>CM075877.1:22763340-23135840 GCA_038021265.1 Cyprinella venusta
GTCACTGAACATCACAAGGGGAAAGAAAAAGCTCATTAATCCAGTGACCAAATATGGCGAAACCCAATCCGTTCTCATTCTCTGACAAACTCAAAGGAAATCTAACAAATCTGAAAAATGTCAACTGCTCCAAGAAATGGAGAAAAAAAGTTTCTCATTCAAATTGCTTAGGTTCATTAAAGCTGCAGTCTGTAGCTTTTTTGGGGTTAAAAATTATAACAAAATACATATTTGAGAAAATTCATAACCAGCCAGTGTTCAAAACTATCTGCTATCTACATTTTCCAGAGAAATTTATTATGTTGGTCATACTTCCGAAAAGTTGATCAAATTATTATGTTGGTCATACTTCCAAATCTGTGATTCTGAATACCAGTATCCACACCGGCACAGTGACTGTCACACTCTCCTCAAACATTGTGTTCATCCACGCTGTGTCATATCGAACTACAACTCGCGAAAAGTTAATAATTCCGCGAATAACTGCAATTGCAGATTTCGAACAGAGATGGCGACAAAGAGAAAAAACTGCGGACTGCAACTTTAAGTGATAAAAACTGCTCCACGACTTTATTTATTAAACATGTCCCTGCATTACAGCAAGCGTTGGGATCTTGCAGTGTCAAACAAACTTGTTAAAAAAACTGGTTTATGTATGCAAATGCAAACTTGCAATCAACCGATAATTTATGACCCCATAAAAATTCAACTCTCTCCATGTGGTGTGATTTTTCTAAAGTGAACTGGATAAAAACACTCTCCTTCCCTTTTAAAGCATGTGCAGGGAAGACAGATTGCTCAGAAGGATTGAGAAACGATCTGATACCAATCAGAAGAAATAAAGGTCTGCTTGACCAAAGAGTTCAACATCTTTAAACTTCTTTCTTTGTATCTGATTGTTTTAGAAGTCATTGCATTAACCCGGCAACTTGAGCATTGTTCCACAAAACAAAAGTAATGCCTGAAGAAGTTCTAACTTGTATATAGAGAAGAGTTTTAAACTTAATAGATTTAAAACTTTATAAAAAAAAGAAGGTTTATAAGCTTTAATCTACATGTAAACAAACTGTTTAACATAACCATAAATGTGTACAGGTTCTACTTATCAAACCAACAACCATAGTATTGATGGTTGTTGGGTTAAATGTGATATAAATATTAATGAAAATGATATATGGTAGATGATATCTATCTTAAATTAGTTGAAGTTCAAGCACTAAAGTTACTGAAGTTAAAGCTGAAATTTAAAAAAAATTAAAGCAAAAGCTAATCAAATTGACAAAAGTATTAAAACAAAATTATTGAAACCTAAACTAAAATTAAAACAACCGAAAATATAAAAATAAAAGTTAATTTCAATTATTAATTAACTCTATAATACTCTATAATAATCTATAATACTATTTGCATAATCATAGAACCGGATATACTAAATGAGGCAAGAGTGTAGAGTTACATTCAAGCTATTTTAAGGCATGAATATGTTTTTTTCAAGGGAAAAACTTTTAAATTTGGTGCATAAAACATGGATGAGGAACACTTTGTTAGACAGTTGACCTGGAAACATGGCAGGTAGGGCTTACCATAGGGTCTCTCTCTCCTCCCACCACATGTTTGACTGCTCCGTCCTTCAGCGAAAGGCTACGAATGGTGCTGCTCTCACTGTCTGCGATGAACAGACACTCCCAGGGCTCTTTTGGGGCATGAGCAAGGCCTGACGGCTGGGCCAGTCCCGCTTTATGAGGGTACGAGTTATTTCTGTTCTCCTCATTCCCACTGCCCGCAAAGCACACACATGTCCCTTTTTTGCTGTCGCTGGAAAGGCATTAGATAAAGATGGAGAAGTCTGATTAGACTGATTACATGGAACAGTTACATAGCCCTTAATTCTGACTCCCAAAAAAAGCCAAAAGTGTGATAAAACGGACAAATTAGGCAGTTAATAGCATGTAAAAGCAAAAACAAATGTTGCCAAAAAGTCTTAAAACAAAATCACTATATTTAATAAAGTAGTTTCCCCCACACATGTTCTTTATCTGGGATAAAACTGTTATCAGTTCTCACAACGACTCTAAAAACGCCAAGAGAAATGTTACACTAGCGAACAGCACACAAAGTTAAGGGTTCGCTTTGCATCAGGACGATCAGAACGATTTCCGCCAACAGGGAACTGTGTGGATGCCCAGAAAATGACATCACTTGGGCTGTCCCGTGGCCTTTTTACATGAATGTTGCCTTGTCTTTACAGAACTGACATGAGGAGTACACAGGGAGAAGAGCTCACCTCCCTTTGGGAAGCTTCCCGTCCTCCAGGAAGAGAGCCCAGATCTGATGCGTTCCTGCCATGGCTATCCACAATATATCACCACCTGCATGAAGACAAACACACGGTATCAAAGAGTAAATATCTTACGTTTTCTACAATATATTGATGTTGATTATCATGCTAAACATAACAGAACAAACTCTTAGTTTAATGTGTATGAAACAAGGGTAAACAAGATCTCAATCTTGCACAAACTTTGCATTCACATTTGATCCTTTTGGGCTACATGAAGATCACTTTATAAGATCTCATCAATGCATGCATGTTCATTCCAAATTGTAAATGAATCTGCGTGTGTGTGTGTGTGTATTATACCATTATACCATATTACCATATATCATATTATTATACCATATATATGTGTATTACCATTAATATTATAATGGTGTCTGATGTAGGGGATAGACTCGACCAACTGCCTCACAGATGTGTCCCGTTACTCTTTTTAAAGCAATAAATGGAACAATTCCATATTCGTGGCTAAATAGAAAACTATTTAGACTTTGAAAAAGTATTATATCATATTATATCAGTGCAATATTTTAAGTGAACTTAATAACTGTTAATAAATAAAGAAGCCTAAACTTGATTACGAAACATTTATTGCAATATTATAAATAATATATTATATATAAAATAATTATACATTATATATAAAATAAATAATATACATAAAAATAAATAATAAATATTTGTTGTTAATTGTATTTAGTTATGTTAAAAGTAAATAAATAAGCTATACGATTACTAATCATTAATTAACTTAATTATACAAATAAAAATACATAAGGTGACATTTTGTCCAACATGTGTGCCTCATTTTACTGACCCTTTGTGGAAAAAGAAAAAAAAATGTACCCCTATTTTTGTCTTATTCGTGGAAAAAGACAAAGTACCGAAATGATTTAGAGCACTGGAAATAGAAAAGCACAGAGTGACCTGTACCAATAAATTGAAATTTGAAATCAGTTTAAGAATTTGGAGGAGGGGAACTAATACTTGAGAGCATTGCAATGCATTTTCTCTTAGAGGAATCAGAAATGAAGGGCTCTGTACCTGTATCTAACAATAGACCTCTAATGGTACTGCGCTTATCAGGGACAATTTCTTTGCTGGGCTGGAGCCTAACTACACGCATTCATGAAAGAGTGAGGCAGAGGGAAAGAAACAGTGAGGGACAGAGAAATGGACAAGGATTGATATGGAGAAGAAGGGACCAGAACTCTCCTCCTAATGCTGGATTTTCAAAGGGATCAGAGATGGATAGAAAAAGTGGATCAAATCTGATGAATGAAAAAGATGAGCTGCAGGATTTCAACATTACAATTAAACTTGAAAGGAGGAAACTTAGTAAAACGGGCAATGCAAACCAGACTTATTTAGCAAGATGGTTAAGGAAATAATATAAAGTGGCAAATATAAACGTAAACAGACATTTGAGGAACAGAAATAGGATAACAACTATTTGATCGAACAAAGAGGAGGTTGTTAATATTACCCTACTCTTCCACCAAAACATCTGTAAGTCTTCGAACACATCTGATTAGAGGGGACATATTGGTTACACAAGATTTGCCACTGCAAGGATCTATAGCAGTCTTAGGCACTTTACTTCATGGACTAGTTTTTTTTTTTTACATTGAGAGTCAAGTTATCTTTGTTAGTTTTATGCCATACAGAGTAATATCATCTTCTGGTTTGTTTATGAAAAATGTTATACATCCTAACTCCCTGCCAGTGCCAGTTTCTGACCATAGTGTGATGCTGATGTAGGTGACGTATATTAAGTTGATCAACTTTCTAACGTCAACAATCTGGAACGAGGAGCACTTGCAGCTTAGTTATTAAATGGTCTTTTGGATGGGAGGAAGCTTTTATCCAAAAGAGGAACATTTATTTTATGACCACTTTAAATTAAAAAAAAAACATTTAAATGTATTGCTGCATTAAATGACATAAGAAAGAAAAAGGAAAGGAAAAAGTGATAGGCACATACAACGATATCTTGTTTTTTCAGTAGAACAACCTGCAAGAAAACAGCCAAGTGTTCAGGGAACGGACCTAATACACAGCGGGGACTCGATGAATGTGCTCCAAACACACACTGACTAAATCAGGCACACAACACAAAGACCACTTTAAACGTCTCTTGGTCAGCTAATGCTAATCAAATCCATTTCTTCAGCAGTTTAATGGAACAATATGACTGAATAATGCAGCGTGATTTAATAATGGCTTCAATGTAAAGTAATGTTTTAGAAGCATGTGAAATTAAATTTTCTAGACCTGTGGGACATCTTGCTCTGCATAAAGATAGTACTGCAAGACAAAAAGAGGCAATCTGTTTGTTAGAGGCACCATTTATCGAAACCACAGCCACATGAGTGCTTTCTGATCATATCTTTTCTTTTTATTTGGCGTTGTGGGTTTAACTCAGGCAACACCACAACATTAAGCTCTGTGTCCCTGGTTAGCAACTGACACACCACATAATTTACTTCAGGGCTGCAGCCAAACAAGAGGCAATTTTAGCAGAACAAAGATCTTTTTGCACCCCTCACCATACACACTTGTGAAAATCAAAGGCGAGTGTGGTATCTACAAAGCGAAGACTTCTGAGAACAACCTGATTAAAGATTCCAAGATGGACGAGACAGATAGAGAGAAGATGTGAAGAATATGTGAGAGGGAGAAAAAGGGACATATAAAACACTCCCGGCAGAATAATAAGACGCAGATTCACAAGATATTACATTTTATGAGCAAAGTAGGAAAAAAAAGACAAAGTGACCCTTATTCTAAACAGGAGAGGAGTACATTGGAAGAGGATGGCCATTAAAAGTACCTGTGTTGCCAAGGGTAACATCCCAGGGAGAGCTGATTGGCTGTTGTGGTCCCAGTGCTCCACCTTTTTTATCTGTGCCTTGCACGCCAATGCCGGCTAAGGTCGAGACTTTTCCTTCTGAAAGGTTGATCTGGGGAAGAAGAAGGAAAAAAAAAGACTAATTCTATTGAGAACAGACACAAGCACTATCATGACACCTTTTCCCAAGCACCAATCAGAGTGAATTTGGGTTAGAGATGCCAGCAGAACTAGCTTGACCTGATTCTGCTGATTTACCTTTCTAACAAGGTGGTTCTCAGAGTCAGCCACGTAGACCGTGTCCCCCTTTATGAACACCCCTTGTGGGGAGCTGAACTGTGCCTCAGACAAATTTCCATCTCGTCTCCCACTTGAAGGACCTAAAAAAAGGCAAAGATAAACAGTCTAAAAGTACTAAAGACTAAAATAGCCTCAAAACATTCACCATGGAGAAAAATAGCCTTTTTATACTAAAAAATAGGGCTGCTATTGCCAACTGCCCCATATATTATGAAACCATCCAATATTTACGGAAATTGAATTGCATTTGACATTAAATTAACATGGGATGCCATTTGCACATTATTTCACACCAAACAGCTACAGAGAATGTCCTTTTTACAGCAAAGACATTCAGAATTTTGCTTTAAAATGCATGGGAATTTATTTATAAAATCACGTAAAATGCAAAATCACTAATTACTAAATCAAATTACTATTTTTATTAATCAAAAGACACTATGTATGTATTAATGTATGTATACAATTTCATGCTTTTGAAAGAAGTAATATAATTTAAAATGTCATTTATTCCTGTGATGATGGCAAAGGTGAGTCTTCAGTGTCACATGATCCTTCAGAAATCAAAACAACGTAAAAGTCTTTACCGTCACTTTTTGGTCAATTTAATGCATCTTTGCTGAATTTGGTAACTCAAAAAGTGTGTATTACCAGGTCTTACCCCCTACAGAGTGCAGCACCTGCCCAGTATTGGAGACCACCAAAACCCTGTGGTGTCCCGTGTCGGCAATAGCCAACCGCTTGCTACTGGGGTCCATGGCTATTTTCCCAGGGAAAGAGAGGATGGAGGGAGGTAGGGAGTCTCTATAAAGACTGATTCCCACACCATGGTCCTTGAGCAGCCCTTGTTCTCGGTAGTGCTTAAGGGCAGCAGCAGTGAAAAGGAAGAGCCGTTCTCGATGACCTTCACCCACCAGTGAGAAAAGCAGGTTTCCCCTGGGTCCCAGCAGGACCAGTGTGGGCCAGCAGGACACCTCCAGCTCCTGCCATAGACGAGCATTGCTGTCGTTCACTACGGGATGGGTGATGTCATATCTCAACACCGCACTGCGTATGTTCTGTAGGATTTTCTCATTGGGGAATTTAGCCGAGTGCACACCTACGACGACCAGACCTTCTGCGGAGATGGAAAAGAAGAGAAAGGCAATATACAGCATTTACAGAGGGTTTGATGCTAAATAGAAGGAGCTCACAAATTAGAAAATCAAAATCTTTTATGGAATATTGTAGTGTTTATTATAAATAATGTATGCATGCGCTTAATAATTTTCTTAATATAAATAAAACAGGTGACCTTTGAATACTTTTTATTACAACGCCCTGAGGTACATTTAGGGTTCAAAATTCTTCTAAAAGGTCCTTTTTATAGAGGATGGAATATATAAAAACGTTTAATCTGTTTAATAAATCAGTCTGGCCCTACATCAAAAGGAAAATGTCTTTAATTTATCCATTTAAATTTATTTTTAAAGCCTAATTGGACACTTTTTTTGATCATTCAAAGTAAATCTATTCAGGTTACACAAAGCTGTTCATTCTTGTCTCATCAAACAATGCGTAGAAGCATGTTGCGTTGGTGTGTGCTTCTGACACGTTTTATTCGAGCCCTTGAACACTGAAAATCAAAAAGAACCGTCTTTTGTCTGAGTGTCAGCGCTTGCATATTTTCGACAGTACTAAACTTCACTCTTTATGAGTCACAGTTCCTCCCTTTTAAAAACGTTCAGTAAAAGAAAAACAAAAGTCTATCAGATTTTACTCGATATAAAAGACCTCAATGTACTAGACATACTGTAACAATCACGTTGTAAAACTGCCTCACATCCACTCTCCTGAAGGAAACAAAGCAGAAATAATATCATTATAATATTGGCAACATAATTTGGGCGGGGCCTTGTTATGCAAAGAGGTTAGCCAGCCATAACATAGGTAATTTACTTATAGAAGCCTTGATAAAGAAGCAAAAACTTGCAGTTTAACATTGTGACAAGTAATTTGTTATAACTAGGGCTGTCAAACTATTAATCGTGATTAATCGCATCCAAAATAAAAGTTTGTGTTTACATAATATATGTGGGTGCACTGTGTATAATTATTTTAAATATATAAATACACACATTTCATAAAAAATGAGATGAACCAAAGACTTATGGGTTTTGAACATGAGGGTGAGTAACTGATGACAATATTTATTTATGGGTGAGCCAGACCTTTAAAAGGTCAAACCTTTAAAGGTCAAAACCTTTGGTGCATGAAGCCTTGACTAGTTATAAGAGGACTTTAGAAGATTAAATGCTACAAAAAAGTGAAGAATATTAAATGTAGGCCCCTTTAAAGAAATGAGAGTATAAGAATCCCAGAGGTACACATCCTAACATGGGCTACTGCATGCAGAATGTTAAAAACCAATCAAGGAAAACACGGGGGTCTTGATTGAGAGCTCATGCAGCCCCCAGGCATCCCATTATAACCACTGCGTTCCGTTTCTCTGTTTGTTCCAGTCTCCTGCTCTGCACTATAGTCTGTGATCCGCTTGACTGTCTAATTTAACAAAAATGTCAGCGGAACTTCTCCGCCTTGTCACTGGAAGTGACATTCCTCCATTCTGTGTCCCTGGGCTATGCAATGCCACCATTCAAGATTGAAGCAGACGGATGGTGGTTTTTAAATTCCGGTTTCAGCCGTCCATTAGAAGATTAAAATTCAAAGGCTCAGCATCGAGGCAGGATGCACACACACGGGGGACGAGTGTCCCATTTCAGTATGCTTTTAGCCTTCTTCCCCTCTGCCTATACATGCATTTGAAATATACCAAGCTTAGTTGAAATGTGATCAATGTTTGTCTGTTGTTTTCTTCTTGTATCCCCAGCTGATGTCCCCCCAGGGAAGTAAATGGATTGTGTGAACAGCACTTCTACTTATGTATGATAAGTATGAGAGTGAGTGTAAACTATTGAAAATATGCAGATCTCAAAAACAAGTAATGCTCGATTTCGGTGTAAGTGAGTTCAGTTCTGACTGTTAGGGTTAACATATTTTTCTCGGTCTACTTCTAGGACTTGTGTGAAATAAAACAATAATTAGTCTTTTATTTTTATTTTAAGTAAATGAAATTTTACGTTAAATGAAAAATATAAATATGTTCTCCTGACACATATAAAATATGTTGCTGAAAATAAAATGCATTTTTGTGCTAGTGCCTTTGAAAATACTGGTAGGAAGTGATAACCTCCCAGAACCAAGGGCTAGTTGTTCAAAACATTTAATCTGGATCAAAATGATCTGGATTTGGAAATCCCATTTTTTCCTATCCAGGATCACGTAATCTGTCTTACTTTTATGCCGGTTTTCAAAGCAACATTGGACTGGATCACCCTGATCCAGATACACAGTTTTCAAGATTACCAAATCCGGATTACCAGTGCTCTAAATGGGACAACATATCACAATGTGGGCTACCAGCTATGTAAAGAACAGGTAGAAGAGCCAACATGGGGTCACTGAAAGCGTTTCTTATTTTGAGACAAAACACAAATGGGGACGATAATTTTTATTTTATTTTTACTTTACTATACTGAATAGCTAAATTGTTAGCCTATGTCTTTATCACTGTTACAACGGTTACACAAGTCAAGTGCAAAAAAGAAATAAAAGTATATACACTAAATGATACAAATATATTATTTGGCCAATTTTAAAGTTTTACTACATTTTCTTCCTGAAATCCACCTTGAAATCCTACCCCCTGTTGGGATCAGGATAATCCTGTTTTTTTTTTATCAAAGTTATACAAATCCCACTGACAAGTTTTGAACAACACAAACTGAAGGTTTGATCCAGATTAAAACTAGGATTGGATTCCCAGATATAATCTGATTTCAGATTCCTTCTTTCCCTTTTCAACAACACATTTTCACGATTTGATCCAATCCGATAACCAAAAATCTGATCAGCTTTCCTTTGAACAACTGGCCCCAGGAGTAGAATATGTAACTTGAATGGCAGGAGTAAAAACAAAGGCACTGTGTAATAATAAAAGGCCACTGCTCTGTGATATAATCAGTGATTAATTAATGAGAAACTAGGAGGAGGGGTGGGGAGGCATGTTCTGCTTCTATAACAGAACAGCGGTAACAGAATGTACCAAAAGAAGTGCCAAGATGAGGTATGTCTGAGATATGCCAGTGAGTGGGCTGACGGCTGCCTTGCCAGTTGCCCCGGATGATCCACAGAAGCGGCTACCGATGGGCTACTGACAGCTGGAGCTGATAGCACTGGACGCAGAGCTGCTATAATAAGCCACAGGCCAGTATGATGGTGTATCTATGTGAAACTCCCTGCCCTCGACCTGCTCTCTGGATATTTTAAGTCTCATATCCGATACAGTTAAGAGATAATGGGAATGTGTTGCTGGACCAGAATGAAATAGTTATCAAACTCGAAAGGCTCTGACTTCTATCCCAGTGAACCCTAGGCACAATCTACTATAGGATATGTGTAAGGTCCAAAGTAAAACAGCCAAGAAACATTTATCTTGATTCAAGGCTATTGACTGCAGCTTCATCTTGTAACATGCTTTTGTTTACCTAATGATACAGCATAATGACCACTGGAGTCAGGACAGATGTCATTTTTAATTTTACACTCTCTTTGTGTGAAAGCATTTGTCAACAAACAGACTCCATCACGAACACCCTCGTTTACATTCATGCCAGAGTTAAGCCCCTATGCCTAACAGCTCTGTGTACAGACCTTCGATGGAGTAACTCTGCTCCAAATGGTGTAGATCAGGAAGTATGTGCATGCAGTTTATGCAACAGTAGGTGAAGAAGTCAAGCACCACCACTTTGCCTGACAGTTCCTTCCTCAGTGACAGCGGCCTTTCTGTGTTCAACCATTCCAGTCCTGCAGAATAACAATGGAATGGTTAGAGATTTTTAAAAATGTGAGTTTTAGATCCAGCCGTTCTCCTAACTATTTAATATAATATAAACAGAAACTGTCAATATAATTATATTGTAAAACAATTAATTCATCATCGTAAGACCTCTTTGGAAAATTAGTGAGGGCCCTTGTTACAAACCAATGGGTAATCACTATTATTATATATATCGGATCTCTAACGTTACAATATATGCATTAGATCACTTGCTACAGCTTTACCACTCCCTGTTGATTCAATACAATTTTACACAGAACAAACAGCAGACAACAGCAATTTGTAATTGCTTGTCATGTTTCATGATGACATGATGTCATTTATCTAACACCACAAATCGATCTATGACTGGGCTGTTTTAAATCCACTCCCATAAGATACAAATACCGGTACTGTAAGTGTAAATACACTCATGTCATCACCACTGAGTTCATTTACACGCTTACCATCTTCAAAATCCGGTATAATTAAATCTTCCTTCTCGTCTATATTGTGCAAATACTGATGTACGAGATTTTCCTTCTCTTGTTGAGTTGTCGCGTCCTCTAAGGCACAATCTAGCTGGCTTTGAATAGAGAAAATATCTGTCAGCTTACTGTAAGACGCCATGACTCTCCCACAACAATAACTAGACCTAGAGTTTATGCTCGGCACTTTCGACAAACATCTCAACCATATCCGTGACAAACTTATTTTGCGAGCAGTAAATATATTCGTCAACCTACTAAAAATAATAGGTTTATTAAATGTGTAAATAAAGGTCCTGGACGCCTTATGGGATTGCCGGAGAGGTTATGCAATATGGAAAATGCGAACATCAATGGGAAAATAAATACTTTCAACATTGGCGGTAAGTGTAATGACGGAATTTTAGTGGTCGGTTTTATTTTATCTAATATGAACGGTTTTTGTTAAATTCGCTTTTCTGTAGACTTTTTATTTTGGGATGAATGTCTTCATGAGACGGTCTTTCTTGAGCGGTTGCGATTTTTTTGTACTTTTTTGCATTAGGAGACCATGAATGTGATGTTACAAAACAACCGTGTTAAACAAAACAAACCAGTAGAATCTTTTAATGTTTACAAATGTCACAGAGCGGCTCAGAGAATGACATCTGGAATTATAAACCTCTTAAGAAGACCAAAAAACGAAGCTGCAAATCACAGATATCAAGGGACCGTGGGACCAAGAGGAGAAAGGATAGCAACCCTGGGACTTCAGGGCAAAAAACAAAAGTCAACAGTGCTGAAACACACACTGATTTAGACCAGAATAGCAATATTGGTCCCATTTACACTGTAAGCTCGGAATCTGTGGACGTAAATCATGGTGGGACACTTTCTCAGGATGTCCAGGATACAGACACTCAGTCAAGAGGCTTCTGTCCTGTCTGTCAAATGCCATTTTCCCTTTTGGTGGTTCAGTCTCAAGAATGGCATGTTACAGAATGCCTAGATACCCCTGTTGACAATTGTAAAGGTAATGTCACACACACACACATACATATATAAATTGTATATTTACATACATAATACATAAATATGTTAGATGTGATTCATCGATTTGAAAGTACTAATATATTGTTGCATAATATGTGTTATTTTAATTAAAAACATGGAAATTCATTGATCCTAAGGTTTGAGAACTCCATCATTATTAAAATTATCCATTAATTGGGTGTGTGAAATTTTAAAACCTTAATGTTCAATGTTTGTGAGAATATGTATAATATTCAAGAATAAATAAATAATAATATAATTCTGCCTTCTAATGTTACAGAATGTCCAGATGGCCTCCAATGTACGTCCTCTATTCCCAATCATTACAAGAGGTACAACCACTCTCTGCTCGCTCAGAGTCGAGCGCATGACTGCACGGTTCAAGTCATCTCAGACTTTAGCTTGAAGTCAGTTAATAATGTTTCTCCCACAAATGGTACAGAGAGCTCAGTGTACAGTGCTTTAAATACATTTGCTTCATCCAGCCAAAACTCATCCTCCGGTGATGTGCCAAAGGGAACTCCCACCCAGAGCAATGCTCTGCTACTTTTGCGCTCCCCTAATACAGAGGACATCAAGAAAAAGAAAGGCTGGTCTCCTTCCATCAAAAGATCTCAGTCCCAGAATTCATCGCAGGAGTCGAGCATAACAATTCCATCTCCAGTCAAAGCACATTGTGCTGCTCAGACACAGACTAATAAGGTTAAAGATGAGCTGTATGAATGTAATAATGATGATGATTATATCTCCTACTCTCCACTCTCCGAACTTCAAGATGTGGATGAGGAGCACAGGATGCAAAAAAACAATAAAGAGAGACTGTTTCACAGTACTGCATTGCAGGAAGATGTAAATAAAGTTGATGAAGATTCTCTTAAACTGTTCAGCGATGAAGATGATGATCTGTTCTTTGATATGCTAGACCAATATGAGACTGGGAACAGGGAACATGGATCAGACAAAAACGTATTAGACTGTGAGAAACCGCAGACATCGTTAGCAACTGATAATTACCTGACCATTTCCAGTTCCACAGGTGTTTCTGATTTTAAGCAGAGTGCTCAATCAATGGGAAAACATGCTACAACAAGCAATGAAGGTCCAAACTCTCTGTTACAGTCACCCCAAAGTTTGGTATTAGAGCAGCTTCGGGATCGTATATCTAATCCTGCACGTGTCAACGGTTTGGCTTCACCTTATGAGGAAGTTAACGCCACTTTCATAAACCAAGAATTGTCTTCCACCCAAACAGCCCTATCCATATCTCAGAAAACATCGTCTATGGCTCCTAGGAGGACTCAGAATAAGACAGGTCCCTCTGGATTAAAGCAAACAGACATTGGAGTGTTTTTTGGTTTGAAGCCATTGAGTGAAAAAAAGGCTGAGGAGGAAGTGAAGGCAGCGGTCAGCGAGGCCGATCAGCAAGGGCTGAGGAAAGTGAGGATTTCAGAAGCTCAGGGGGAAGACGCTAGGCAAACGGGTAGACGGCGTAGGAAGACCAAAGCACCATCTGAAGCGTCCAGTGGCTCGCCTGCTGCTGAAGATGGTATGACTAGGCCCATGCAAACAGAAGGGAACAGGGGAGGGAGGGCAGAGCGGTGGAAGAAATGGAACAGAGGAAAAGCGACAGATGGAGATCCCGAGGAGCCCAAGCGCTGTCCGTTCTACAAGAAAATTCCTGGTTTGTGAATCGCTTTAAGGCTTTTGTTTTTGTTACATAAGCACTTCTACTTCATGTATTATAAGCTGTGCCAGAATTTGAATGTGCCAGATTTTGTGTGTGAGTTTATTTATTTTTGCTATGATATAGCTCTGTTGTTTAGCTTGAGGGACAATGTTTTAGTCAATTGTACTTTGGAGACTATAATGTGATATTTCTCTGTTCAGGAACTGGATTTGCTGTGGATGCTTTTCAGTATGGGACTGTTGAAGGCATCACAGCCTACTTTCTCACTCACTTCCACTCGGACCACTACGGTGGCTTGAAGAAAAACTCTGTCTTGCCCATCTATTGTAACAAGGTATTTCTTCCTGCCTCATTTCACTTTAAAAATCATAAAAAAAAAAATTCCCTTGCTATTTAGAAACAGAAGAGTTTTAACTAATGAATTTTCTGTGTAGAAATAGTTTCAAATTTAAAATCTTCCTTCCAAGAAACTAAAGGGATATTGTAGTTCACCAAAAAAATTTAAAAATTGCCATGATTTGTTCCAAACGTTTCTTCAGCGAACCGCAAAGGAAGATGTTTTGAAGAACATTTGGAACAAATAACTGGAGACCATTGACTGACCATTGAATGCAAAAACATCTATTTCTCAATATCTTGTTTTCATGCTCCACAGAAGAAAGAAATTCATACAATTATGATCAACCTGAGGGGGAGTACATGGTTTTAGAGTTTTTATTTTTGGGAGAACTATCCCTTTAAGCTCCAGAAATGTTGTGGTTTTTATATCAGAATTGTCAATACATTAGCATAAAACCTCACATTTATGTCAATCAGTGTCTAATTCTAAGGTTCAGGACATGGGTGGAAAATGGAAAAAAATTTGGAACTAGAAACCTTCACTACCATTATAAGGGGACTTGGCAAATGGGGAAAGCGAAATGGCATGGAACTGTAGAAAAATATTTTTCATTTTTTCCCCTCAATGATAGTGTCAGGGTGTTTTCATGACAAATTTATGTTAATCATTACAGGTAACTGGTAACCTTGTGAAGACCAAGCTTAAGGTGGATGAGCAGTTTGTTCATGTTCTCCCAATGAACACAGAGTGTATAGTACAAGGAGTGAAGGTCACTCTCCTGGATGCTAATCAGTGAGTGTATCTTCTAATGAATGTTTGAAACCAATTTTATTATTATTTTTTTTACTTTCATAGCTTTATTATTGTTTGGACCGTTCATACAGAGTAACAGAGTAAGACCTTAATTACTATAACTGTTTCTCCCCCCCAGCTGTCCTGGGGCAGCCATGTTGCTATTTGTGCTGCCAGATGGCCAGAAGGTACTCCACACCGGTGACTTCCGGGCTGATCCGTCCATGGAGCGTTACCCAGAGCTGCAGGGTCTCAGGATACAGACCCTCTATCTAGACACTACGTGAGTTCCCTACTAACAAAGCCACTTTTCTGTTTCTCTTGTCCGCTTTTGATCACATCAACTGAGACTGATATTAATAGGTTTAAAAAAACGTATCTTTTGTAGGTATTGCAGTCCAGAATATACGTTTCCCACTCAACAGGAAGTCATCACCTTTGCTGTAAACATAGCATTTGAACAGGTCACACTGAACCCTCGTACACTTGTGGTGTGTGGCACCTACTCAGTTGGAAAAGAGAAGGTCTTTTTAGGTGAGTGACAATATGTTGTCCTGCTTTGCTCTGCCCTTTTGTAGACCTTGTGCTTCTTTATCCACTCTTGAAAGGACAGATTGTTCGCCTTGCTATAAACTGTGACTATTATGAATGACACTCATAAAAACAAAAATAGTTTGCAAATGCTGTCCTTACTTGACTTTGAAATGTTCCCGATCAGCAGTTTGTCTGACTGGCTTGCTGTTCATTTTACAAGATGCATCTATGATTAATGTCCTATGCCCATTTACTTTAAAACACTGATCACACAGTAGTGTTATCTAAGTTCACCAGTAATATGAAATCTCCTTTGACTGTCTTGCTTATTTAACTGCTTTCCAAATTTAAATGTGTTGATTTTACTTCCTTGTGTATATAGAGATAACATTTTTACCTGTCCCTGTCCCACCTGTTCTTCTAGCTGTATCGGAAGTGTTAGGTTCTAAAGTATGCTTGTCCAAAGATAAGTATAACACCATGTGCTGCCTGGAGTCCGAGGAGATTGGCCGGCGCATCACTACAGACTGGCAGGCGGCCCAGGTGCATGTGCTACCTATGATGCAGCTCAATTTTAAAGTGAGTTTAACTATATTAAAAACTTCTTCGATTTGTTTCTCATATGTCAATTACAAATTATGAAATGCAATTTTTGCTGTTTGAGATCATAAGCTTATAAAAAGAGCTGATTATGCTAAACACAATCAATGAGGCTATGTTTACTTATTCAATTTGGAGTTTAAAATTCATGCAGTGTTCAGTGTTATCGTAAATTTTCCTTGACAGCGAGTTTATGCTAATGTAGGAGGAAAAAATTAGGATTCTAATTACAGGGACCAAGTGCCAACGTAGCAGTTTTGCCACCGGTAGCACTGAATGAGTCTGAAAGTAAATTCTAATGAGACTGTTGCAGATAATAAAGATTAGTCATACGATGTGCACTAAACCATTATACTCCACTTTTCTCACACATGCCAATGTAGAGGAAAAAAATCATGGCGAGGTTAATTGTAGATTGCACAACATTTCTTTTTGCAGCAACATTGAAAAGTAATTATGTAAAAAGAAGCTGCAATGTTTCATTATTTGATTTTGATTACCCCTGTAACTTTTTGCCATATACACTACCATTTAAAAGTTTGGAGTGGGTTAGATTTTTTTTTTTTTAAATGTTTGTCTCTTATGCTTACCAAATATACAGTAACATTTATTGTGAAATATTACAATTTAAAACGATCTTTTTGAATATTTTATATTTTTCAGTGTCACA
This sequence comes from Cyprinella venusta, assembly GCA_038021265.1. NCBI lineage: Eukaryota > Metazoa > Chordata > Actinopteri > Cypriniformes > Leuciscidae > Cyprinella > Cyprinella venusta. The sequence continues at coordinate 22,779,891 of CM075877.1, forward strand.
AGATCCTTCAACAATTACCTATTAATTTTTTATGCTATTAAAAACAATTATGCTATTAATTTTTGTTGAAACAGTGATGCTATATATAACAGTGATATAGGATATAACAGAGGAGAATTTACCCAGACAAGAACTTTATGCTTAAACTAGCCAGCCTAAATGTTTATATGACTACATGGAATTATTTTTTTCTTTTATTTTTTCTTTTCATATTTTCACATCTGTCTTTTCTTGATTGTGCAGAACCTGCGGACACACTTGAATAAGTTCTCCAGGAAGTATGACCAGCTAGTGGCCTTCAAACCCACAGGCTGGACCTTCAACCAAACTGTGAGAGTGGAAGACATTCAACCACAGACCCAAGGGAACATCAGTATCTATGGTATGTGTCAGTCCATTTATAAAGGATTTAATAGAATGATTGTATTTATCCGAGTCGTTATAGGAAGTGTTTAAGTGCAGTTAGGGAAGTGAATGTACAACAGAAGGGGTTTCTGTAATACCATATTTGCATTTTGATTTTATAAGAGGAAAAAAATACCCTCCAACTTTTCCTCGTGTTTGTCTAGTGACTTGAAGTGCCCTAGGTAAACTGAGTGTGTATTTTTGTCATCCTTTTAATTCAAAATGGAAAAAAGGCATTTGACAGAGCAAATAAAGAACACATCATTTGACAGTTTAATGGTGGTTTAATAGGTTTGCTCCATTTTGCTTAGTTGAAGGCCTTTACAAAAAAAAAATGTATGTAGAAATCATGTTATATTTTATTGATGTCACACCATCCTTTCCTTTATAAGATATTAAAAGGATTGCTTTCTATTAAACTGATTTTCAGTAGACGCAACACAGCCGTGTCATTATGTGCCACAAACTGACGAGATTATACCTAAGGCTTTGTATGTAATTACATTGTATGTATTTATTTTCACCCTTACTGCAGTTGTAGGAAATGCTGAATGTTGTTTCAGGCTAAGAACAGAATGCCTTGTATTAAGTGAATCAGCAGATGTGATTTGACCCAGAGAAAAACTCAAGATGTCAGATTTTGCAAGCCCAGGGTTTTAATTTCAGAATATCAGCGATCTTTCAGCCGAACCAGGTGCTGCCTCAAGCGCTAGATGCATCTCATTTCACAAGCTCCGCTGGAATCTGAGACGTCCAACGTGGGAATTAATGGGAATTTATGCTTGTCACAGTATTTCAGGTCTTTACACAAAGTCACTACGTATTTGTAAAATAATGCTACAAAAGGTTAGAATATGACTCAGCGTTAGCAGCAGAAATCATTGTTGGTTCACAGACTTCATTTTTTTTTTTTATAAATTGGTTTTCCCATCATCTCAAAGATATTGAAAAATACTTTACTACTCTATACTTATCTATTCCAGGTATTCCCTACAGCGAGCACAGCAGTTATCTAGAGCTGAAACGTTTCGTGCAGTGGCTGCAGCCGAAAAAGATCATCCCCACCGTGAATGTGGGCAGCTGGAAGAGCAGGAAAGCCATGGAGGGCTTCTTCTATGAGTGGCAGACTGAAAACAAGAAACCTTAGCTCGACACCATGTGCCCTGAGAAGCTCAAGCTGTGGAACAAGGCAATAAAGTAAACTGACATCCACAATCAAACCTTTGACCAAACAGTCAGATGGTGCTTTTATTGATTGGACCTCTGAGTGTTTTGGGTTGCCTTCTCACATTTGAAAAGAAGGGACTTTAACCTGCCATTTTAAGTGCTGGTTGCACGACGGTTAATAGTGTTTATTTTACTATTGGCTCCCTTGCCTGTTTTTACCTTGCCAGTGGCTACTGCTGGAATGGACCAGATATGCCCAGCTATTTTAGGAGGAATTTTTTTAACTCAAAGTTTCTAAAGGAAATAAATAATTTCTATTCACTTTACACTTTTTTCACACGCGTACTAATGATTTTGTTCTCTGAATTGCATGTTTTTATTTTATACTTGTGCACATTACAAGATAACATTTCCTTTAAGAAAAGTAACACATGTTCTCAACAGTTCTTTAGCAGGTAGTCAGTAGTTTCTTTTGTTTCTCATTTCAGTTAAAAAGAATACATTTGGGTTTGTTACAAACAAGCTTCAATGCTGCTGCAGTTTATAAAAAAAACTCATTATTTAGCAAACCAAGACACATTGTTGTGAATTTAAATGCTGGAAGTCATCAGAATTCAAGATATAAGAATCACAAGATGTAGGTTTTAAAATAATTCAGTTTGTGTCAGTTTGCCACCATGTGGTTACACAACATACTGCAGTTAATTGCAGTTTCAGTACACAGATTCACAGGCAGTTAAAAATAACATCAAAATACTGTTCAACATTTCTGTAATCCCAACATTTATTTAGTGCTACTGTAGAAGAAAATTGTAAATTTGTCTCTTTTACTCATTTTTCCCTATTCTGTACAAGTATAACAGGTCTTTCCTCTATAGTTAGATTTAGTTGAACATGAACTCAGCAAGCCTTCACAGGAAAACAAAAGCTACTTGTTTTACTTTTGACGACCTGGGTTGTGTGAAATGCGGTGCTTTCAGCCTGTTTGATCTGGCACTAACAAATCCTAAATTCCAGTGAAGCATAGTTTTAGAAGTCTCCACAAGCGAGTCTAGAAGTTATATTACGATAAAACACATTTATCAGCTCGTTTTGGTGTGAACTGATCTCCAGCTCAGTGCTGCTAGTTACTCACTGAGAAAAAAATGCACGAGAAACTTAATGAGAGAACAGTAGGGGCCTGAAAAATCAGATGAAGAAGATAAACAACGTGCTTTGAGATTAGGTTGTTTAGTTATGGTTCTCAGCAGGGTTCAGATGGAGAGGGATGGAGTGAGAACCGTCGGATGGTCAATTTTACCTGGATGGGGAGCGAAAAACAAACAAGACAAAAAAAATTCAACTATAGTTATATTGTAGCCCTGATTATTACAAAAGCATTCTTGTACTCTGACTCTTGATTACCTCATCCTTGCTAAGTCTTTTTAGATATCTGTGCATCTCCTCCACTGTGTCTGTCAACAGGTCATTGACAGCCAGGATCTGATCCCCCTTCTGGAACAGACATGAGTCCTGAATCTGCTGACACTCAGACACACTGCGAGATGTGGAGGAAAACAACATACATAAGAAGTATTTCACACATACATGCACATATAGAAGTGTATAGACAGATAGTATGGCTGGATAAATTATGTCTAGATTTAATCAATTCTCATTTTGAAGAATCGATTCGATTTCTTAAATCCCAAGGATTGATCTTTTCAGTCTATGCTGTTTTCAGTTGACAAATGAATGGGACATTGTAGCACACCTCATCTAATAAATCGAGATAAGCTTTGCTATTTTTTCATATGAAACAAAGTCTCAGCTTTCCAAGTCTGTCAGTTTTTTTTTTAAACGAACTTCAAACTATAAATACTGTTTTGGCATGAATTAATGTGGTGGGACAAACAGTTCAGAGTTTGAAGATGCAATACAATGCCTAGCCCTAATATATTGTATTGTTGTTACAAACATCCAAGCAAACTTGCATGAACTTAGCTGAAAAATCAGAGAACGCATGGGCTTGACAGTTTTGGGGTCAACTCAACATTTTAAGTCTTCCAGCGGATAGAGTATTTTTGAAGCAATGACTTTTCCTAATTTATCAGTGAGAATTGTACCATGGCTTGCCCGCCTCCTCTGTAAAGATCAAGTTCTTCAGCTCACGATGACTTACGCTGATTTCCTTCTCGACAATGGTGTGCGTTTCACTGAGGAATGGAAAACATTGTCAAAATGTAAGTTGATTCCACCACAATTTCATAAGCACAGTTGATTGACAACTAATTTCTGCAGTTTTCAGATATTTTCAAACAATTGTTTGCTCTTCTCACAAAGATAAATTATTTTAGATAATACTAGAAACTTTTGCACTAAGCTTCAGATTTTATCCTCTAGGGTGTTTTGTACCTATCTGACTCAGCTTGCTGTATCAAAGAATTCAAGGCTTTTGTGACGCAATCCAACAGACTGCCTTCAGGTGAAGTCACGCTCTGCCTTGAGAGAGAAGCAAATAATTCTCCTTTATTATTTGCAGCACCGATCAGCAGCCAGTTAAACATTACAGCACAAAGCCTGTGAGTTTACAAAATCAGAGAACTCATCTGCATGCAGAGTACATAAAAGAGTTTGCAAAATGATTCTTGATTACCACAAACGAGCATTCATACATTCATTGCGACATTAACTATTTTAAAATATGGAAATCAAATGAGCAGCAAATCAAAGACAAATTGGTCTATTAGACCATCTCATGCTTATTCAAGAAGGACACAAATTAATTTTGTTTATTTTTTACCTGAGGAACAACAGTCCCTGTCTAACAACTTAAAGAGAGGTAAAGTATGTTTAAATCTAGAATAAGTTTGTCATACCTTGATGACATTTCCTCTTTGCTGTCCTCATCTAGGATTTCCTGTTTTTTCATCGCTGTATACACCTGAATACATCAAACAAAGGTATGTGGGTTTTTTAAGTCGGAATGAATCATGGTGTAAGTGTTTGGTGAGAGCCTGTTTTTATTGGTTTAACTATACAATACCTCTGTTGCAGATGGACTGTCTTTGAGTGGTTGGCTACATGGACCATACTGAGTGGTAATTTTAGATGCTGACTTCTTTGGAGGCAGTGGGGGTCGACTATCAACTTTAGTCTGCAGTTACAAAGAGGTAACAATCAGAAAAAATGCTGACATGAGTTATGGGGATTGAATTCCTGACACACACAACTATGTGAAAGGAATGAATGCTGATGAGTTACCTTGTCAGTGTCACGAAGGTTTTGGTCACTAGAGTTGGATTTTGCCTTGATCTGAAGTTCAGTTTGTAACTCAGATTTGATATTCTATTAACACAATTTGAAAATAAATGGTAAGTCTCATCAAATTACATTGATTGATGATTGCTATATATTTAAAGTAAAATACTGAATATATAATTCGAGTAAAAAAAATGGTTTTATTTTTTCAAAGAGGGCATACTGATTATTCATATTAGGCAAAAAGTAGAACGTCTAACCTTCAAAATTCCGGATAAAGCATTGAACCATCTCTCCACCTCCTCACTGAAAATAGCAGAGCACATATAAGAGCACTACAACTACTAGACTTTATTTACTGGCCTTTATGGTAAAACAATGATAGTCACAGCAAACCTGGTGTCTCCAATGAATATATATTCTCTTTGGACTTTCTCTTTTGGATCTTCTGCTTTCATGAAGAGCACAGATGATGAAGAGCACCTGAAGTTTTTGCAGATCCATTCAATAGTTGAATGAGATTCAGGACGCATAGACAGCTTTGTGATGCTACACAAAAGAAACAAATTATATAATTGCATAATATTAATCATTTTTGCTCATTTCAAAAACATCCAGCAGATTTTGTCTTACGTGGAAACCACTATGGATTTGATATGACTGTCTCTCTCAGTGGTTTTGTAGTATTTTAGCTCATGGCTGCTGCCTTTTGTCTTTGAAAGCACAAAGAAGCGACGTTTCCATGCTTTCTGCAATGGACAATGAAACTTGACATACAGAGATAATACATGTCAACTGCTGATATTTGTGTTTAGGAAATCTAAACATTATACCTTATTTTTGATTAGACTAGAAGGAGGGGACTTGCACAGATAACCTGAGTATACTTCGTCTGCCTCAGCTGCTTCATTGTGACATGAAGTACTGGAATCTAAGTGTGATCAACCAGACAATTAGAAAAATGTTGGCATCTTTTCAATGCCATTCTGGTTCCAGTCATTCTATTTTGTTCAAAATACATTTCAGATATACCTGATTTACTTCTTGACATTTGGATGATGTTGACCGCTAAAACAGACATGAAATGTGTTGTGAGCGATGTCTTCCTCACACACATCAGACAATTGTTAAGCAATTAATAATGCTTGAGAATTTACAATATAGAAAAAGCCACAGTGCTGTAGCTGTTTTACACAAATGTATTCATAAAGTAACAAAACTATGACCTTTACATCAGACCTTAAAGGGACAGTTCACCCACTAAAACTAAAATTGTTGTTTAATCACCCTCATATCCTTACAAACGAGTATGCTTTATTTTTGTGGAACACAAAAGGATGTGGAACACAAAAGTCCATACAATAAAATTCAGTGGAACAATTGAAACATTTTTTTCAAAATTTCTTCTTTTGTGTTCTACAGAAGAAAAAAGTCATACGGGTTTAAAAGAACATGAGGATAATGATGACGCAATTTTTATACCGAGTGCTTTCCAGTGTAATTCTTCAAAGCTGCACATATTGTAAGCAGTACTGTGTAGCCATCATTTCTTTATGTTCTCAAATAAAACCAGGCAGTCATGAGATCGGTAGACCTGCAATGAATACATTACCTTCACTACTGTATGTGTTGCAATTAAAACAGTGTCCTCCTTGCTGCTGTCCTGTTTTCAGAATGCATGTTATGATTTTATCAAACTACTTATGTCTTTGAAGGAGGAGTTTCTAGTTATGCCACCAAAGAGTCCTCCCTTTATTGAAAGCATTTTGTTTTTTTGTTTGGTGTATGGAATTTTTTTTTAATGGAAACTAGCTGGTTGTTACTGGTAATGACCAAAAGCAATGCGGGGTGATTTTCTTTTCCTTAATGGCTGTAGTTATTTACGGAATTCCTTCCAAATGCAAATTCCAAGCGTCTAGAAAAATTCCACCACATTTCTGCTTCAGATGCTAAAGGTGCATGCGTGACCTTGCTATTGGTAATTTATGATAGCAATAGAAGATGTCATATAGATAATACTTACTGTATATGTAATACATTTACATATGATGACCCATGGATGGGACCATGTATCGCGAAATCTTGGCCAACAACCTCCTTCCCTCAGTAAGAGCATTGACTATGGGTCGTGGCTGGGTCTTCCAGCATGACAACGACCCGAAACACACATCTAGGGTAACTAAGGAGTGGCTCTGTAGGAAGCATCTCAAGGTCCTGGAGTGGCCTAGCCATTCTCCAGACCTGAACCCAATAGACAATCTTTGGAGGGGGCTGAAAGTCTGTATTGCCCAGCGACAGGGCCAAAATGGTCCAAAATCACTGCTTCACTGTGTTAATTAAAAATAAACCCAATGGAAATGAATTAATTAAAAATCATACAATGTGATTTTCTGGATTTTTGATTTAGATTCACTTTTGAATAGTTCCTATGATAAAAATTACAGACTTCTACATGCTTAGTAAGTAAGGGAAAACCTGCAAAAACGGCAGTGTATCGAATACTTGTTCTCCCCAATGTAGGTGAATTGAACTCAGTCCATAATCACTGGACTTTTCATAGTTCTTGAACTGAATCAGTGCAGTTTCAGAAATCACCACTAGAGAGACCTATTCGCTGTAGACACTTTGTAGACCTATGACACCTGATGCTATCCATTGACATTTCCATTTATCTCAGTGATATATGCAGGAATCCAGAAATCTGCAATCTGAGATCTCCCATCTCAGTTCTTGTGACCACAGAAGTTTTAAGTCAACAGTCAATTGGCTTCATGCACAGCTGCACTACTTCCTGAACTTCAGCCAGCTCCTTGTTTCCTGTCTGCCATTATTGGCCAAACTTGATTAATTCAGGTGTGTCTGATTATTGTTGCCATGACTACTGAGGTCAGGCACACCTGAATTAATCAATTTGTCCAATAATGGCAGACTGGAAACAAGGAGCTGGCTTAAGTTCAGGAAGTAGTGCAGCTGTGCATAAAGCCAATTGCAGCCAGTTGCATCAAACTCCTTGTGTTAAGAAAACCCTTAAAATGTGTTTGCATTTGTATCATGTGTGCTTGGAGTATACGTCATAAAAACAATGAGAGATCAGTTTACTGATGGTAATTTGTTTTGTCGTATTGTGCTGCGCTGCACCACATCCAGTGTAGACCGCATCACTAATTATAATGGGTTGTATTGTTGCGTTGATTCACGCCGCTCGTGTCCTTTGTAGACATGGTGTTACCGTAACATTTTAACTCAATGAAGCATATTGTGCTTTGTGCATTTTGGGCGTTTGTTTACATGAATTAAAAATTTCCATACAAGAAAAAGAAGAAGAAAAAACCCCTCTAGATATCAGTCATCAGGTAAAAGATGACAGCACTCCTCTGGTATGCCAAGTCTTTATACTAGGAAAAGGTTATCAGTTAAGAAGAAAAACTAAAGTAACAACACAGTTTTGATAAGCGATAAGCTAATAAAAGGAAATGTTTTGTTCATGCAATTTATTTTTTAATGAAGTCTAATTATGGTTACAATATATTATTAGACTAAAACATTATTTAATAATAATAAATAAATATAAGGATATTTGCAAATATCCACAAAAAAGGGTTGAAAATGTTTTGTGGGTGTGTGGTGACTGGTAATCAGTTGTATCTGTGGGGATGGTGTGTTAAACATTCTGACAAAACTGATGGGAACAATATGTGAGAATAAGGACACACCTTTTTTGCATGATCAAATCTTGGCTCCAGAAATACACACTACCAAAAGTAAAAAGAAATCTTGGTTGGAAGGATTTCTAATGTTTTTGAAAGTCTCTTATGCTTACCAAGGCTACATTTATTTGGAAAGAAGTAAAAACAGTAATATAGTGAAATACTATTACAATTTAAAATGACTGTATTCTATTTTAATATATTTTAAATTGTTATTTATTCCTGTGATGGCAAAGCTGAACTCTCAGCAGCCATTACTCCAGTTTTCAGTGTTTCATGATCTTTCAGAAATAATTCTAATATGCTGATTTTGCTGCTTAATATTTTTGTGGAATCATTTTTCTTTTTTCAGGATTCTTTGATGAATGTAAAATGAATAGAACTTTTATAGCAAACTTCTTCATTGTCACTTTTCATTACATTACTTAATGAAAATAGTATTTTCTTTAAAAAAATGTTACTAATCTCACACTTTTGTGTAGTATGAATTACATGATTCCCAGTAGTCAGTGTCTGATGTTCATTTGATCTTTAGAATTGATGTTTATCAGTAAAGCCATTGGCCAAAATAGTTTCCTCTAGAAGAAAACTCTGCTTTAGAGGAATCCTGTGATTACAACAGAATGTAAAATTAATGTTGAAAAAATGTGTCATTAGCAATATCTTTATATTCTTCAAGACTTGTGTATTTTGCTACCACAGTTCATTTCTATGGATAAACAGTGGGTTCACACTCTAAGTTGTTTTTGACGGAAGGAAATAGGTGATGCTATATTTAGAAGCATTTTTCAGCCCATTGATTTGAGATTGGAGAAAGGCGTTGAACTATCCACCTAACACAGAAATGCCTTTGATAAAACTACTGGTCTGTAGTTATTTGTAATGAAAAACTGCTTTGCTAGAAAAGTATCTTGAAGAGGGGTCATTTTAACATGTAATAGAATGCAATAGTTCTTGTTTCCCCTAAATGCATCAGCAGCAAATCTAATCACATTGCAAAACTGTGAAACTTGCATGCATTTTGATTATTTAACTTTGTGTTAAATTTGCATAACATGTTTTTTTTTTAAATTTTGCCTTCCAGTAAAGTTTCTTGGATGTGAGCCATAGATTCCCTGACAAACCTGCTTTCGTCAATGAGGAAACAACCTGTCATTTTCTGCGATGGATAAGGTTTCTGCAGACCCAGTCATACACAGATAAAGGCATGTTCTAAGAAACCCCATAGATGAATAAATGGTGCATCTTCAAATTCTCTCTAAATTGTATATTTATATGGATGCAACATGTGATATTCTGTTTCCAGTTAATCTCATTGGATGAATTTTACTGCATTCCAGTGATGTATCCTTAATGGAAAAACACAATGACAATTGTTTACAATTCATTTTAATTTGTTCATTTGTCTGCATGGGTGTCATTTGGGTGGGTCCATCATAGAGTATGAAACATTTAATTGATCCTATGCCTGTTTATCTGGGTATTTTGCTCTGACACAGAAATAGTGTCTCCGGTTCAGTGACTTTTCAGTATCGAACCCATTATTAATTGGTTTCTAACAACACTCCTATTTTGTTTACCTTTTCTCATCCAGGATGTTGTGTGTTATGCATACACAATTATACATACAGCTATAGCAGGTGTCCTCTGCTGCGCGACCATTCCATGATAGTAGTGCAGATCTGGATGTGTTTTGTCCCTGGCCCGGATGGAGAAGGTGGAAATTGTGGTTATTCACTCAGGTAAAATGTCCCTCTGCCAGTCTCAAGCAACAACATCATATCATGAGTTTGTTTTGGTTGTCAAAACCACTAGATAATGCATGACTAAGCTAGTGGGGATTGTGACGGCCTCGGGGGCTCTGCCAGGGTATTTGTGTGTTTGTGTTTGTCTATTTCAATACTGAAAAATCTTTTGCTTTTATAGATATTATAAAATTAGAAAAGCATTAAATTGCTGCAGAAATTAAAAACACCTACAGTATGATTTATGCAATGCTAATCATTATGAATATGTAACAATGAGTTATGTCACTTTCAGCACTTCAAAATGCATATGCTTGTGACAGAATGTGTAAAAACTGGTTTTACTCAGAGACAGTGAAAATACATGATGGAAGTTTACACTAGAGCTACAGATCTCTGTTCTTGGCAGTGATGGGAAGAGTAGGTGGAGTTTTTTGTTAGATGCTTTGTTTTTTTTTACTAAGTCCCTCAGAGAATCAAACAACAACATCTGAGTTCTGTTCATCATGTTTCATTCATTGAGTTGTGGAATAAGAATTTGGTTGTGGAAACTATCAGTCATACATGAATAAACTCATAGTTATAGTTACTAGATATAGTACTTATAACATACCTCATTATAAGTACTAAATATCATAAAAGATTACCAAATTCAACAGGATTCACTTTACATTATTTTATAATATCGGATTTACCCATGAGCCATGTTTGATTTTTAGTAGAAACAAACAATATTTTGACCCCACATTGGTTGTTGTATAGGCCAATCTTGTATATTTAAAGTCCACACTGGTAACTTAATCTCACAAGCCTAGAGAAGTCATTTTTGATATTTAGAGAGAGACGAAGCAGCAATGGATTTCAATCCACCCCCTTCACTTGTGAGGAGCGCTCATATGAACGCTTCAGATGCCAGTTGCTGTGTGCATTCATGTTTAGAAATTAATTCAGTTAATCTATTAAATACAACAATTTTTATTACTTTTACTTTGAAATGCGCAGTACACTCTCATGTATAATATCCAACTGATCATTAAAATCCATTGATTATACCAATTGTAACCTCCTCTATTCATTTAATCGATAGTTTTTAATGAAACACACAATGTTAAGAGTTATGAAAGTTTAATAACATTTCACAGTGTAACAATGTGCAAATGCATGCTGGTGCAGCTATATAGGCTACTTTTTCAGTACTCCATAAATTGTGACTGAAACATTAAAATCAATGTATAATGATTTGGAGCAAAACATTGATTACATGCTTTTCAAAATGAAATACACAATGACAGTAAAGTTGTATATACACGGTATATAAAGTATCTCATACTGAATTATAAAAAGTACGGAGCCTCTAAAGGGGCATGAAGAAAAAAGGGAGATAGGAGGAAACATTATTGTCAATGCTTATTGTCAGTGAGGGAATGCAAAAGCATTTACTTACTTTTCTTCCCATCTCATATTTTTTCCACCCCCATGTCCCATTAAGGGGAAAAAAGTGCAGCTTTAAAGAGGTTAAAATACATGAACATTTTTTTTTTACCACGATTCAGTTCCAGTTTTTACCACTTTCAGTTCATACTTGTTATAATGTAATACTTGACTCTTGTTCTTGACATAAGCAAACATAATTCTTTAAATTTATACAGCACTTTTCTGGGTACTCAAAGCGCTTTACATGGAAGGGGTGATCTCCTCAAACACCACCAATGTGCAGCATAACCTGGATGATGCGATGGCAGCCATATTGCATACAGTTTTATGTACATATACAGTCTAAATATATTGAATTATAATTATAGATCTCTGATTTTAGTGACTTGTTTAGTCTTCTTAGGTATATCTGTATCTCTGTGTCTGTTAGCAGGTCATCGAAGGCCAGGATTTGATCCCCCTTATGGAATAGATGTGAATCCTAGATGTGCCGACAATCAGACACACTGGAGAGGAAACGGATGAGAGACAAAGAACAATGAGAAACATCATACAATGTAAGTTGTTCTTTTGTACTCATGTTCAAGTTTTCTCTATTCAGATACAACTGTAATAAATAATTATTTATAAATGAGAGTGGTACCATGGTTTGCCTTCTTCCTGTTTCAAGATCAGACTGTTTTTCAGACTGTTTTGACGAACGCAGATCTTCTCAACATGTGTGTGCATTTCACTACAATTAGAAATTTACATTGAGCATACTCAAGCAGATGCCACATTTTTCACAACCTTATTGCTAAATATAGCTGAATATCAAATGGCAAAGGAAATTAAGAAATTGTTTCCTTGGTCCCACTTTATATTAAGCGTCTTTAACTATGGTGTACTTACATTTAAACTAATCATTTATTGTGTAAGTACATGTTTTTACATTGTAAAAAATACCTGCATGTAATTACAACTGAATATAACACATAACAAATTACAATTATAGTCTTGACCCTTCTCTTACACCTGAAACCACTCTTAAGCATATCACCAAACCTGTCCCTAACCTTACCTGTATCCCACCTTAGTGTTTTGCAATACAGCATGAACATAATAAGTACACTGTACGTAACTATTAATATTTTTTGATGTACATTTTTAAAGATGCCTAATATAAAGTGGGTTTCCATTTATGCATTATACTCTAATTGTATTTCTTGTGTTGAACTAATGGACTAATGGGGGTGAAGTGTGAACTGAAATGATGAAAATCACCTCTTGTTTAAAGGCGCTTCAACCTTCTCTGTAGAGGCACAGTTCCCATTGGAGTTGAGGAGACGAGGCAGAGAATGTCTCTCACCTGCACTCATTCTAAGGAAAAAGGTAAGAAAGTGAAATAACAATGACATCATTCAGACATATTTAGCAGAAAAACACAGTTCAAAGCCACCATGAGGTCAGTAAAACTGCATTAAAGTCAAAATGTACCGTTTATTTTCATCGTCCGTTTCCTGGTTGACGGCACCATTGCACACAGAGGACTCGTGGTCATTAATGGAAGTGCTGAAAAAGACAAAATAATAATAAAACATTATTTAACAATATATTTTAAACAAAAGGGCAGCCATAATCAAGATAATTTAGTGTTGAACAAGGCTCAAACAATGATAGAACGATAGTTGTTTAATCGTTCTAGTTTGAGTTGATTGCTCCTCCCAAGTATCAAGAGTCTAAAACAATGCTAAAACTTAGTATTCATCCATGATGAGCAAGATATTTCCAAACAACAAAACAGAATTTTCAACAACGCTAAGATAAGAGTTGTTTTGTAGTCTTTAAATAAACAAAGAATTACATCTATGTGTAGCATCTGAGCCTCAGGGGAATGAATGAACAATGTGTCAGACTGCAACACGCACTGAGTTAACTGTATCTTTTACACAATAGTGCAATGTTATGAGGTGAATAGAAGACTTCAAAATTACTTTGTCTGTATGCATGCATTGTCCGTCTCCTGTTGGACATCTTCTAACGCCATTTGACTAATCAGGAAAGACCACAGAATTTAATTAAATGTCTCAGAAAATTGCATTTTATCAACAGAGTAAATTTCACATTTCACTATGCCAGTTAAGGGGAAAACACCTACACTGATGCCATGACCATGTATTCATTGTTGTCCTCTGGAGATTCATCCTGTTTCCCGTCCTTCTCATCTTTATCCTCGTTAACTGAAATCTGTCGAATTGAAGTGAGTTTTTGTCATATGGAAGTTTTAAAACAATGCAAAGAAGCAAATGTAAATTTGTAAAACCTTGAGCTCTATTGGTACTGAAGGTTCGCTGAACTTGCGAGGAATGTCATAATGGCCTGGGGTTGGTGGAGGAGATAACATTAATTCAGGTGCTGACCATCTTTCATCAGACTGATCTTCAACCTTTTGTTCTGAACCGTTCTGAGGTGCAGATGTTGATCTACTTCTGTTGTCCTGAGGAAAAAAAATAATAAATTATGCCAATGTGTGAGTTTCTAAACAAGAAAAAAAATAACAACTAAATTAAAAGTAATTGTATGAAGTTATAATAATATTACAAATTACAAATAATTTACAATATAATTAAAAGAGAGAGATTAGAGAGAAATATTTTAATGTTTACCTCAGTGGTGTTACATGTATTTCTCTGTTTAATTGGTTTTGCGGTATTCAGGGCTTTGCACCAACTATCCACATCATCACTGAAAATACCAGAAAACATTTATCACTACTGTTTTGGGGGAAAAAAAACTCATCAGTTGTTTTAAAATAAAAATTAAACAATTTCATTTTTTTTTTCCTAAACCAAGTCACTTCATGATGACTTGAATTATTATTTTTTGTCTGTCATGCTGGCTTTCTTGGAACTATGGCGTGACGGCAATGAGAGATATGGTCAAAATGATGGTTGCAAACCTGTTTTCTCCAATGAGAAAATAGTCTCTGCTGTGTGTGTGTTTGTCGTCTTCCACCCTCAAGAACAGCACAGAGGATGGAGGACACTTGAAGTGTTTCTGAATCCAGTCCCGCATCGGATGTGTCTCTAGGCCAGTAGACATCAAGGTGATCCTTTAAAACAGTAAGACTTTCTCATTATAGTGACAGAATACTGTGTTATTTCTGAGTGTGATAGTTTATTACTTACTTAGAAAGGTTTATCTCTCCCACAGGTTTGTCTCTCTTTTCGTTGTTTGTGTAATATTTCAGATGGTAGGCGTCTTCGTCCGTCTTGGAGAGCACAAAGAAACGGCGTTTCCAGGATTTCTGTGGCAGATATAGCAGGTAAAACTGTTAAGTTTCTTGAACATAGAAACTGTCTTTGACAGACTGCAGATATTTCAATTTCAAGTTGAAATGCAATATGAGACGTACAAAGGTTTTTAAAAAGGCCGGTTGACCAGGGGACTTGTGCAGGTATCCAGTGTACACTTCCGCCACCATTGCTGGTTCTTTGTAAAACTTTGCAGTTGCTGCAAACGTGAATAATACCGATTAAACACAAACATAATGACAAATTAAATTGAGTGGTAGGCTTTCTTGATTATAACATTTATCAAGAGGTATTAGACTTACTTTTAATTTTGAACATGTTCATGTCGTAGCTTTTGTGCTAAAATAGATATGAAATGTTTAAGTTGTTTTACTGTAAGCACTGACATCAGATACAATCGTATTTAAAAAAACATTTATGATTTTGTAATATATAGGCCTATATATATATATATTCAGTGAAATGTCACCACAAAAATAAAAAAAATGCAATGGAAATGCATCGTCCATATTTCATTCTTAATGAATAGTATCAGCATTATTTCTTTAGAATTATCATATCAGTAGCGACATTCTATAATATTATTGTCTTACCTTGTGGCTCGGTAATAATATAGTGTCCTCTGAAAAGTTATTCTGCTCTCTCAACGTGTGTGTTATGATGGCACACTAGGAGGAAGCTCAACGCCTTTTGTTCCTTTATGCTCCAGTTCCAGTTATGCTGCTATAAGGAGGAGTTTCTGGTCATATTTAAGCTCAGATTTAAAGGTCCCTCCCTTCTGATTATGTCAGTTATTTGTTTGTGGAAATTACTAGACAAACAAGATGATCATAAAGGCTTTGTGATATAGTGGAAAACGTTATACTACGAAAAAATAAAATAAAATAAAAATTAGCTTCTGAGCATATGCAGGAAAATGTAACTGAAAATATGTACAAATATACACTGAAACCTGACACCTTTCCATTTATCATGGATGGATAATGGTACCACAATATAGTAATTTTTGTGGTTAGAAGCTTATGGTTTCCCATAGAAATGCAAAAGTTTCCAGCAATTAATATATATATACACACACAATACAAGTCAATGAGACCCATCAACTTTTTGGTTACCGAGATTATTTAAAATGTTATTCTGTGTTCAGCAGAAGAAAGAAATTCATACAGGTTTGTAATCAACTTATGCACATATTGCTGACACGCATAGGCGTATTGCTGTGTTAGTTTTAGTGGGTGACATACTATCCAACAAGCTACTGTATTAAACTAGCCACCAAACAAGCTAGGTAACATTATAATTGCTTTGGACGCATGGAAAAAAGATCAGATATCATCTTTTTTTTTTGGTCATGACTAATGTATTAATGACAGCATCATCTGTATTAAAGTGAAAATAATCAATTAATCGATGATTAAAGTGAATAAGATAGCCTTGACAGCCGATTTACTCGAGTTCCACAACTACCGAAGAACTTGATAATCTAGATTTCTTTTTATAATAAGAGTCTGGGTCAAGGGTCCCTGAGAATGTAAAGATTGAACTTTTATTATATCATTGATTAGTGTATATACGTAAGGAAAGGGGTGTGCAAGTGAGAATGTTTTTCATTGTTGCACTTTGCTTATTCTTGGCAAAAAAATACATGCAAATCTCTGACCTGGCACTGATTTATCCCATCTTGCATTTGAATGCACCGATACAGATCAATTGATTTTGAGGACAAACTGGAACATTTTACAGTAAGCAAAACTTTTGACATAAGAAACCTTAATAATCAAAAGGCTAAATATCTTACAAAAAAAATTATTTTATTTTGCAATTGTAGGATTAGAAATTTATCAAAATGTTTAATTTGGTTCCAATACAATAAAATATAAACTGAGAAAGTTATGTACAGTGTGTTTTACATTTTAAGGTTATGATGATATCATCTGTTAAGCATGAGAATCTTGCCAGTCCTAGTCTCTCTATTGTAAGTTAAATGAGTCAGATTACTGAGACTCCCACTCTTGTCTCTATAATCTAGTCAGGCTGATTGGATTAGCATTTCAAGGCTCTGAATAAATGCTATACTTATGAGATCAGAGCTGGGGAATTTCCGGTAACAAGCTGAATCCTATGCCTCATTTGCATGCTTGTTTCAGTGTCTCCACCTTTGTGTAACCCCTCCCTCTTGAAAGGTATATCAACTAAAATGTACACTGCTTTAGTTAGACTTGGCTAAGATTTTTGGACGAAGCAGACTACAGCGATGCAAAAGAATCCTGCTTAAAAGATACTTCCAAGTCTCCTGGTCTTCGCTTCTGAGTTTCTACACTTTAAAAGAAAAAAGGTTTTCAACACAATATTTGCACAATAAACTCTTGTGTATATATTCAACTCTTCATTCAAATCCATTGATTATCCCTTGTTTCTCCGAGCTCTAATATTTAAATCCCTAGTTTAAGTGACACACAATCACACAAAATCAAGGGTTAAGAGTTATGAAAGTTTATTAACGATTCACAGTGTAACAATGTGCAAATGTATGCTTTTGTAGAGAATAATTCATCAATAAATTAGTTAGTCTATATCTTCTGTAATTATAAATCTGAAGAGTGACTGAAACATTTAAATCAATGTATGATTTGGGCAAAACATCATTGATTACGTGCTTTTCAAAAGGAAATACACAGTGACAGTAAAGTTGTATATACACAGTATATGAAGTATCTCATACTGTTAGAAATGTAAAAAGTGTAGCTTTAAAGATGTTGAAATACACAAACAGTTTAGAACATTTTTCACAGTGAATTAAACTTCAATTGTAATAATACTTGACTGAATCTTTCACATAAACAAACATGAACTAATATGTACCCTCTACCACTCGTACAGTTTTATGTACATATACACGCTAAATGTTATCCACTCAGTGGTATCTTGATGTCAGTGAATATAACAATTCACATTGTTTTGAATGATTTATTATTTACATGATTAATGTACAAGGAAAAGGTCAAAGTACCTAATTTCCACTTCTGGTATTAAAGCCTTGTCTTCCACCAGTATGAATAGACTCAAATGAACGAGTTTTAATGTTCAACAGATCCTTTGATCTTAAACTAGGTGTGCACAATATTTCTAATAACTCGATTTTGTTTCATGTCCAGGGTTCGGAGTGCAGAGGCTGGGATCCTGGAAACCGCCGAATAGTGAGTTTTACCTGCAGATAATTTCAGTTACATTATTTATAGATCACTGAATTTAGTGATGGAAAAACATCAAATGGAATCATCATCTTACCTTGTCCTTGCTTAGTCTTCTTAGGTATGTCTGTATCTCTTCTACTGTGTCTGTTAGCAGGTCATTGAAGGCCAGGATTTGATCTCCCTTATGGAATAGATGGGAATCCTGAATCTGCCGACAATCAGACACACTGGAGAGGAAACGGATGAGAGACAAAGAACAATGAGAAACATCATACAATGTAAGTTGTTCTTTTGTACTCACGTTCAAGTTTTCTTTATTCAGAATCAACTGTAATAACTAATAATGTATCAATGAGAGTGGTACCATGGTTTTCCTTCTTCCTGTTTCAAGATCAGACTGTTTTTCAGACTGTTTTGACTAACGCAGATCTCCTTCTCAACATGTGTGTGCATTTCACTACAGAATAAAAATATGCGTTGACAATATTAAACAGATGCCACATTTTTCACAACCTAGTGCTTAACATACTTGAGAATCAATAGCCAGGAAACTAAGAAATTTAAATAATTGTTTTGTTGGTCTCACTTTATATTAAGTGTATTCACTATGGTGTACTAACATTTTTACAAATCATTTGATACAATGAACTTATTGTTTAATCACCTCTTGTTTAATGGTGCCTCAACCTTCTCTGTAGAATCACAGTTCCCATTGGAGTTGAGGAGATGAGGCAGAGAATGTCTCTCATCTGCACTCATTCTAAGGAAAAAGGTAAGAAAGTGAAACAACAATGACATCATTCAGACATATTCAGCAGAAAAACACAGCTCAAAGCCGCCATGATGTCAGCAAAACTGCATTGAAGTCAAAATGTACCGTTTATTTTCATCGTCCGTTTCCTGGTTGACGGCACCATTGCACACAGAGGACTCGTGGCCATTAATGGAAGTGCTGAAAAAGACAAAATAATAATAAAAATTTATTCAACTATGTATTTTAAACAAAAGAAAGAATCTAGATCATTTGAGTGTTCAACAAGGCTCAAACAATAGAACACCTCAGATTGATGCTTAGTCATAGTCAGAGATGATTGCTTCTCAAGTATCAAGATGCTAAAATAATGCTAAATTCATCCATGATGAGCAAGACACTTCCAAACAACAAAACAGAATCTTCTGAAAAGCATCTGAGGCTCAGGGGAATGAACTTTGTGAGCACATTATAATGTGTCAGACGGCAACACGCACTGAGTTAACTGTATCTTGTACAACTAACACAATAGTGCAATGTCATGAGGTGAATAGAAGACTTCAAAAATTACTTTGTCTGTATGCATGCATTGTCTGTCTCCTGTTGGACGTCTTCTAACGCCATTTGCCTAATCAGGAAAGACCACAGAGAATGAACAATTGAATTAAATCACTCAAAAAATTGTATTTTATCAACAGAGTAGCCTACATTCCACTATGCCAGTTAAGTTGAAGTCCTCTAAAACACCTACACTGATGCCATGACCATGTATTCATTTCTGTTTTTCGGAGATTCATCCTGTTTCCTGTCCTTCTCATCTTTATCCTCGTTACCTGAAATCTGTCAAATAGAAGTTTGAGTTTTTGTCATATGGAAGTTTAAAAGCATTAGTGTGCATATGTGAAGAAACGTGTAAAACCTTGTGCGCTGCTAGTACAGGAGGCTCGCTGAACTTGGTAACATATTCAGATTGGTCATCAGACTGATCTTCAACCTTTGGTTCTGGACACTTCTCTAAATCTGATCTAAATCTGCTGTCCTGTGGAAAAAGTTAAGTATGTGAGCATGCACAACCTCGCAAAAGTTTTGACAACCTTAGACATTTGGTTTCTTAAGATGTTAAAACACTGATCAGAACACTTATGCTTACTGTAAATGCTTAAAATAAATAAATTATATGAATTTTTAATAATATTATGACTGGTAGTTCATATACTCTATACGTTACAAGTGTGTAAAGATAGAGAGATTAGAGAGAAATATTTTAATGTTTACCTCAATGGTGTTAAATATAGGGCTATGTCTCTGTTTATTTAATTTCGGGGTATTCAGAGCTTTGCACCAACCATCCACATCATCACTGAGAATACCAAAAAACATTTACTGACTCGGAAAATCATCATCAGTTGTTTTAAAATGAAAATTAAAAGGTTAAATAAAACAATTTTTAGAATTATATTTACAATATATGACGAAGTAGAATGATAAAGCTACTGCTTAAAGACTTCTCATTTTTACTGTCATTTCATTCAAATTCATGTACCTCTGTTTATTTCATATATATATTCTGTATTGTCTAATTTAATATTTGAATGAAACAAATGCTTTTGCAACTCTGTATATGCAAACAGTCATGCCAGTAAAACTTTGTTGTCTGAGTTTGTAAGACTTAATTTTAAATATGTAAATCTTCACCAAAAGATGGGCTAAAAGCCACACTTCATGGAGACTTGTATTATTATTTTTTGCTGGCTTTCCTGGAACAAAAATGATGGTTGCAAACCTGTTTTCTCCAATGAGAAAATAGTCTCTGCTGTGTGTGTGTTTGTCGTCTTCCACCCTCAAAAACAGCACACAGGATGGAGGACACTTGAAGTGTTTCTGAATCCAGTCCCGCATCGGATGTGTCTCTAGGCCAGTAAACATCAAGGTGATCCTTTAAAACAGTAAGACTTTCTCATTATAGTGACAGAATACTGTGTTATTTCTGAGTGTGATAGTTTATTACTTACTTAGAAAGGTTTATCTCTCCCACAGGTTTGTCTCTTTTTTCATTGTTTGTGTAATATTTCAGATGGTAGGCGTCTTCGTCCGTCTTGGAGAGCACAAAGAAACGGCGTTTCCAGGATTTCTGTGGCAGATATAGCAGGTAAAACTGTTAAGTTTCTTGAACATAGAAACTGTCTTTGACAGACTGCAGATATTTCAATTTCAAGTTGAAATGCAATATGAGACGTACAAAGGTTTTTAAAAAGGCCGGTTGAGCAGGGGACTTGTGCAGGTATCCAGTGTACACTTCCTCCACCATTGCTGGTTCCTTGTAAAACTTTGCAGTTGCTGCTGCAGAAACATGAATAATACAGATTAACGTTAAACACCTAGATAGCTTACCACTCAATTTAATTTGTCATTAGATTGTCTTTCTTGGTTATATAACATTTTACTAAATGATTTTAGACTTTTATTTTTATTGGACTTGCTCACGCTGTTGCTAAAATAGATGTGAAATAAATTTACTCTAAGCATCGATATCAGATACAATCAGATGGAAACAACATTTAGGATTTGGTAGAACAAAACTATTCAGAGAAGACTAATTAAAATGCTATGGAAATTAACACTCCATCATATTTCATTCATGATATGTTATGAATTTATTAGTTATTAATAGCATTATTTCTTTACAAGCATCACAAAGCAGAATGATCATAACAGTAGCCATATTCTATAATATTATTGTCTTACCTTGTGTCTTGGTAAAAATAGTGTCCTTTGAAAAGCTCTCTCAACGGGTGCTGTAATGATGGCAGATTAAGAGGAAGCTTGAGGCCTTTTGTTTCTTTCAGAGAGTTATGCTGCTAACAGGAGGAGTTTCTGGTCATATGTAATCTCAGATTTATGGTCCCTCCCTTTTGATTGTATCAGTCATTAGTTAGGGGAAATTTCCAGAAAAACTAATGGCTTTGATGTATTGTGGGAAACTTGAAACTACAAAAACAAATGTAGGTTCTGATGCACTTACAGTAAGCTGCGACTAGAAATAAGTGCAAATATTCACTGAAACAGGCACTTTCCATTTATTGTTTGTTGGATTGAACCACCAACCTTTCAGTTTTTTAGACAACCCACGTGAACCACTGCCGCCCTGATATATATGTCCAACTATATTACAAACAGAAATGGCAAACATGGCATGACATTTCTAACTATTTGAATGAACATTAACAAGTTATCTAATATGCATGCAGAAATGCTAATACTTTTAATGAAAGTTTAATTTTTTTTTTAATAAAATTTGTGTATTTTATTGTATTTTAGGATTCTATTGTCAGTCACAGCATAACTAAGACTAGCTACTCAGAAAATGAATGATTTCAGCATATATGGAAACATTGATTTTGAGGAAAAAATTGAACATATAGTAAACAGTTTTTACCATAAGAAACCTTCAAAAGGCTGCATAGTACAGAACAGAATACAGAATTAAAGAAAAGCAATGCACTGAGTTTGCATAGTAACATAAAAAGGGTAATTTCAGGGTATGAAAGAAAAGTAAATGAAAGAAAATGAATACCTGAAATCTTTTACATTTGAATATTGAAAAAAATATTGACATTGAAATCACACACAATATAGTTTTAATCAAATGTGTGCAAGTTAAAACAGATCATACATTTTATTTTCTGTACATTTCACATCAAGGTGAATGTTTATAAGACCATGCATTTGTTTGAAACAATTTGTTATATCATAACTTCTTATAGGCCTAACTGAAGCATTGTTTGAAACATAATATTTAAATATACATTTAGTAGCCTATATTTACACAGTAGCTGCATCATTTTCTTTATACTGAAGTATTCGGATCTTTTTTTTTTTTTTTTGAAAATAAGCTGCCTTGTTCTAATATTATTGACTTTTGGTCATTTGCTTTAATCATATTTATTTTATTTTTGGTAAATTAATGCAACTTGTGCAGTTCATCTCATTATCGACGAAATGAGATGAATATCAATTTAGGTTCCCAATGCAAAACATTCCTTTTGCTTTGGATTAGTGCAAATCAGTGAAACAAAATATGATTTAGCATATAAGAATCCTGTTCAACCTTACATTCAACATACTACATGAACTGTGAAAATAAAACAACAAATATATCTTAAATTCAGTCTTGTTTCCAGACTGTTGTGACAATTAGAACTCAGTAACAACAGTTAAAGAAGCTGGAGTTTAAAATGAGTACATTTCTGCACTCATTCTGTCAATTCATCTGTGTCGTTATCTTCGCGGTGTGTTTCTGTTCTCAATTCTGTCTCGGGCAAAAAAAGAGTGAAACTATTAATATACTTGTGAGCATATGTTTGTATTTCCTCTTGTGTTGTTTGCATGCATCTACCTGATTACCTTTGAATTTTGCAGGGGAAACATAGATGGGCTCGTGGGTCTCACGTGATGGCGGCTCATGTGTAACACATGTTGTATGACCCCACTCAACTGTCTGTCATTAACACAAAATAGATGATGATGTCATTAGATACTGAACAGCTACAAATTAAGTACATTAATAATCAGAATAAGTGGAGTGAACTCCCAAAGCAAAGGATTGAATAAATCCCATTACAAGAAGCATTTTTTTCCCTAAAATTAGCAAACCTGTTTTGTTTCCCAAGCTTGTTTGATATAATCAGTATGGGTTGAAGAAATGAGAGCCAGATAGACTGATTATGGTGAGCTCTCATTCTTATCTTGATTCACATTTTTTGAGACTTATATTCCACTCTCCTCAGGTGATCAAACAATTAGTCTCAAAAAAATACTTGGGAAACTTTGCCATAAGTTCTAAAAACTTATTATCATTAAGGATCATAAAACCTAAAATACCGGTCGGCCACAAACCAGACATATTTTTAGCAAATAGCCCTTTCCATGCGCTAATATACCTGCTCGTCGTTTTCTGATTGTGGAAGTTCCCAGATGTGTCTCTTTGACCCAAATGACTGCGTGACAGATGTTTAATTCAAATTATTCTACTAAGACATTTTTTTGCAGACCATGCACAATTATGTATGAAATGCATGCATTTTCAAGTCAGAAAAGTAAAAACATTACCTTGGGATCCAACAGTCTGTGTGGACGATTATTTAAGATGTCAAATAAAGCAGTGAACCATTTTTCCATCTCCCAACTGCACAAATATGTTATATTGCATCATTCAGAGACTATTTAAAAATAGTCGGATCATATCATGATTATGTAGAAATTACAAAAAGTAATTCTGTAAAAGTCATCTCTATATTTATCATGAAGATATCATGCACAGTTCCGTGCAAAAGTATTAGGCACGTTAGTATGGTCACACTTTAGGTTAGGGTCGAATTCTCACTATTAAAGGGATACTCCACTTTTTTTTTGGAAATAGGCTCATTTTACCACTCCCCCAGAGTTAAACAGTTGGGTTTTACGGTTTTCGAATCCATTCAGCCGATTTTCTGATATTTAGAAGAATATCAGTAACGAGACAGTTTCTGGTCTCATTGACTTCCATAGTAGGAAAAAAATATACTGTGGAAGTCAATGAGACCAGAAACTGTCTGGTTACTGGTCACACAGAATAAGGCATTAATGTGCTTTGTAAGTGCTAATAAACAGCCAATAATCCTAATATGCTAATAAACAACTAATTCATAGTGAGAATTGGATGGTAAACTAAGTATTACCATAAATGTTTTCACTCAATTTATGACAAAAAACAACAATAAATCATGCCTTTGAACAAAGCAAACACATTCAGGACAAACCTGTTTTCTCCGATAAGGAAGAAGTCTCTTTCTGGTACTCTAATAAACAATACACACGAAGGAGAACATCTGAAATGGTTTTGAATCCAGTTCCACTTACTATCCATTTCGGGGTTTAAGAACATGAATGTGATCCTGCAGGACAAGCAGAAATACAGATGTTCTCTTCTGCAGCCTTACCTTCCAATAGTCATTGTTTAAGGAACGTTTGTCTATACTAAACTATATTAAGTACAATCAGCTTGGATGGTTCTGTCATTTCAACTTAAATTACTTTAAACTCACCTTAAAATTTAAATTGAAAGTTGAAAATTGCTTAACATTTTTTGATGAGATGAAGTAATTTAAAATCATATGTCATCATAACTTTTTGATCATTATTTTTTTCATTATTTTTTTTTTTTACAGTGTATGATGTTAGATAAGATACAATGTTGCTAAGGTACTCTGGGTGGTTGACAAACAGGTTGTTTGTGTGTTTGGGGGGTGGGGGTGGGGGGGGGGGTGATGTACAATTATTGAACGTACTTAGACAAGTCAATGTCTCCAAGTGGTTTGTTCTTCTCTTCATTTTTATAGTACTTAAGCTGGAATTTGTTGTTACTGTACTTTAGAAGTACAAAAAACCTCCGTTTCCATGATTTCTGCAAAAAATATATACAGCGTGAGAGAAATCGGCAAAGGGAGTCTCCCATTAATGCACAATAAAACCTGTTCTGCTCTTTTAGAGAAACATACCTGAGACTTGAACAGATTCTCTGGGGGAGATTTGTAAAGATATCCAGAACAAATTTGCTCCTCTGCACCGTGTATGTAAAATGCATAGGTTTTATCTGCAGAGACGAATAATGTATTTAAAAATAAGCCATATGTTATCACAATAATGTCCATCAGAGACATTTAAAAGGACATACCTGCCATTGTAAAGTAGTGATGAGTAATGGAATGCTGTGAGTGTAAGCATAGGAAGAGAACAAGCTGTTGTTACCTTAGCACATTCAGCGTGATGAATGATTTCAACTGCCAAATGTTTGAAATTCTAGATGTTCTTTAATGGAACATTTACACTGTTACAGTAGGACCTGGCCTCCAAAGCCACATCCACTAGTCATCCACAAGTGTTTTGTGGAGACTTTCCATAGACATAATGATTTGTATACTGTACAAACTGTATACTCTATTCCCATACGCTAACCCAATCCCTAAACCTTGATGGCAAATGAAACTTTCGGCATTTTTAAGTTTTCAAAAAAACATCACTTTGTATGATTTATAAGCTGTTTTTGGATTTTCGATATTGCTCTCTTTGTGGGGACATTTTGTCCCCATAAAGTACGGTTTAACAGGACACACACTATTCCTGACCTAAATATAGTTTTGTATATTAATTAATAATTTTGATTTAACTTACTATATCATTGATGTCATTGATGCTGCCTTAAATTATGTAAATCAGACAGCACAATTTTTTTTAGCTTTACCTCTTCTGCTGTAGCAATCAAAATTATGATTGTGATATTTTATATCACAGAAAAAGAACAATTTCTGTACCTGAGATAGTTGCTCCCTGTCTGCGAGAACACGACATGTGATTAAAATAATATGAGGAAGTTTATGCCAAGGTGAGAATCCTAAGAAGTGATGTCACAAGGAAGGCGGTGATTTAAACATATTTAGTTTTGTACTTGGACAACAAATATATAGAAAGTAGAAGTAGTCTACAAGAAACACTTGTTATTAAGTTTAAACTCACTTTACGTACACACTATTCAAATAGTGTGACTATATTATCTCTGCAATATACATTATTGGTGCAGATTGCATGCTATTACCAGACTTACAGTCTGACATTGATGGTGAAGGCACTTCTTCCACCACTTATATATTTCCCGAACACCTCCCATCTGCCATTGGTCAAAAAAACAGATAGTCCTGCCCCAAACTTACATCATTGGTGGAGCCAAAGTTGATGTCTGGAGATAGCCTGGATTTTCAAACAAACAGAGCCTTAGGATCTCATTCACTAATAATTGGGTGGATTATTTCATATTGGTCCGCACAGGTGAGCTCACGAAAAACTCACAAAATGTGCGTATGCATATGAATTTGCTCTCAATCTCTGGTCTTTAACACTATTACATTGAATTGAAGAAAATTAGTAATTACCAAACACGTATTTTGTTTGTGTTTTTGACTATTTTTAGTCTGAAATAAAATACCAAGGAAATTACCTCAAATGATTTCCCATAAACATACTGAATGCGGTATTTTTTTTATGTAAGCGATAACTGTATGTTGTTGTTTTTCCATTTCATCTCAGACGGAGCGCAGATGGAAAAGTACACTTGTACTGTTGTGCGCTCACAGTGTCGTTTAACACACATCTATCAGTTTCAGCATATTTCTATGATTTATGCAAAGGTGAAATCCAGACAAACATTGTTCTTCTACATTCCAGAAGTCAACTTCAAAACACTTGGTGATAACCTGACACCTTACCTTACACTGTGTAAAAACCCCTGCCCTAATTTCCAGCCATACTTAAAAGGTTCTCAATCAAAGAGTCATCGCCAACCCACGTCAGTTCCCACGCACGCCTACTCATCCAATGGTGTGTGGCTGAATAGTCATTTGATGGGACTGTGACTGGAAATTGGCTATGATGTATCAGGGAGAGAAAGACAGGCGTCAGCTGCAGGTGGCTTGGCACAGGCCTCGATCCAAACATTCCTACTCATACGCAATTCATAGAATTTGTATCAGTCATTACAAGGGCTAACAGGGTCATGGCTGAAGCCTATAATTAGTGCTACCTGCTCCATAAGTGCTTCTGAACTATTTAGAATTTGACCCAGTTGCGACACGCAAACGCAAAACATGCGAAACTTACAACTTACAACAACAATGTATCTGTAGATTCAGTAAGAGCAAGTTTTCCCTCTGCTTAAACTGGACACCCTGTTGTGACACATGCATCAACACTTTCAAAAGTCTTCCATGTGAAACGGTGATATAAATAGATGTTTTGTTTGGCTAGAAGTGCTGCTTCCCTTCTCTTTTGGGCACAATGTATGCAGACTTCAGCAGGCCTAGAACAGCTCCTTCAGTCCTTTAGCCAGATTTACAGACCACGGTTGTACAATGCGAATACTTCCCAGGGCACAGGAACAACAGATGGACCATCACCCCTCCCCTATTCTTGGCATCTTAACCGTACAGTATAAAGCTCAAAGTTTGGGGCTTAGGCTAGTCGTTTGCCAGTGGACAACAAGACTGGAAAGACAACCAAACCAATTAAGTGAAGAACTGGTTGATTGGAGTTGAGAAGTCAATGATGAAGACACAAACCCAGGTAAATCTTCAGCTCATTTCTATTCATTATGATGGATATTTTCAACTTGATTTTGACTTTTGCAATGTCACGTTCAAGGACACCCCAATAAAACATCAGGGGCTCCTGAAGAGACAAAGAGACATTCTGGCTTTCCGAATGAAGAAGCTGTCGTCAAAACAATCTGACTTCATTGTAAGTTGCCGATATTTCCATTAATGTCTGTAAGTACGATAACTGCAAAGCTTTGGATATGCCAGTCGGGTTTGTTGTATCTTGAGTATCTTTTATTATTCCACAGAGCAAGACTGCAACTCTAAAAGAGAAGATTAAGCAAAAATATGATGATATGAAGAGGGTTTTGGATGAGGATCTTAGAATTACACTAAGTCAGCTGGATCTTGAGACGGAGGCCATGGAGAGAACTGTTGAGGACAGCATTGAGAAGTGCTACCGCCTCACGCTGGAAATCGATCAGCAGCTCGCTGAACTATCTGCACAGATGGAGAAAGATCAACATCTGGCTCAAGAGAAGGTGCGTTTTCTGTAGTAGCACATTTTTTGATGGAAATATATAGCTGAGGTAGTAACCAAATACTTTTTGAGTAACTCCAAAAATATTTTATGCATAGGACCCCCAATGCAATTCATCAAATATAAAGGCAGCGTTGAATATATATATATATATATATATATATATATATATATATATATATATATATATATATATATATATAATAAAATAAATAATAAATAAATTGATACTTTGGTTTAGTCAAGATGCATTGAATTGATAATATTCACAAAAATATTAAGGAGCTTGACAGATTTTAACTATATATTTATAATGTCTGAAGAATCATGTGACACTGAAGATTGGAATAATGATGCTGAAAATTCAGCTTTGCCACCTCAGAAATAAATTGCATTTTTAATTACATAAGAAGAACAGAAACATTTATTGACAAATATTACTGTATTTTTGCTTATGTAAATGCAGCCTTGGAGAGCATGAATGACTTCATGTCAAGACTTTTGAAAATATATATTTTCTTCTGTTAAACCCAGTAGAACAGTTTGATAAGAGTGATATAAAGATAATGAAATACTTCGGCTTTATATTGTAATATAAATATATAAATATTATATTTATATTTACATTGTAATAAAGCAACCTGTTAAAACATTACCTGGAAACTATTTTAGAGCTTAATTGAATTTTTCCACAGAATTATGTAGATTATTTTTGTACTCTTTAAGAACTGTAGTGCCATCAGTTGAATTCAATAATTAATAATTAATTAAATTAATTAAAATCATTTAATTGATTTAATGATTTCTGATCAGAAACCAGAAACTATATATATATATATATATATATATAAACAAGATGTAGCACAATTGCTTTGCCAATTGCTTTGGATTAAAGTGGCTGCTCCATAGATAAATGAAGGCATCTGCAGTGTGGAAATGTTCTACAAATAGCTTACCTTTTCAACCCTCATATCTCCACCTCTCTCTTACTTACAGATGTCTGAGGTGGAAGAAAGGTAAGTAGTGTTGCAGTTTTGGGAATTTAGTTTCTAGCTTGCCCATGGTGGAAATTTAAGTTTAATAAGTAAGCAACACTCTAAAGTTACTGGAATTTTTTTTTTACTTTTTATTGTTTTGAGAAATGTGTGGGACGGAACTGGGCCAAGCATTAAATCAAGCATGCAATCTGAATTTTCTGCACAACACTTCCTTCTTGTCTGGCATGTTCATTTTTCTGCACATATTCTTCCTTGTTTATAGAATAATGGAGACTCTGAAGCTGACTGATCCAGAGTTAATACAGATGGATGAATTTAAGAATGAACAGCTGCTCTGCTTAACCATCAACCTGCTACTGTTCATACGTTCTCAGGTTCCTGTCACCAAGAAACTCTTCCAAAGCTGTGAGGATCTTAACATTTTCACATGAATTACTCAAGTGCCTTTAGCATGCTTTAACAGCTAAAGCAAGTTCAAACATTCCTTCAATGTTTTTTTTTTTTTTTTAATCTTTCTAACCCCTCCTAAACCTGTCCCTAGCACCTCGAGGAATTTGTTTCTATTTATAGCGTCTTATTTTTCCATTTTTCAGATGCGCAAGATGTTGTTCTGGATCCTGACTCTGCTCACCCAAAACTGATTGTTTCCCCTGAGGGCGACTCAGTCTCTTACACTGATACCTGGCAGGAAGTGTCTGAAAATCCCTCTCGATTTGACACCACCCTGAATGTGATTAGCCGAAAGAGCTTCACGGATGTTCGCAACTACTGGGAAGTGCAGGTTGGTGGAAAGACATACTGGGAGCTAGGCCTCACTTACTCTAAAATTCCCAGGAAGGGCCGAGAGGAGGACTGCTGGTTGGGACGGGGCCCGACGTCCTGGTGTGTTGAGTATTTCAATGGCGACTACACTGCCTGGCACAATGGCGTTTCCCATGAGCTCACCCATGTGAGTGGGAGAACCTTCCAGCGCATTGGCATCTTCTCCAGCTCAGAGGGAGGTTTGATTTGTTTCTTGGGGGCAGACACCATGACGCCCCTGTACAGTTTTTGTGCAGGAACCTTCACAGACACACTCTACCAGGCTGTATGTCCTGGCCATGACAACCAGGGGACAAACAGTAATCCGCTGCTGATTTGCGATGCCTCGAAATCCTCCCCCATCTTGTGATAGACAACCAATGAGGGTTTGGGACTGAATTCATTTATGTGAAAGAAGTTGTTTTTAAGTGTAGATTCAGTCGGAAAATGTTCCTTAGTTTTGTCGTGTTCTTCATTTGATTATTGCTAGAACGTATAAAATCATCTGTGCCCTTTTTTTTAATTATTTTACTGTATAAATGGGAAAATATGAGTTTACATGTTACTATGTTTTCCCCAAGTTAAATTACCATTCAAACATTTGGGGTCATATCTATATCTATATCTATATCTATATATATATATATATATATATCGCGATTAATCATTTCCCAGCCCTATATATATATATATATATATATATATATATATATAGGGATTTTCATATATATATAGGGCTGGGAAATGATTAATCGCGATTAATCGCATCCAAAATAAATGTTTGTGTTTACATAATATATGTGTGTGTAGTGTGTATAATTATTTTGTATATATAAATACACTCACATGCATATAAACATTTAAGAAATATTTGCATGTATATACTTTATATATATTTATACAAAATTAATATTATACATAAATATAAATATTTGATATTAATAACACATTTTTCTTAAATATATACATGCATATGTGTGTATTTATATATACAAAACAATTATACACACTAAACACTCATATATTATGTAAACACAAACTTTTATTTTGGATGCGATTAATCGCGATTAATCGTTTCCCAGCCCTAGATTCAGCAAGGAGACATTAAATTTACCAAAGGTAAAGACATTTATAATTTTTCACAAGATTTAAAACTCACCTTTGATCACCAAAATTAGATATTTAATAAAAAAAATCAGTCATACCTTAAAATAACTTGAATGTAACTCTACATCCTTGTCTCATTTAGTATCACATGTTGGTGGTCACATCACATGTTGACGTGATTGGTTATAAGGTAGTTTGTGACGTCAGAAACACTAGCGATTTCAAACTGCATTTTTTTTTAGACTGTCTTAAAAAAATCACTGGACAAAATACTTGATAAAAGCTTGATTTTCATCGCAGGGGGAAATTAACTGTGCATAGCCTAGAAGTATTAATAAAAAATGACAAGAGTTCAATAAAGTTTTTTAATACAATAAAATTAGGCTTACAAAGGCATTCATTTGAAGTAATTTAAACAAAAATCAGCCCCACTTTAATTATACAATGTAATGTTGGCACAATGTAATAAGATAAAATAAAATCAGAGCACTTGTGCCAATAATATCAAGTATTTTTTTTAAATAAATTCCTATTTTCACAGTAAAGCATTTAAATTTTAAATCGATGTGATATAAATTTTAAAATAAAAATCGTTTTCCATTTCAAAACAAGTGGAGCTGACATTTCCTTTAATATAGTTTGAGCACTTCACTAATAATCCATGCATAAAGAAAAGAAGGCCTTTCATCTGTGGCAGTTGGTCGCTTGCACAGGCTGGCAGATTTCGAGTGTGATCTGAATGAACAATCAATAACTGAGAATGAGAATACAGAAAGAACCAAAAAGGAAAAAAAAATGTAGGACGAAATCAAAGACGAGCTCTGAACATATCAGAACCTTCCATCCAGGTTCAAACAGCACGTTAGGTCAGATGGATGATAAATGGTTAAAATGGTCACCAGTAATTCAATAGCTGCCTCTGTAGATTATCGACGGATTCGGTACAAAACATCAGTAAATACTGCATGAAGACTTTAAAGCTACAGTGTGCTCAAAATACACAGGATGCATGAAGATCTGATTTAGTTTTTTTCGGTGAATGCAAACTAACCAGCGAGGGATAAATGAATAGCTTCTAAAACCAGTCAGATGTCAGCATTACTTCACTGTTTGTCACTCCATTTCCATACATGCCCTTTCTCTGACCCCCAGAAGAGCATTCTGGAATAACCAAACCAAACCAAACCAAACTGAAATGCTACAAATGGTCATTTATAAATAGAGTAAATGCTTGAGTTATCTTTTTCTAATATAAAACAGAACAACAGCATTTTTTTTTTTGTTTGTGGTATGGCGTGTCTTTTTCAAGCACCATATATACATTTTTGACAAAGATTTTTTTCATTCATATCCAAAAAGAGTTGTATCTTGCAGGGTAAAAAGGGCAGCAAACTTTGAAAGTTGGCAAAGCAACATGGATATTTTACACTGCCAGTTGACAAAGATCATACATGACGTCACTGTTCTCTGGAATACTCTGAGGAAGTTGAAATAGAACATGCACTGAGAAGGTAGTGAACTGGAACAGGAAGTAGCACAGAGGAAGACCTTTTCCGTGTCCGGATGCACAGCATAACAGGTAAAAATTGCTTTCACACACAAACTTCCATCTGGGATTATCCTTGAATGTTGTGACCACTTGGTCGAGTGAATTCAGTCAGTGGTCAGTCTTTGTACACCTGATGTGTCTTTGCTGCCTGCCATCCAAAAATGTGCACCGTAAAAATATTTTGCTCAAGTATTAGAC
The DNA here is from genome assembly GCA_038021265.1 of Cyprinella venusta. Taxonomy (NCBI): domain Eukaryota; kingdom Metazoa; phylum Chordata; class Actinopteri; order Cypriniformes; family Leuciscidae; genus Cyprinella; species Cyprinella venusta. The sequence continues at coordinate 22,813,143 of CM075877.1, forward strand.
TGAGGTTTCCCTCCTTATGGCGGATCAGTGACAAAAAAGGATAACAATTCTGTTAATATTTACTGCTAAAAGATAACAAATTAAAAGTGTGCTACTATAATGTCCTTGGCAAGAAAATGTGTGTGCTGAGAAAAGGCGAAGATGGTCGACTCCGATTAGTTGAAGTAGAGCTCTTTAGTCAACATGGACACCACACAAGGTATCTGTTTCTTCTCGCTAAAACGAGGGTCCTCTGACCAGGACTCGAAGCTGGTGGCCACCTTGTAGTTGACCCGTGTGAGGATCTGCATGATCTCAAGTTGCTTGCCAAACTCATCAAGAACGTTACAGAGGGCCTGGACAAACCAGGACCCTCGGCCGGGATTCCTCCAGGAGTAGTAACCTGTGAGAACAAATGTGGAAGAATGTTAAAACCAACAGGATTTGACAATATTTTAACTCAGGGCTGGGTATATAATCAGATTTTTAGATTCACGACCTCTTGATTTGATTCAAATTGATTCAATTCTCATACATTTCAGTTTTAATAACAATTTTGCTTCTAAATGAAACACACTTGTACAAATATACAAGATTTTTTTATGAAAGAAGCCTCTTATGCTCATTAAGGCATTTATTTGATAAAAAATAGTAAAACAATATTTTTTAATGATTTTTATGTACTTGAATTTTAAGCAACCACTACCCCAGTATTCAGTGTCAATGTTTGTTTTAATCAAACAGATCTCATTCCCCATTGACTACCATACATACTATGGTAGTCAATGGGGAATGAGATCTGTTTGATTAAAACATTCTTCCAAATATCTTCCTTTGTGTTCGGCAGAACAAATAAACACATAGAGGTTTGGAACAACATGAGGGTGAGTAAATACTGACAGAATTTTCATTTTTGGGTGAACGAACCCTTTAAAAAGATCAGAAATGGTTTGTAACATTGTATGTTTATATATTTATCAACTCCTTCGTTTGTGATTCTCTTTGATTGAATCATAAAAGTAATCTTTTTATCAGTGAGACTAGACTGTGCTCATACTATATGTTTTTGATTCACTAAAAAGTTTAAAATGAATTGGACTATTCTGATCATTTCTGTTTGTTTTTGTGTGCAGCTCTAGAGGAAACTCAAGATGTATTTTCATGCCGTTTTTTCATGGCACTCTCTGAGACAAAACATACTGCATTCCATGACTATGAGAAGAAAGATTACCTGGCACAGTTGAATATGCGAACAGGAAGTCAGCCTCAACCGGAATCTTGTGTCTTGGATTGGCGTCTGTCTCTATCGTGTCATTGGGCGGCCCTGAGTCAGTCTGTATGCCATCATCAAATTCTGAACCCCGACAAGCCTGCCAGTTAAAAAAACACACGGCCATGTCAATATCTGCCTAGAGTGCACTTCAAAAAACAGGTCCACTCCGGGTATGGTGCGACTGAAATAGCATTAAAACAATAGACACCGTTGTCTGGAGTTGCTCCATTTTCTCCTCCTTCACTTCTTCCTCATCATCCTTTCTCCTCCCCAAATCCTCCTGTAGCCCTGCTCCTCTTACCTGGATGAAAAAGAGCTTTGGCTTGCCCACGAGGCTCTTGCACATGTCTCCTTTGAAGAGCGAGGTCATGCTCTTGATGGGAATGGCTCCATCCGTGCCGTAAATCATGCCCTCCTCGCCGTGGCTCAGCAAGATGCAAGCGAAGCAGGAGCTGTCGCTGTGGTCCTCTTCTGAGACTGAAATACATATAGACAAGAAAGAAAAAGAAAACTGTTTTGTTAAACTTTAGTTCTGTCTGGACCACTATCGGCAAATACGATTAACAATCAGCATACAGTTAGGTTTGGCAGTATGGTAGGATGGATAAGATAAGAGCATGGATAAAAGCAGGGAGAGAAGCAATAACCCCCCTTAGGGTAAACAGATCAGCACCAACATGAATGTTTTGCAGATATCATTAATTCAAGATTTTGAAGTACAACATAATTCGAGATTTTATCCTGAAACAAAGGGAATCAGAAAGCCATACTGACTGGACGAGAGGAGGAGCTGGAGATAGAGGAGAAATTAGCTTCTGAGAAACGCGATAGCTGCTGATAATACTGTGATAGGCATCAAATTCCTATAGGTAAACGTGTATCAGCTGAGAGTCACTGATGCAAGCTTGACTAATGTGACCTGCCAGAACTGACGCTACGCTTTAATTTATCTTAATGTAGAGAAACTGTGAGTTTGCCAACAGCAGGGGGTAAATTGGGCCACTACACAGTAGAGGGCAGCTGATTCAATACTGAATTGTTCCATTTGTGTCATTAAAACTGATTATATTAGCTAATAATTGTATTTTTTATTTTTTTATAATGTATACCTGTAATGTAATTAGCTAAGAGACACACTAACACTTAACAACCTATGTAGAACAACTCAAAACGGTCACTTATGTGGTTTATGATGGTTATAGTGCATTAGAAAGCAGGTGCTTTTGTAGTCAGGTGACAGTAAGCTAGCTCAATGGGTTTTGGAACAAAACTTTACACAAACAATCAAAATAGCATGCAATTTTCCAGCAATCAGGCTGCCCAACCATTCTGTTTTAAAGGGGGGGGTTGACTGCGATTTCACTTTTTTCATCTTAAATAGTGTGTAATGTTGCTGTTGGTGCATGAACAGTATCTGCAAAGTTGCAGCGTTGAAAGTTCAGTGTAAGCAGAGATATCGTCTTTTAAAAATCAGGAAGTATATTGCCTACAAAAACGACTCGATTGGGACTACAGCTAGGTTATGGTACATCACTAACCCACACATTTGCATCAACCCCTCCCTCAGAATATGCAAAAATTGGCATGCTCATATTACTGAGGCACGTCGACTCGTCGAGTGTGTTGTTCACGCAGCTGTCAGGTCTTCTGTGTTTCGGGCTTCCCACGGACGCTATACTTCCTCAACAATGGATACAGTTTATGTTTATGTTCCTGAAAATGACGATCGTAATCTAGCTCTCTGTGCTGCGCATTTTACAGGAGACAGCTTCCAGAATCTCCACGAGTTCAACACCGGATTCAACAAGAACATTTCTGTTATTAAAACAAGAAGCAGCTCTGACTTTAAAACAAGAGGCAGCAGTTGTTGGGCCACAACCTGTAAGTAGGCTAAGACTTCATCATTTTAAATGTATTTGCATGTATAATTCCAGACGTAACGTTAGCCTTGTTTTATTTTTTTCAAATGCCAGCGCTGGCTTTATAGCCACTACTAGTTAGCCTATGTTATTTTGTGTCTACGACAAACGCGTACAAACATTATGGACCTGAATTTTCTATAAGTACTAATGTTTTAAATGTATTTTTCATGTATATATGCGTTATGACGTTATTTTCGATTTGATCAAGAACGTAAACATGCCACCGCTGTTTGAGTATAACATTAGTAGCCAGTCAGTTGCTATTGTTGCCAGTCAGATGCTATTGTGTAAAATAAACGTGTATAAAGTTAAAAAATGTAGCAAATTATCATTCAGAAACGTTTAGTAAGAGCTAGTATGTGGTGAGGTTCTGCTTGACTTCATCGCGGCTTTCTCGGTCTGATTATGCCTGAAACTGATACTGCAGTTCGACACAAATTTACATCTGGACCGGAGCTCATGACATACATGTTCCGCCCGTAAAGGTAATGGGCGTTAAACCTTCCGGACAACGTGAGCGACAGTTTAGCCAATCACAACACACCGGCCCAAACTAACCAATCTGAGCCCACTACGTGTTTCTGAGGGAGTGTTTTCATAGAATCAGGAAGTGAACCGCTCGTTCAGGGGACAGAGGAGAGCGCGGCTGACAATAAAGGTGAAGTTTATGAAAAATAAGACTTTTAAAAAAAGAAAAACCACAAATACATGTTATATTGCACCCCATAAAAACAATCATGCAAAGAAAAAAAGCAGTCAACCCCCCCTTTAAATACTTTTCTAGATCTGACATGTAATACTCACATACATGTGTTCTTATATTTTATGTTTGTATAAAATCTAAAAAAACATTCCAGTAGAATTATGTAAGCCTAATTTGTAAACCGGATGTGACATTTTAATGGTCTTGGGTAAAGATGAATATTTTGGCCACTCACCTTCTTTAAGTAAACGCTCCATATTCTTACAGGTCTGGTCATTGTAGACGAAAACGTCAAAACCCAAGCTTCTAAAGCACTTGAACAGCTCTCCAGCATCCCGATCCGTGCCATTGCGTACATTCATCCCTTAAACACAAAGCATACGGTTAGCGCCATTAATCGACCTGCAACAATGTACAGGTGAGCAAATCTGTTTTTTTTTTTTTATTTTACACATCATTTTAGATCTCATTTTTAACAAATCATTTGTCATTAAATGTTTTCAGAAAAAAAAACCTTCATATCATTGACATAATTGACAAAAATCAATGCAGAATGATGACATTCATTTTTATTTTATTCTTATGTTTACCAATAATTAACAGGGTATTAACTTTTTTGTAGAAGCTCATAATAATAAAAACAGTTGATTATTTGATAAAAAGACGTTTTTTTAATTATTATTATTAGCATTTTTTGCTGGATGTGCCAATTAAAGCAATAAGCAGTTTAATATTGATTGTTCAACACAAAAAGTCAAGCAGATGAAGACTCGCCTGTCTTATCATCAAAGTTCTTGTTGTTGATGATGATGCACTTGCCAATGCTCCGGTGGCTCATCTTATACTGGAATGTTGGTGAAACAATCCTGTAATGGCTTTCAGAAGATTGCTCTTTTTCCTGCAACTTCCCATCCTTCTTCTTACTGAGAGACAGAGATGGACAGTTAACCAATCTATTACAGGACCATCATTCTATACATATACAGTATATTAATTCCATATCTATGGTAACACTTTATTTTACGGTGTCATTGTTACATGTTACATATAGTAACTATATTAATAACTATAAATTATGTATAATTACATGCAACTAACCCTAAATCAAACCCTAACCCTATAGTAAGTACATATAGTTACTTAATAATTACAGAGTAACAAAGACACCTTAAAATAAAGTGTAATATAAGAGACATTAGTACACATCAAAATAATAAAAAAGCTCAATCCAACCTCAAGGAAAATACAACCCATGCCCATCAGAGAATAGGATATGGCAGCTAACCAGGATGTCATGAAGACAATTAAATCCCTTTATCGATCATATTAGCTGCATGGTGTCCCAAAGAAATAATATTCCACATGCCTGAGGTAAAATTGTCACAAACATCTCATATCTCCCTTGTCAAATTTCCAAAGAAGGCCACAGTGGCCACTGGATGTACAATATGTGCCAGTATTCCAGAAGAGCCTAGTCATCACGTTACCCAACCACAACAATGGGTTCATCCCTATACACACTCTCTAGCACACAAGAACAGTGGAGTGAATCACAGGTGTCCCATGTGATGTGGGACACCCCCCACCCCCCTCCAACTAAACCCTACCTCATATCCCATTTTGACGGTTCTCCTACCTGGGCTCTTCATTAAATGGTACACCACTCTGCATTGAAAAGTTCTTCTCTTCCTTCTAGATCTACTGAATTTGGTCCAAACTTTTGGGTGGATTTTTTCCTTGTTGTGCGGTGTGGTCTGTGCTAGGGTCCTGGCATGCTCTATACTCTATAAAGAGTGGAGTGGTGGCTCCGCTGGGCAGGGACGGCGCACGCTACCTGAGTCAGCACACACGCCAACCCCCAGAGCTTTCGAAAAGGCTATTCAAACCCATCGACCAAGGTCATGCAGGACATCAGCACACCTCTACTGACAAACATACTATCCCACTTACATATTAGGGCTGTTACTCAGAGCAAGAAAACTCAAAAGTGCCATCAAATGTACAGTCTCTTTACATAAATGAATTTGTTTATTCACAAAGAAAGTAGTCTAGTATAATTCTAAATTATGCAGGTTCTTTCATATTGAAGAGCAATGAAACATAATTCTGAACATCTCAAAACACATTCCAATATTGCCAATATGATGCAAGAGTTACAGTAGCCATGTCATTTACAAAGAGGACTGTGGCGCCACCTAGTGTATAACATGACCTTTAACACCAGAACACTACTTTCAACTTTTTTAATATTGGCCACAAAGGTTTTTCTCAATTAAAAACAGCCAGGTTTGGTCAATAGTCGTGGTTAGTATCTGCACATTGCATAAATGAATGGATGGATGGATGATGGATGGACAGACAGACAGATGGATAGATGATTGGATGGATTACAGAAAACACAATCTCACCTGCCAAAAAGGATAAATCTCCCTTTGCGGTCAGGTTTCGCATCTGTCACGTCTCCTCCTTCAACGTACACTAAGTCTTGGTCCTCCTTCATCACCTCACTCTCAGCAGCAGGAGTTTCTTTATCCATTCTGGAGCAAGAATGAAAGCTTACTGATCAGTAACTTTGGGGAAATAAAGTAGGCTAACCAAGTGGAATTCCTGACAGGGTGAAAAAAACTGTGGTTATTAACAAGTTATACTGATAATTATTTTGACATGTTGTCACCTTTTCCCTACAATGATTTTTCCATAATAATAATTTCCATCAACAACAAAAAATATCAGGGTAGCCTACTCGATTTTGTCTACCATGGACATTAAAATAAAAGTTCTTAATCTGTTTGAAGATCTATTATTCACCAAGATTTTACAGTAGATAACTGTACAACTGTTTATATGGGCTGGTAAATTTATTTTTCAGTTTCAGAAAGTCCCTTTCAAACACTTAACGTTAGCTACTAGCCTATTATTTTTCAAATACTCAGTAAATTCATTTTCACTTTAACTTTGTGGTGTTATCTCAAGTGGATGTCTAATTTAAAAAAAAATCTTTAAAAATATTTTCATTTATGGCTCAGAGGGTAAATAAAACCATTATGTGTAGCATGTATTGTTGGAGCGGATGAGCAATGACGTGTAGTCACAGGTTCACCGCGTTGACACCCACAGAGGATTGTCGAGGCCGGGTATATACTACTGTAATACAATTACTTCAGCAATAATCGATGTTAAAATAGTTTTAGTCATTTACGAGAAATTATTTAACCTGTTCTTCTACAGCTAAAACGTTTGCGAGCTATAAAGTTCTCACTTAAACTTTCCGATGACAAACTTGTCGCGTATACGTCGAGACAAGTTTGACTTGACGTCTTTCTAAAGTGATTCTAATATTTAACATTTATATAGCAAAACAAACCTAATCAGTTTACAAACCTTGGTAATAAATAGCCAATACATTTAGATTTCGCAATACTGCAGTGCTTAATATTAATTAAATGCAGAATTTTATAGTTACAGTAACAATAGCTAAGTCCATAAAGATGTTTCAGCTGCTTGATGTTTTCATAACATTACTAATTTACTAATTTAACATTATTAATTTAATTTACTATCGTTGCTCTCGAAACTTACTTGTCTGTCGGATCAGCCTCTGTTTTGCTGATTGTTCTCCCAAATAAGTCCAAAGACACTAAAAACGTTACGCTGAGAAAATGAAACTAACTACTTCCAAATGCCTACCGAGCTTCCACTTCCAGTCTGAGACTCTTGAGTGTGTCTGATGTATTTAAAGAAACAGTCCCAGATGAAGTGACAACTATTGTGCTCTTACTTCCTGTAAGAATATAATTCAGAATGTAATTCAAACAACTGAAACATGATATTGGTCAGACATAAACATTATTTATTTATGGATTTAAATGTATTTTATACATTCCAATAATAATAATAACGTGTGTGTGTGTGTGTGTGTGTGAGCAGGTGTTATTTATGTTTTTGTCAAAACCCAATATTTGCAGGGATATCGAAGCTGACGGGGGAACCATAGCGATGAACCTCCACGTACTCCCCTTTGAACTACTTCCCTATATCCTACACTTGAGAGCGCATGTAATCTACTACAGTAAGTAATTAATTGCGCAAGCCTGTCAGTCAAATGTCTTAAAAATGCCAAAGTGCAGTGTAGACTAAACTCATAGCCCGAAGCGGTATTCGAGGCTTCGCGTATCCCATCATGCATTTCGTCCAACAAAGGGGCTCACAATGTCAAAAGACTAAACAAGGGGAAATTTTTGTATAGGCTACATTTAGGCTTACGTTTATGTCGATGAATTCATAAAGAAATATACATATGCGCCCAGGGCTGTGTCTTGTTATGGCATTTCCTCCAATAGCTTTTTCATTAAATGCTAGCTCAGCTGCATTATTTTAAGTCACAGGTCTAGGCCAATAGGTCTGAACATGGCACTGAAGTAGCCTATGTTTTCCTTTATATATATATATATATATATATATATATATATATATATATATATATAAAGAATATTCTCACATTTAATATGGAAATGTGCTACAAAGGTTACAGTGGCATAGTTAATTAGTTAATAACTAATTTACATTTAATAATTACGGTCTGTAAATTGTTGACGGCCTTCTATTCATTAGGGATAACCTGACTTATTTGTTTATTTTAGAAATACAGAAAGTGACAAATTCAATACATTATCCCCATTAAATTCAATTTAAAGTAAATAAATACCTTTTTATCCCATAATGAGAAATAAACATGTGCACATTTTCAGCTTCTGACATTTGACTTTGGAAATAACTTTTTGTATTTTCAGAATTTTTAACATTTATAACACCAATGACATGAAATAAATGATAGACATTCTAATTTATACAACTTTTAATGGATACTTATATTATTAATTTTGTTGCGATCTGCAGTAATTAACCTATAGGAAAACAAAATTAGTAAAAAAAAATGGAAATCTCATTAGTCAAAACTGTAAATCTCAGGTGAGTAGAAATACGCAAAATGATGTACTGTAGAGTCAAATAATTTCTATTTATAAAATTATAGAAGGAGGAATTTTATACAGGATTTCTGTTATATTTTAAATATTTGTAATGACTGTCAGTGGACATGTTTGTCACCATATTTTGAGAATGACTTCATCACGATATCTTAAAGTTATGTAGTATATAACAGCATGAACAATTAAATCTTATTTGAGAAAATGACGGAAAGCCATGACATGCTTCTAAACTATAAGGCATTCATATCATGTGCAATGGCCAAACTAGCCGTGACTTCATTCACCTATTTAGAGCATGTCTGAAGGCTCTGACTAATGTACTCAAAGAGAACAACACTGTGATCACAATTCAGTGACATCTCTCAATGTAACTGACAGCTGGTCAACCAGTCAGCTGACTGGCAACAGCTAAAGAGGGGCGGAACTCTGTCTGCACCCACTGACATGTAGACAGGGTCTCTGTCAGAGAGCACATCTAAGTTTAACACAGGACAGAGACTGAGACTCAAGTGGGAACAAGGGACTGTCTGGGAAGCCTTGCTTTCCTGTACTGACTGTTTGGACAAGTTGTTTTTATATTTCTCTGGAGTTGCCATCCTAATTGGATACAATTATGAATGTTCAAAAGTGTGCCAGGTGCGGGTTTGTGGTGTACCCAGCGGAGAAGATCAATCTTATCGGTCAGGTAAGGCTTTACCACGTGTGTCTCAATTAAAACGATAGTCCATAGATCATCATAATGGGATAATGTATTTTAAATTGAAGTCTATCCATGTTTTCTATGATGTGAGCAAGACTACATTGGACCAATTAAAATTGGACAGATTTTCAGAAGGAGGAATTGTATTCAGTTCTTTTCATTTTCTCACGCTCTGCATGAAATGTCCCTCTTTTCTCTTTCAGAATTGGCACAAGTCATGTTTTCACTGTGAGGACTGTAAAATGGTTCTGACTGCCAATAATTTTGTCAGCCATCAGAAAAGGCCATACTGCAAAGTGTAAGTGTTTGAGTAATTTTTTGCTCGAATCTCATTTTTTTTTTTTGTAACAATTAAGGCACAGTGTTTCAATAAGTCTGCATTATTTTTCTTTGCGTCATAGCTGAAGGCATCATTTACTAAATTTGTTCCTTTCATGTGTTGAATATAATTAATTGTCTCTCATATATATAGGCATAATCCAAAGAACAACACTTTTACAAGTGTTTATGAGACCCCAGTCAACATCAATGCCAAGAAGCAATCTGTGGCAGCCAGTGAGGTGAGGCTTTGTTTACATCACAGACAACACAAAACACAACCGAACTTGATTGAAATTGCAAAAACTCTACATCTGACACATTTCTATAGTAAAGAAACTAAGTACACCTCACAGAGAAAAGCTAAGGTTATAAAAATTAAGTCATATTTTGTTTTTCTGTAACATTATTTCTGAGGGAGTACAAGTGTAAAATTCACACAAGTGTGAAAAAAATAAGGTAACGCTGTTACATTGAGGCGTATTTCTATAAAGAATATATTAATTATTAACTAAGGTGTAATGTACAGTCAGTTGAGCTTTATCACAAAATAATAGTAATTTATTTTGCGATAATGACCAGTTGACTACATTATAATGAATAAATAGCGCAATACGATTTAAATTGAAATTATTTTATTAGTTTACTTATGGAGACTTTAAAAATACTTGACTTTAAAGATATTTAAGCTTTGAAACATGGGTATGTGGAAAGTTTTTAAATTAAATAAATGATCAATAAATGAAAACGTTATTTTAAACAATCATACAGATTCAGAGAAACTTTACAATTCAGCTTTTTAGACTGAATTTTAGTGGTTCAGCTTCCTGAATTAGAACTAGTGGTGGTCAGTGTATACTGTCTTACACTGATTTGCAAGCAAAAGGTATTTAAAGATTTGAATATAGGTCATTTTGCTCGTAATACCCCCTATATAAGTTGGTTTAAAGTGTTGTTTTTAGGAGAGCTCAAAGGCCCTGGTGACTCTACAGGATTGGAATGAGAACTGCATCTCTCCAGTTATTTCTGTAGTGTGACATGATACTCTTCTCTGGCCTTCTTTATGTATTTGGTGTTTAAATTTATACCACATGAACATAGCCCACCTCTCTTCCTATCTGGCGTCCTTTCCCTCCCTCTCTTTTTCTATATCTCTCTCTGTGAGATCCCCAGCTGCCCCTGTCTGTCACAGGTGCCCCTGTCTGAGCTCTGCGATGGTGGTAGTGACAAATTGCAAACCACCATACTTCCATTTCACATGTATAATTTCATTTCATCACCAGAAATTGATCAAAAGACAACTAGACCCAGTGACATTGCATATATTTGAACATGACCTTGCTTGTGCTTATAGGAATCTCACTGACGGCTTCATGATTATGTCCCTCTGTTTTTTTAGAATAGATATAGAGAAGAAGGGGAACGTTTTATGTCCACTTTTCACTATGACATGAGATCCAAAGAAATAGAGCAAGCTCGTATGGCCACCCAGCTTGCCAGTCAGGTGAGTAACTCCGTGATAAAAAATATAGACTGTAGGAACAGAAATCGTAAATAAGTTTAGCCATGGACTTCAGCATATGACTGATTTCTAATCTTTCTAAAAGCAGCAAGGTTACCAAACTGAATTTGTGGGCCAACAGTCATTTTACTCTGGCAGCGTTACCAGCCAGGAAATTGTACGTGTGACCCAGGCCCAGAAGACCATTAGTGACGTGAGTGATCTGAATCAGACATAAAGGGCAAATGCTTTTAAAAATGTTCTTGTTATCATCCTGCATCAATAAATGGATAAATAATGATGATGTATTAAAAAGAAAAGTGACCTGACATGGTAATTTGGGCTGCAGGTGGAATACAAACGAGGCCATGAAGCGCGTGTGACGCAGTTTACCTCTGTAGCAGACACACCTGAGATGATACATGCCAAGACTGGAGTCTCATTGGCCAGCGATGTAAGGACAAATTGTGCAGAGTTTCAAATCTTACCCCTGTTTATGATAATTAGGTATTGCACAAATTGTGTCTTGTCTGTGATGTGTTTTGTTGATTTACAGGTGAAATACACCGAAGAATATGAACAATCTAAAGGAAAGGGCAGTTTTCCAGCCATGATCACTCCAGGATATGAAATGGCAAAGAAAGCCAATACACTGGCTAGCAATGTAAGCAAAACGATTCTGTTGCAAAAAAAAAGTGCTGTTTCTTTCCAACCGGGTCAAGTATGAGTTTATTATTCCTTGTTTTTTTTTTTTATTTAGTTGGAGTATAAGAAAGGCCATGAAGAACGAGTATCAAAGTACACCGCTGTGACGGATACTCCTGACGTACTTTTAGCTAAAAATCAAGGGAAGATCGTCAGTGATGTAAGTGAATAGAATCTTGAAAATATTTGTGGCTGAATAGAGTTACGACATCACTCTGTAGGCCAAAATGCAGAAGTGAGTTAGCATTTTAGCACTCCTGGTTTTCTCGTTCTAAAGTCTATGGGATTTTTGAATGGGTTTTTGCTAAATCACCTAAAATAAGGTCTGTGGTGAACAAAGCCTCTAAATATTTTCACATTTTGATCTATAAAATAGAACACACAGTTATAACTTGCTTGTGTTTTTTTAAACTTTATTGTGTCTGCTTGTGTTTTTTAAAAACTTTATATAGGCTTCAAAATGTATAAATTGTGGATTAACTTGTAAAGATTATCATGATAGACAAAACGTGTAAGGGTCACAACTCTTTGTTAAAAGGATACTCCACTTTTTTGGAAATAGGCTCATTTTACAACTCCCCCAGAGTTAAACAGTTGAGTTTTACCATTTTCGAATCCATTCAGCTGATTTTCTGATATTTAGAAGAATATCTGTAACCAGACAGTTTCTGGTCTCATTGACTTCTATAGTATTTTTTTTCCTTCTATGGAAGTCAATGAGACCAGAAACTGTCTGGTTACTGATATTCTTCTAAATATCAAAAAATCGGCAGAATGGATTCGAAAACGGTAAAACTCAACTGTTTAACTTTGGGGGAGTTGTAAAATGAGCCTATTTCCAAAAAAAGTGGTGTATCCCTTTAAACACAGATCTTGTTTTTTGCGATTTTCCAAAAGTCTATGGGAAAAAAATGCATAGCTTTTCGATCGAGGGAACCCATGCTCCGCTAACTTCCGAGTTGTCCTACAAAGTGACTCTATACTCTTCATATATCCTCATTTTGCGTCCCCTTCCATGAAAACAGTATGTCTACACTGAAGACTATGAACAGCAGAGGGGCAAAGGCAGTTTTCCTGCCCACTTCACTCCTGGATACCAGGTAGCCAAAAAAGCAGGCGAGATGGCCAGCAAAGTAAGTTTCCAAATGTGCGATTGCATGTAAATGCCAGCTGCATGTGTGTGATAGATGTAAAATCAGTGTTGTTTTCGTGCAGGTGAAATATCAACAGAAATATGAGCAGGAGATTAAGGGCAAGGCCAGCACTGAAGCCGGGGCTGCGGAGTTTGCTTTGGCGAGAGAGAATGCAGAACACTTCAGTCAGGTGATACAATGCGCCTTTGCACACACAGTATCCTATGTGGTTACATCATTGCACATGGTTGTACTAAACGTCTTTAATTCCTTTAGCATGCCTATACTGAGGATTACGAACAGCAAAAGGGCAAGGGCAGCTTCCCCGCTATGATTACCCCTGGATACCAGATGGCCAAGAGAGCCCATGACATGGCCAGTGATGTGAGTATCACCCCTCCTGAAGTGGTCTGTCATGTATGTCACTATCGAGGCATCAAAATAACATATTTAGACTTTCAGTCTGTCTAAATGACTGATTGTGTATGTTCTCTCATGTCACAGGAATTCATTCTGACAGGCTTCCTGTAGAGTAGATTGAGCTCTTTCTGGTATTGTTGTGTTCAACACCCTCCTTACCCCTCTCTCTCCATTTTTAACCTGCAGCTGAAATACAAGAAGGATTTGAAAAAGATGAAGGGATCTTCTGCATACCACACTTTAAACACTGAGGACAACCTGACTCTGATGAGTGCACGCAAGATCAACAAGCTAATGAGCGAGGTGAGGCGACTTATGCCCTTGGACCATTGCCTAATGTTGAGAAGAGGTACAGGAGAATAGATAGAGGGCATTCTAATTTGAATAGACATTTACTATCTCCAGTTAAATGTTTAGAAACAGCCTTGATTAGTTATGGCCTTCTGGGGCATTTTAGGATGCACAAGTGCTAAAAGAGAAAGAGAGGATCAGTGAACTCATCTGTCATCGGCTTAGCCAGACATAACGTCTCCACACCTGCATTCCCCACATCCCATGAGCCCTCCTACTGAGCCCAGCCACCCACAGATATAAACAAAGAGAACACGCAAGCCCAGGGGCCACATCATCATTCTATTTTGACCCTCTCACTCGACCAGTAGATTTTTCTGCATGCCACAGTGTATGCCTGATGATACCATCCTCTCCTGATTTACAAGCAAAAGTCAAAAGGGCACATGGTTTTATGTGATAGAGACTTAAAATTGCCCGTGTGACCCAGACATCCTCCCATTATACAGGTTGAATACAAGAAGGACCTTGAGAACACAAAAGGCCACAGCATCAACTACTGTGAGACGCCACAGTTCAAGAATGTGTCAAAGATCGCCAAGTTTACCAGTGATGTGAGTGCCTCATCAATGATGTGACTGCTATACCCAAAGAATGACTTCTTATTCTATATTTAAGGTGTTGCTGTGCTGGGCTCTTTTGTGCAGTCATATTCAAGCTCATTCACTCTGTCTTTGCAGAATAAGTACAAAGAGAATTACACCAATCACATGAAGGGGCACTATGAGGGGGGTGGCATCGACAAACAGACCATGCATGCCATGAACGTCAGAAAGCTTGCCAGTGATGTAAGAAAAAAAATATTTTTCTGAACATAATATCTCTCCTATTTTTTTTAAAATTACCAGGCATAGAGTAGTGTACTTACATTCTCTAATACCATTTGATTTCAGATTTCCTACAAATCAGAATATGAGCAGGAGAAGAATGTACAGGGTGAGTACAACTATCCAGCCACCATCACCCCATCCTATCAGTCCCAGAAAAAACTGGAGCCGCTCAAAGATGTAAGTCCGTCATTCTTGTTGATGCTATAAACTTAAACCTAAAGCCAACCTTAACTGCTTGAACAGTGCTGTGTTAGCCATACAAATGACCTTCTTTACGCTCATAAACATGCAAGCTAATCTAAATGGATGTCCTTTTTCTCCCATTCAGAAAAACTACAGACAACATATCGACAAGCTGAAATTCAGCCAGGTTGCAGACACTCCTGAAATTGTGCAAGCCAGAATCAATGCTCATCAGCTTAGCAATGTAAGCACCAATTGTCAGTGTTTACCAGTGTTTAAATTAATGTATCTACAGCCTCACATATAATCTCTCTCTCATTAAAGCTGAACTACAAAGCCAACTATGAGAAGACAAAGACACAGTATACATCATCTCAAGATACACCAGAACTTAAGAAGGCAAAAGCCAATGCAGAACTTGTCAGTGATGTAAGGTCACACATTCCAGAGCCTTGGCACATATTTTGCCATCCATATATAAATAGTTTACCAGTGTTGACTGCATTGTTAAAGGGATACTCCACTTTTTTTGGAAATAGGCTCATTTTACAACTCCCCCAGAGTTAAACAGTTGAGTTTTACCGTTTTCGAATGTATTCAGCCGATTTTCTGATATTTAGAAGAATATCAGTAAACAGACAGTTTCTGGTCTCATTGACTTCTATAGTATATTTTTTTCCTACTATGGAAGTCAATGAGACCAGAAACGGTCTGGTTACCGATATTCTTCTAAATATCAGAAAATCTGCGGAATGGATTTGAAAATGGTAAAATTCAACTGTTTAACTCTGGGGGAGTGGTAAAATGAGGCTATTTCCAAAAAATGGTGGAGTATCCCTTTAAGCACTTTCTATCTGCACATTCACAGATCAAATACAAAGAAAACTGGGCGAAGAACAAATCCAAAGCGTGTGATATCGGCCTGGATACTCTGACACTCAAAGCTGCCAAAGCCTCTCGAGACCTGGCCAGTGATGTAAGAATCAAATGTTCAATGTTTAAATGTAAAACATTCAAATTTGTTTTCTTGGATTTATTTGATTTCGTGGGCCGTACAGATCAAGTATAAGGAGTCATATATGAAGAACAAAGACAAAGCCATTGGAATGGATGTGAGTGACTCTAAAACACTGCACTCCCTTCAGGTGGCCAAGCTTAGCAGTCAGGTAAGTCTGAGTAGCAAAGTTAAACAGAACTGTATTTTTCCCATTAACATGAATGCTCAATCTAAGATTCTTCAAATAATATAGCCTAAACAAAAAAACAATCAAATGTCTGTGCTACAGGTCGCTTATAAAAAGGATTCTAAGGAGACTCAATCCAAGTTCCACCTTCCTTTGGACATGGTGAATCTGAGTCATGCTAAAAAGGCTCAGGCCCTGGCGAGTGATTTGGACTACAGGACGAAGTTACACGATTACACCGTCCTGCCTGATGACATGAAAGTGCAGCAAGCAAAGAAAGCTTACCAACTGCAGAGTGATGTAAGAAGACGGAAGCATGTGTATATGCAAGACCAGAGTAGAGTGATACAGGTAATGGGCATTCATTTATGCGTGCTAAATGGATATTTGTTTTGGCTCTTTTAGAACCAGTACCGATCAGACCTGACCTGGATGAAAGGAGTCGGATGGGAGGCCGATGGCTGCCTGGATGTGGAGCAAGCCAAGAAAGCAGGAGAACTACTCAGTGAGGTTGGTGATTACAAAATGTGTATTCCATACTGATTAGACTCGCATAGCCAATTGCAAGTACATGTATTTCCCTAGGCTTTTTAACAGTAAAACATCTTGTTAAATTTATTCTGCTGCATTTTTTCACCTCTATACAGAAAAATTATCGCCAGAAGGTGGATGGTGTGAAGTTCACACAAGTGGCAGACACTCCTTCCATCATACATGCCAAGAAGAGCCAGGAACTACAGAGTGGCGTAAGATAAGATCAATCTGATTGTATATTTATCTCCTCAGTGGACATTTAACTGGAGCCCTATCTGAGATTGGTTGATGTTTTCGCATCCTCAGCTGACGTACAAGGCGGGCACTGAGCAAACCATGCACCAGTACACTATAAGCAAAGATGAGCCTCTCTTCAAGCAAGCCAAAGCTAATGCAAAGCTTCTCAGTGGGGTGTGAAATTAATCACTTGAACCTGTACTTACGTTGCACCAATAACCTGCACACGAACTAACAACCCACCGCCTGCTTTTAATCAATGTTACATTGGTAATTTTCAGAAAACATACAAGAGTACTTGGGAAGAGCAGAGAGAGAAGGGTTTTGAGCTTGGCCTGGACACACTTTCCATTCTCGCAGCCAAAACAACACGAGATCTCGCCAGTGATGTGAGTGACCAAACACTCTACTGATACACATGACTCACTTGGCACTTAACTAGACACTGGAATCTTAAGTATCGTGACTTATAATCTGATCTCGCCATATTCCATGTATGAAGGTGAAGTACAAGCAAGAATATGAGATGACAAAAGGGAAGATGATTGGTGTGAAGACTGTGTCAGGTGATTCTCAGATGGCCCATTCGGCCCAGGCCACCAAACTCCAAAGTGACCTCAACTACAAGAAAGAGTATGAAGACACCAAGACAAAATACAGTTCCTCACTCGATATGATGACCCTCACCCATGCCAAGAAAGCCCAGGAACTGGCAACTGAACAAAACTACAAAACCTTCTTACACAAATACACCCTCCTGCCCAATGATATGAACCTAGAATGGGCCAAGAAAGCATACGGCCAACAGAGTGATGTAAGAGCCCAGCAATCAATGGAATGGCTTGTAAAGCTAATGACTTGTAAAGCTAAATGCAACAAAACTTTGTTTTCTTCACAGAAAAAGTATCGCTCGGACCTGAACTGGATGAAAGGGGTAGGATGGGAGACCACTGGATCACTTGATATACAACAGGCCAGAAAAGCTACAGATTTAGCCAGCGAGGTACAGATCAGCCTCTCATGAACGTTACCAACCATACATACTAAATGTCATAGTTTGTCTTCTTTCAGATCTTAAATTCAAATAACTTAAGGGAGTCGCTAGATTCTTAGGTCATCTGCAGGACTCTCCTAAAAATGGAAAGTGGAGTACCACATGGAGAATAGTTATGTAATGCTTGCATAGCAAATAGCTTAAGCAATAGGTTAATGGATGGGGTTATATTTAGCAGAGAATATATCTTGAACATGAGGATTTATAAGGATTCAACTAATACAGTTGACTATTTTACTAAAGAAGAGTTTTTTATACTAATTTAAATTTTATATACTAATTTACTAAAGAATATTTTTTGTTAAATTTTAAGACTGAAAAATGTACAGAAGAGAAACATGATTTTAAGGGATATTAAGATAAAAAAGCAGATGCTTATGGGTTAATACTTAAATTATGCATGTGTTAAAATCTATTATGAAATGATTGAAGCAAAACGTCCTTGAAATGAAAGACCTTGAGGGCTGTACACCCAAGAGACATTTCTGACAATAAATTTAAAACACATTTATCTCCTAGCACTGAAAGTCAATATAAATCTTTGCCGTGATCTGTATATGTTCCAGAAAAAATACAGACAGAATGTGAGTGCTCTGAAGTACACCAGCGTGGAGGATACACCAGAGATGGTCCAGGCCAAAATCAGCAGCAAACTGGTTCTTGATGTACGTCTTTTCTATGAATCAGTATTTGAATTTATGAATGGGATACTGTGACAATTGTTAAAAGAGATCATGTATGTGATCTTCATATCAACAGAGATTATACAGAAAGAAAGGAGAGAATGAGATGCACAAATACACATTGATTGGAGATATTCCAGAGCATGTGCAGGCTAAGATCAATGCCATGAACATCAGTGAGGTGAGAATCCATTACACACACTGCTGTTTCTGTTTCAGTAGCTATTAAAAAAAATCATAAACAATTGAAGCTGCAAATTGCTGTGCAACCACAGACACCGAAAATTCTCGGGCCCGCAGCATGTGTCCAAATTTCAATCTTAACCATTCTATTTCATCAGAAACAATCTTAAAACAGGGCTTTAAGTGTAAAATACCGATTTTGTCCTTTAAGTAGAATTCTTTTTTTACATAGTCACGTTACAAAGAGTCCTGGACAAAGATTAGAGATGGTGGCTACAAGTTGCGCTTGGATGCCATTCCATTCCAATCAGCCAAATCGTCTGCAGAAATCCTCAGTGATGTGAGTATTTTGTTCACAATAGGGAAGAACTACACTTTCTGTTGCCCGTTTATCTAACTCTATAAAATGTTTACCTCCAGCAAAAGTACAAGGCACAGTTCGAGAAGACAAAAGGGAAGATGATTGGGCTAAAGGGACTACAGGATGACATAAACATTGCTCACTCTGTGCATGCCACAAATATACAAAGTGATGTGAGTATTCCAGCAAGGATACAACCGAATGAAGTAGCATATTGTGAGTTTGAGAGGTCATGCTCAAGCAATTGATCAACTTTCTCTATCCTTAGCTCAAATACAAAAAAGACTCTTCCAAGTTGCATTCTCAGTTCCATCTACCAATGGATATGTTAGACGTGCTCCATGCCAAGAATGCTCAGTCTCTGATCAGTGATCAGGACTACAGACTTACATTACACAAGTACACAACACTGCCCGATGACCTCAAAGTGCAGGCTGCCAAGAGAGCATATGAACTGCAGAGTGAGGTAATGTCTTAATCAATGGATTTCCACTTGTATGGTTACCATTACTCATTGCTCCACAGAATGCCTCTGAAAGTCGATTGCTCTTGAACATACTGTGTTTATACAACAGAAACTCTACCGCTCTGATCTGAACTACCTTCGTGGTGCGGCTTGGATTGCCACTGGTGCCTTACAGATTGAGGGATCCAAACGGGCCACAGATCTAATCAGTGAGGTATGAATGGCTATTTAAAATTCAACACTTTGATCCAACATGGTCATCTGCTCTGCTGTTCAAAAGTTTGGGCTCATTAAGATTTTTTCGTAATGATTTCTTTAATTAATATAAATATAATTCACATTATAAATGTATTTATTTTTGTTGCCTAACAGAAAAAGTATCGGCAGCAACCCTACTCTTTTAAACACACATCTGTCACGGATTCTCCGGATATTGTGCATGCAAAGACCAGTAGCAAGATCAATAATGAGGTAGGAGGTCATGCAATATTGTCTCTGTGTTTCGTGATTTGCAGTGATAGAGGGATTATAATGTCTTGTGGTCTGATTTTAGCGCTTGTACAAAGAAAAGGGAGAGAACTTCAAGCACAACTACACCATTACTGCTGAGCGACCTGAAATCACCCAGGCCAAGATTAACGCTGCTAACTTCAGTGATGTAAGATGAGCCTTCCAACTCTATTTTTGTGTTTATGGATAATGCTACATCATAAAAATCCACTATTCTTAACCGAAGTTGATAGCTCATTTTAAAGATATTCTAGAGAGGAATTTGTTCAAACGAACTTATGTTTAAGAAAAAAGGACAAAAGTTTGAACATTTTCTGTTTTATTACAGGTTAAATACAAGGAGTCATGGAATGTGCTAAGAGCTCAGGGTTATAAACTCACCATGAAGGATATCCCCTTCCAGGCTGCAAAAGCCTCCACCAGCATTGCTAGTGATGTAAGATTACCCTCTCTAAATTTACACACATTTATGGGCAAAAACAGCTCTGATAAACTCATGCATTAATATACATCAGCAATCATGCCGCCAAGTTTGTGTTAAACAGCATATTCAAAGTGTACACCGACATCTAGATGAACATATTCACCTCCTTTGCTTTAATAGGTTCAATACAAGCACAGCCATGTATTGGAAAAGGGCAAACACATCGGAGCTCGGAGCCTTATGGAGGACTCGCACCTCATGCACTGCATGGAGATGGGTCGTTTGCACAGTGACCAGCATTATCGCAAAGACGCCATGTCCATCAGCGGCCAGTATCAGCTGCCTCTGGACATGGTGAACTTGGTTCAAGCTAAGAAAGCCCAGGCCTTAGCCAGCGACCAGGATTACAAGACTCACATCCACTCTTATACAGTCCTACCTGATGATTTAAAGGTGCAGTGGGCCAAAAAGGCATATGACCTGCAGAGCCAGGTGAGAATGAGTATGGCTAATAAAGATTTTGGAGTTTTGGATTCGTGCTATAAAAGAGTGGCAGGGCAAAACATCTCAATGCAATCATTTAAATTTCATCTTCTTTGTCTTTTCAAAGAATGTATACAAATCAGATCTGAACTTCATGAAGGGAGTGGCCTGGGATTCAGTAGGCGCACCTCAGATGGAGTCTGCAAAGAAAGCCGGAGAGCTCATTAGTGATGTAAGTTGCTCTTCAACATGAAATCAAATGACCCTATTTATGTTCTTAAAGCAATTCCCTGGTCTTATGGTGAATTCTGGTATGGAACACCCACTTTTCACACTCCAATCAAATTTTTTAGACTGTAAAAAATAGCTTCACACATTATTGAAATGAAAACAGAAATAAACTAGGTTGCGAGTGGAGTTTCATTTTTATATTCGTAATTTTTCCTGCATACTTTTATAAAAGCACGGTTAATAATAAATGCTTTTCTTTATCGTTACCCTCTGCAGAAGAAGTACCGTCAACATCCCGACAGTCTGAAGTTCACTCAAATTGCTGATTCACCTGATATCATCCATGCAAAGAACAGCTACATGCAGTGTAGTGAGGTAAGCTTCATTCAGCATGCTGTGTATAGGCAGTGATTGTATTAGGTGAAGTGAATAATATGACTTTTATACTGTTTCAGAGGATGTACAAGTCTGGAGACTCTGATTCTATGCACAAATACACATTACACTCTGATCATCCTGACTTCATCAGAGCAAAGATCAACGCTCAGCAAATTAGTGATGTAAGTGTTTTGGGTCTCTTATGAGAGGGATCTCAGGATCTCTGAAATATGTCTCTTATGCTCATCAAGACTGCATTTATACAAAACAGTATTATTGTGAAATATTTGAAGATGTTTTCTGTTTTAATATATTTTAAAATATAATCCATTCTCATGATGGCAAAGCTGAATTTTCAGCATCATTACTCCAGTCTTTAGTGGGACACAGTCTTTTATTTTTATTTTAAATGTTTATTAAACGTTTATTTTTATTATCGATGTTAAAAACTGTTTTGCTGGACAATATTTTTTGGAAACCAAGATTTTCTAATAATTAATAATAATAATTTTAATAATAATTTCTAATAATAATTTCTAATATTTTTATATGAATAGAAAGTTAAAAATAACAGCTTTTAGTAATAATTTACATTTTAAAATGATTAAAATAGAAAATGTAATACAACATCAACATCATTTCACAACATCACCTTTTTTACTGTACTTTTGATAAAATAAATGAAGCCTTGGTGAGCATGAGATTACATAAAAAAAAAGATTTCGAACATTTGAATGATAGTGTACATCCTTTAATATTGTCTATGTTCTTTTTATTTTTCTTTCACTTTACAGAAAGTGTATAAAACATCAGGTGAGCAGGTGAGGTCTGCAGGTTATGACTTGAGGTTGGATGCCATTCCCTTTCAAACTGCCAAGGCATCTAGAGAAATTGCTAGTGATGTAAGTTATAATCAGAATGTTTATCTGCCAAATTGTGTTCTATTTCATTAAGTAAAACCCAACTTAAGAATTTAAATTTGACATATGTTGTACCATTGCTTCTCAGTTCCGCTATAAGGAGGCATTTGTCAAAGACAAGGGCCATCAGGTGGGCCTCCTCAGCGTTGAGGATGACCCCAAGATGAAACACTCATTGGCTGTAGGGAAACTCCAAAGCAACAACGCATACAAGAAGCAGTCCCAGGAGACACGCTCTCAGTTTAAGATCCATGTCGACCAGCCTGATTTCCAGCATGCTAAGAAAAGCCAGGCTCAGCTCAGCAATGTCAACTATCGCCAGCATCTCCATGACTACACCTGTGATTCTAATCAGCTCAACGTCAAACATGCTAAACAAGCCTACCAACTGCAGAGCGATGTGAGTTTTGAGATTATTAAATGTTGTGAAGAACTGTATTGATGACATTGTATGCTAATGTCTCTCTCTGATGACTTGTGCTTGACATGAGACACTAAGCATTTGAAAATATGACCTTGCAGTGACTTTGGATTTGCCAAAAGTTTCTCAAAAGACATTAATTTGACAAATGAATTGTTCTTTGTCCTTAATGGTTCTGACTCTGTGGTTGCAGGTCAATTACAAATCAGATCTGAACTGGATTAAAGGTGTGGGCTGGACCCCACCAGGCTCTCATAAGGTAGAAATGGCCCGCCGTGCTGCAGAACTGGGCCTTGCTGAAGGAGTGACCACCGATGAGGCAATTGCCCAGTATCAGCATCTAATGGTGAGACAGAACTCTACACCAAAATTTTACTTATCTGAAGATATAAGAATAGGATAGTTTGCTCTGTTTCAAACCCTGGTGAGCTGCATTGTTAGCGTCCTAAGCATCATGAAACCTCATAAGTGATTGTTTCAGGACACTACTTAGGGAGCAGCTCCACAAGCTAAACAAATAGCACTGATGATGTGACTGTGAATTGATTTCAATAGAGTTTGGATGCTAGCATGTTGCTAACCTAATAGTACTATACTTTAAGAATAAAAATACAGTTTTTGACACATTTAGTATTTCATTCAATGTAAAGTTGTAGTGAAACTTAAGTAGAATTGAAGAATTTGGCTAAAACAAGGTATCTTTGGAGGTATATTAAACCATATCAAATCAGGAGTGCACCTTCAAATGGCAGCGCACTAGGTTGTGGAGTAGACCAATTGTCATGCTTTTAAAATTTTTAGCACATTACCGACTCTATTTCCTCTCTCCATAATGCATTTAATCATTTTCTTCTGTCTCAGATGCTCCAGAGACAGCAGGAGTTCCAGGAGCAGCAGCAATCCACCACGGAGCAGACGGAGACCACAAAGGAGTTCCAGCAGCCAGGAGTCAATCCTGATGCGATGGAGATCCTCCACGTCAAGAGGAAAAAAACCATTCACACCACATTCAAGCAGGCCAAGACCACAAAATCCATCACGTCACAGTCTGTTGCTTCCCATTCAACCTCAAGTCAGTCTATCACCAACCAGTCCTCCAAGAAACAATCCATTATGAGCCAGTCTCATGCTGATGAATCCACCGCAAGACAGATGAGTGAAAACCGGGCCATCACAGATCAGGCTGCTGCAAAGTAAGGAACAGTGTAATCTGTCATTTTTGTCTTCCATACTTTTTTTTTTTAAATTTAATTTAAGAACATCATGTAGATCCTGGTGTTCTCTGATTGTATTTTTAATTGATCCATGAATGAGGGATATTTAGATGAAAGCTATACGTGAAAAGTGAACTTGAAGATGGTTAAAGTGCAGACTGTAAAAATGAAAATCATGGTTGGTTTTATTTTATGGTTTAATGAAGGTGATTGTAGTTATTGTTATGAAAATATATCAAACAAAACTGCATGTATGGACATTGGACAATGTATGTAAAGAGTAAGGGTGAGCGTGATTTTGGAGAAGTGCCCTCACACTGTGTAAGAGTGAGATCCATGTTCCTCTGGTGGATTTGATAGCAAGTAAATCGTTATGTTTGAGATATTGGATAAATTGTATGTCTATCAAGTTGCGCTTTATGAGAAAGAAAACATTTTTAAGTGTGAATTATGACACATGAGGATGAACATAATAAACGGTTTTGTTTCAAATGTCCTTTATAAAACATCTCACCTTTTTAACAATCATGAGCACTAGAGGGCAGTCATAGACAGTTTCATTGTGTTGATAGTTGATAGTCAAGTTAAAACTTTTGTTACAGAAATACTTCTCTGTTTAATGATAGATTGATAGATGGATGGATGGATGGATCACTGTAAAAGCTGTAAAATAGCGGTATACCTCCTGGAACTGCTCAGCGGGGCCTCACTGATATTGCTGGGACATAATGAAAATCAGTTTAAGCAAATAAATCATCTTTATTTTCTTGCTTTTCCCATGCAAGTGTTGACCCATAATGCCTAAAGCAGAGATGCTGAACAACTGTTGTGAAGGAACTGGTGATGGTTAGTCCATGAGAACACATGAGTTCTGGGCATTAGACTATAGGAATTGGTTACGGGAATCTGTACAAAAACACACACACACAAAAAGGTTAATTTGCTTCAAATGCTGCATTATAGCATATGGAATAAAAACAGTTTTCTGGTAAATACATGAAAACTGTATTTACCAGATTACGGGAATCGGTACAAAAACACAAAAGAAAAAAAAATAGGTCTGTTCGCTTCAAATGCTGCATTATAGCATATGGTCTGGTAAATACATGATGCATGTTTATTTTAACTTCAAGCAATAGTGATTATATTCATACAATATTAGAACAGCTGGGGTTTCTAAATATATCTTTCTAACTGTGATTCCTCAAAAGTGGTTATATGATAGACACAAAGGATGACTAATTATGATTTTTTTTGCAATTAGTGTATATTTTGCATGCATATAAAACCAGAAATGTCATGAAAAAGCAAAAATTAAAGAAAAAGCAGCATCCCCTCAGACAAAGTTCACTGCTGAGGAAAGAGGAGAGCCTGACATCTCTAAAGAAAGCTTTGAGTAATGTGACCACTTTTCCTAGAGACAAGAACTGCCAGTGAGTCAGTGGGTTTGTGGTCAAAGTGGTAGTAAAACCATCTACTGAATGTGTGCAGTCATCATTCCACCCCGTTTAATTTGGTGTCCAGCAAACCCCTTGTCACCCAAGTTTCTTTATGCATCTCAATGGACCTTTAAGAGTGAATTTGTACTGCTTTTGTACTTAGTACTTTACAAACACACAAGTCAATCCAGGGACCTGGACATGAATTTCGCTAATGCAAACCTGATTGAAGAAGGTTGGCATTATCTTGACTCACTCTTGGCTCACAAAGGCAGATGTGCACTGACGTTTCTGGCATTTCTCTGACATGAAGGCCTTGATCTGAGCTAGTTTAAACAGAAGTTTTATGATCTTTCGTGATGGAGATCAATTGCTAAATTCATAACATAACCAGGGCAACCCAAGAGCATCAGCCACTTGGCTCTGTCTTTAGTTTGCTTTTGCAAAGAACATGAATGTTCCAAAGATCTTAGGAAACACTGCCTAACCCTTTGGGTATAGTTTACACATGTTGTAAATTTCAAGTGTACCTTCAAGCTCATTTTGAAAAGAAAATACTGTGCACTGTGTATTTTCTACAGCTAGTGTGGGGGGACCAGTGGACACACATGAAACGTGACATGGTGGCCAGTCAGTTCTGTCCAGTTTGAAGTGAACCCTGTCCGTTTAAATAGTGCCACATGGCTTGTATAAAAAAGCCGGACTTAATGAGTTGTATTCCACTGGAGTATTGGCTTTCATGAGTCGGCCTTTCCACATGGAAAATAAGGACATTCCTGAGTCTTCTGTGCTGCAACGCAAACTGTCAGAATTAGATCCGTAGATGGAAAAATGAACACATGCTCTCTGCCTAAGTAACTGTAATGCAACACCAGGGATATTTACAGAAGGGGTTCTCAACTGGTGGGTTGTGACCCAAAAATGGGCCACAGGTCTGTTCTGATAGGGTCGTCACTTGTGGGGAAAAATAGTTAGGATAGCAAAATAAATGGAGAAAACGCAACCCATTTTTTGTTGATATATTCTACAATATTTTTTTGTACATTCATCTGTCACTTGGTTTTTACCAAAGCCAAATGAAGCTTATGCTAACATGTTAGCAGGTTTCTTGACTTGCAGTTTGCGTCAAACACAATTTGTTTTGTGCGGTAAATTGTGGTAAGCATGAAACTATTATTAGGATGTGTAGAGGTATGGAAATAAATATGTTGACAGGCAGATAGGGCATTCTATAATTGCATTTGGACCGAATGCAGTGATTGGATGAATTTTTTTTGTTTTTTTTTTTTTGGCCCTGAGACTTCCACAGAAGATATGTCACAATTTTAATATTTAGACCACTTCTGATTGCTATCAGGATGTGAAGAGTTTCAACCAGCAGGCCTATAACAAAAAGTGTTTATTAAAAACATTGCCTATCATACCTTTAAGGATTTTTTTATAATAATCAATTTTGCCACTATGTTAAGTTAACCATGGTCAAAAGCAGTTGAGCACCACTCATTTACTGTCAAGGACCACAAAGTGATGTAGCTAAACTTATAAACAGTACTTGATCCACCATCCCTTTTGTGCGCAGATGGCTCTTCCTTATGTCCCATATGTAATGCATTAAAGATCTCCCATTCCTTCTATCTCTCTTTCTCTCACGTTTTCTCTGTGGTCTTTGGCAAGAGGGACAGAATAAATAAAAGAGCCAAGGATTTGCCTCAAGGTGCCAGGGCAGGGTGACCTAAGTGTGAAAATGAGAACAGGATGCACGAGAACGGTTGCTATGACAGACCTCTGGGATTCCCAGCAGAGTGAGGTTTTCTTATGAGTTTTTACTGGACACGGTTCCATTGGAAAACCAACCGTTGTATTGGCTGTTAATCATGTGCACAAATAAAACGTGTAACATACTTCACTTTTGCATCATGGTTCCATGACATGACATTTAAAGCTAATTTGATGGCTGCCTGTTTTTGCTCCTGCCTTACCGCAATGCCCAAGCTCTCCGTTTGTGACGTGCAGGTTCACAGAACCACTGTGGATTCCTGCAGAGAGGGAAATAGGCGTACTGGAGCCATAAAACCAAACCAAAGTATTATTTCCATTTTTCACTGTGAACTTGCTGATAAACTTCATCTTTGTTTAAAGTTGCTGTATTAAAGGGACTTTTTCAAAGCAGGAGATGGTGCAAATCCAAGGTAATCCCACTCATTCACGTTGCTTGCTGGGGTCACTTCCCAAAATAAACAAAAAATAGAACCTAATTGCTGAGTTATTTCTTTTGGCTCAAAAACCACTTCTTTCTTCAATAAATTTGCGAGTCCCCCTGGGGTCCAGTTATAGCTTGGTTTGGTGAATTGCATTCTCTCATGAGGTAATAAGAAGCATTAGGCTTGGCAGAGAATGCTGTGGAAAACAGATATCCCAAACTGGTAAGTTTTTCCATACTGTGTTCAATGCTATGTACAAGGGTTTACATAAAGTCACGTAACCTTCAGCAGCAATTATTAATTAAGTAAGGAATAATGAATTGAAGGGGTTTATTCTGCAATAATGACATGCTGACTGTACATTTTCCTGTTTATTACTTGACTACGCACCATAATAAATGTAATATGCGGACATTAAATTTTGATTTGAGTTGAAATTATTTTACAAATGTAGCCTACTGTATACTAAAGCTGTGTTCCATTTACTGGGAACGATGTCCACCATGTTCCATTACACAGGTTGAAAGACTAAGAAGGAAACATCCAGGCAAATTTTAGCTGGTTCACTACGTTGATTCGCTGAACAGCCATATTGTATTCTGAAGTCAGGGTTTTGCACTTCCCCCGAGTTTCCCAGTCAAAGCTCTTACTTGATTCCAGTAAAAAGTTCCAACTGGGAACAGTTGGAACACACTATAGAGCCTCTTCTAAGAAAAAAAAGTAGTCCACTACAATGTACAGAACAATCAGTCTATTTAGACAAAAGGAGTAAAGAGTGAAAGATTTCCGATTTCGCAATGGGCTTGAGTTAGTCGTGCGGATTCGCCATGTTGACAACAGAAACCTGCTTGGCTAGAAAGTGACTTCTATGTGAGCTGTTATTGAGAATTTGCCTACATTTCACTAATGAGACTCCATCTTAATAGGAAATATCAGACTGCTGGATGGTGTGACTTACCTAATCAAGTATTCCAGAGAGCAGTGTAATTAACATTCAGAAGGAATGACTGCAATTTACCCAAGCTTAATGTGATCTTGGCTTATGAGTTATTTTGACTAAAATGAGTCCAAAAATCATATTTTGTGAATTTTGAGTAATGTTTCCAATTGATGTAATTCAAAACGGCTTTATGATCAGCTAATTAACTAGGCAATTTCAAAACCAGTATATTTATTTGCCACATTACTTGAGCTTTTGACACATCTTTTGTTAAATGACTACAGTATGCTTTTACGATCTCCTCACAGTCTAGTAAAACAGACCTCTGCTGTATATTCATAGATTTGATTCAGAGTTTGAGGGTGAAATTTGGCCATAATTTGTATCCTTATTAAAATGATATGCCAATTATTAGCTCACAAATAGAGTACATGGAATATGACCTCATCTAACCAGATGATTTGTTTTGCAGAACAGTTTACTTTAGTTCTAGCACAAAGTTTAAAGGGGTCATATAATGCCATTTTTATACAAGTTAGTAATCTTTAGGGTCTAAATGAAAACTTTGTAATTTACTTTTATTAAAAATTTTCATTAGTATTGTAAGAAAACACCTGACACCTGAAGTACACCATTAGTACCTATTGTAAGAAATTTTACCTGCATGGTCAAAAGCTCTGTTAAAGCACGCCATTTCAGTGCATAAGCCTTTAAATGATAATGAGCCTTGCTCACCCCACCCCTATAATCATAATAATGATTTTATATATCAGTGGTTTTGACACAATGCACGTATCACACCCATTCCAGTAGATGGCGGTAATGCACATAGCTTGCAAACTGCCAATAAAAATCACAGAAGAAGAAGAAGAAGAAGAACACAATGCACGAGGAGTGTTGCCTTGCCCTTGACAACAGTTGAGGGTATATTTTGGAAAAAGAATGGCAGCGGGAGTCTCTGAGCAACCGTATCAGTTTGAACTGGAGTTGGACCGAACAAGATGACGGCTCCGAAGAAGTTCGACAATTAAGGCTCGAATAGGACATTTCTGACTGGTTGGTTAACGTAATGTCACTTTGATCTATTTTTGCAGGGTAGAGTAGTGAGATAAGAATGCTAACGTTATGTGTTTACTGATGTATACGTTGATTAAAACAAAAATACTGGATGGATTTTTATCATATAATGGTTGTGTAGGCACTGCCAACACACATTTCAGTACAATCAACTTGTAAAAGTGCATGTACCATTATATGACCCCTTTAAGGTTTATTTTGGGAGCAATTCAGAATTCCATCTGTAGAAGTCATCTATTTTCCTGGACACATGTATCTAAACTGGAAAATGTTTTCCCCGTGCGAGATAGAATGATGTTTCCATATTTACCTTAATTGTGGTGAACAAAACAAAAGAGTTTAAAATGCACGTTAAATGAAACATTACGAATTATTCAAACTGGAACAGATGAAAAGAAAAACATTCAGAGAGAAGACGGTCTCTGTCAACAGATGGTACTGGAAAATGATTTTAGGTTTGGACTGCAGCATCAGCACATTCTTTAGCAACTGGCAGTATGTTTGAAACATCATGATACCTTCCATGTTTCCTCAGCAGAATCACCTTGGACTGTTGCCTCTGTCAGATGACTAAATTATATTCATTAGCCTGACACAGCGTCCTTAGCTGAACTCACATTGCCTGATAGCAGAACCTTAACACCCTACATCAATTCAGTAACCTCATATCCTTTTATACCTCACAGTGTTGCCCATATGTCTTTGATAAATTCAAGTGCTTTTTGAAAAGGCTCCAAAATATTTGGACAACGTTTATGCAACAAGAAGATTTAATAGATGTAAAGTGTTATTTTTGAACAGTTGTTCTAGTTAACGTTTCTTAATTGTAGAAATCTAGTAATCTGTACTTCAATCACATACTATGCCTTATTTACTTAGAAAACCCAAGTTAATATTAATTTATTGCATTCACTCATTTCCCAAAGTCATCTTGAATGTTAAATTGTCAAGCTGAAAGATTTGAGAGAACATCACAACTTCATACATTTATGTTGATATTCAGAGAACATTCAGAAATAACATTTTCATAACTTAATAGGTAGCATTTAGCAAAGCTTTCTTGGAACATTATTTTTTTGCTAGCTAAGATATTAGCCATGTCATGCTAACAACATGGATAACCTGTGTGTGTTTGCAATATCATGACAATGATTTCCTTCCATTATCTGATAATATAAAAGGAGGAAATTGGTTTTGACGTACAGTATTTGCTCATGAAATTGATACACCTCTGGCACAACAGTGGCTCTTGGCTATTTGTTTGAAAAATATTTTATTACAGCTAATAAAAGTTCCTTACTTTTTCCTTTCAGTCTTAGTTTATGATTAGTACCTCTGAAACAGAGCTGTGGTCAGTGCCCCAAACTCACCCTGCTATTACACACATCTGCAAAATGCCAATTAGCCAGCTCACCCTCGCTTTCAATAAGGGGTTATTCGGAAGAGTTCTTCTTTAAACACAGACATAGGCCTATGTTTATATCCAAAGCTTATATTTAGAAAGCACATTTTCTATGGCAGGACCAGGGCTGCATTTCCCAAGTAGATCATAGTCACCATTTCCACCAATGGTCTCTACAATCAACTTAGCTTTCCTCACGATTCTTTTGAGTAGAACCTAAGGGGTAACACGTGGTATGGTGAGCTAAAAGAAAAACAAAGGCAACAACAGCAATGTAAGTGATTACAGACAATTTGTTACTTTTATATCCTTAACCGTTTGTTTAAATCTGAAGGTTCTTCTGATTGGATGAAAGCACTAATGCCCTTTGACCCCATACAAGCTTTCAAGTGTTTTGACAGCCCCCTCATTTTTCCCCAAGGACTGCACATCATAAATTGGCACCATGAGGCAGCTATGTTACTGCAAGACTACCCACGTTGCATTACTCAAACAAGAAATATGATCTGAAAAGTCTCAAATCATAATATTTCCTTTCTTGTCCTGTTTGCCTGTAGCCATTCAAAGATGGTTTGATGTTCTAAATGAGAGTGTTTTCCTCTGTCTGATTATTTCCAGATAACCAGTTTGACTGTGGATAGATCAGGCAATTTCATGTAGACTAACTAAATATGAGATATGAAAGACTAACAGAGAATCATGGAATAGAAAGAGTAAAAATATCCCGAATCAGTGGTTCTTTAATGCAGTTGTGGAAGACCTGTTTTACAGTGCTTCACTTAAACTAATTTGTAAAAAAATGCAGTGTGACAAAGTTATCTGTTTAGCATGTGTTAAGGCATATGTCATGCTTGCGTTTGATTTCCAGGGGATTCATATTCTTCATTCCCCTCAATGAAATGTGGTGTATGTTTTATTCATTAATGATACTGAGAGAGTTTGTCCTCAGCCAGGGCTGGAATGCCAGCACCTTAGCCATGCATGCTATGACAATTATTACAAAGCCAGATTCGTGACTGATGTGATCCCCTTCAGAGTCTGGGTAAGCCAAGCCAAATCAAACTCTTTGATATACTGGTTTTAAAGTCCTGATGCATATGTAGGTCATTTCATTTGCCCTGGTAATAAATTCTTGACTATGGAAGCAAGCGCTCACTTAAAAGGTAAATATAAGTTCTCCAAAAAATTTAAATTCTGTAATCGTTTATTTCAAACCAGATTTTCATTTATTTTCGAAACCTAAAGGAAGATATTTTTTAATAAAATCTGATCGATTTCTGTCCCTCTGTTGACGAAAAATGAGACGAAAAATAGGCAAAACGGTCAAATATACAGTGAATGTCCACTATAGAGCTTGTTCACAGCAGCGCCATCTTTCTTTTTAACAGGAATGAAAGTGATGCTGTGAAGTGGATTGAAAACTGATGAAACACTGCAAAAATATCTTTCTGAGAAATTTCAGGAGACAAAAACCCCCAGACAATATGAGCTGTGGAAAATTACAAGTGATCTAGGAGCTTTATGCTGCGTTTACAGCGGATGCCATTGAAAACACAGTCTATCCCTCACAGACCTTATAGACCTTATTCAGAGCAGCGCCATGACAGTTATGAACCTACCCCAACCTAAATACCCTATATTAAATCAAAATACTATGCAAATGTTTGCTGTTATATACTGTGATTTATGTATAACAAACATGATTTGAATGTAAAAAATGTGATGAGTGGTTTTGGGATTGTTGGATTTATAATGAGTATCCAAACCATTGTGTTTTCTTTTTTCGATTTTTTTTTCTCCACACAAATTGTATGCAGTTATTATTAGTTAAAGAGATCCACTGTTCTCTCACTATCCAATCTTTCACCCATTTTTTTTTTTTTTTTTTTTTGCGAACTTTGACAATTATATGCGTATGGCCAGCTCTCACTATGTGACCTGCCAAACCAAGAAAGACGATCCCCATGATTTCCACAGAGAGGGAATGAGTTCCACAAGACACTGACAGGCTAATTCGAAGTTATCAAGGGAGCTCATATTGGCCCAATTCCCTTTTAGTTGTCTTCATATTTCACAACACAATTGCTCAAGAGGAAAATCATTATTGCTCACTGTTTCCATATCAGGGCTTTTAAAATAGCAGTTGTGGAGATGCTGGTTTCCTGACCACAGATGTTCGCAGCTACTGCTGCCCTGGATGGTTATTTCGAAGAATGCTGTCTGAGATGGCTTTTGGACTCTATTTGACAAGACAAAAGCAAACCGTGTTGACAGAACTGATGGAAAGAGTAAGGAAGGAGTCTGCTCTGTTGTATTTACAGCCACTACAAATAATCCCCTCAATATTTCTCCCTGACTAACCTATTAGCCTTGTTAGCGGCATTCACTTCTTCTGTGGTTTCAGAGCTTGCAATGACAGATGGATGTGCCTGTTTGTGATATGTTATCCTAGTGTCAACTCCAGGATGATGCTGTATTCAAGGGAGCCAAAATGGAAAACACCTGTGGTGATTCTGGTGATGCTCTGTCTGGTAGAAAAATGTCTCAACATCTGGTTTCGTCTGAACTCTCTGAAGACTGCGGATGATTCCTCGTCCCTTTCTCTCACACTCCAGCATCCCCCCCTTCTTTTTTTAATTCAATATCATATGGAAAATTTCTCTTCTCCCCAAAGTAAGGCCAGAAAAAAAATACTCATCTGGATTCTTCAACAGCAGCAGTGGTGATTGATAGAGACGTAGCTGTTTTCATCTTAAAATGTTGGACAAAACAAATAGCTATAAATCTTCCCATGTGCAAACAGGGAGACAGTGGCCCGAGAGAAAGCAGGGGTGGGCGGAGTGAAAACTTTATTGCTGCAACAACGTTAATTGCAGCTTTGGATGATTTCAGGACGCCCAGACTCACCAGTAAAAGGTGATTTCATTCATCTCCCATAACAGATTGATTTCTCCTTAAGTAACAGCCAGTTACCTTTCAGTTTGGCATTCCAAAATGCATACTTATTGATATAGTTTATTTAACATATGCTTGGGTCATCATAACAGTGATTTAATTATTTATTTATTTTGTCTTCAGATTCCTGCAAGTGACTGTCTAGTCTAAACATGCCATGGAGTTTATTTGGTTTGTACCATCTAAATGTTTCAGAACAGTGTGTGAGTGATTATGTGCATGTGTGTTTCTCTGGCAATAAGCATCTGAAGTCGGCTAAAGAGAAATGAATTTATTTCTGTCTGGAAAACATGACGCACAGTTTTGACTTCCACAGGTGCAAAACAGTATCGGGACATCTAGTATTTTTCTTCCAGCTTCCCGAAAATCAAATCATCCAGTCGTCGAGATTTATCCTTCCCTTGAGAGAACCAGTTGAGACACAGAGATCCAGGAACGTCTATGGGGCTTTAGGTTTTCTGTCCACATTTCTTCCATTTCACCAAAATATGATGTGTAGCACTAAGAATATAAAACAAACGGGACAGATATCAAATATAAAACGGGACAGATATCAATACACCCCCTTTAAATTTCGAACTGTTAATGTTATTGTTAGTTACTTATTACTTTATTGCATTGTGCTCAATTTGGTGAGACTCGGAGTCGCCAGCAGGGGGCACCCGGGAGTTACACAGCGTATGAGTGGCTGACTAGCTAGCACTAGCAGCGTAGAAGTAGTCCAGCACGAAATGAAGCGCGAAGAAATGTGTTCCTTGTTTGAACATTGCATTTTCTTGTGGTTTATACAGGTAAGCTGACAATAACCTTATACTGGTAAATACATAACAGTATTGTATTCTTATAGAGCCGTAGTTTGTGCCTGAGACGTTAAGAAAAGTGAAGTTTTAACCGTGATTAAGAGTGTTATGTCGTGAAATGGCGGACGAGAGTGTTTTACTAGGTTACTCTACAGAAAAATTAGTAACTCTTCTTAACGTGAGCAAAACGGAGGAATAAAGGCTTAAAAAGATATATACTCGACGTGAGTGCGGGACGAGGCATAATTAACCGAATAGATGTGTATGGACATTGGTTAAGATGTGTGTAGTGACGAGTCTGAGCAGTTGGAGTTAACAAGCACACCTGACTGTTGTTAGCCCTAACACATGTTACCCTTCATCTTACCATGAAGCACGAAAGTTCAGAGAAATGTGCTCCTTGTTTGAACATTGCATTTTCTTGTGTTTTATACAGATAAATAAATGTGTTGCACCCGGAAGTGACATTGTCTCATTCCTAAAAGTTTAACAGTAGCCCACCCCTACGATAAAATATATCTGCTGGATGGTACAGGATCAGAATTCTTTGAAATACAACCCGAGGAAGATGATGTTGATTTACAGTCTAGCACTTGACAACTAATCATTTTGTGATCGAATCAAAGCAAGCTTGGCTTTAAAGGGAAAGCTGGAACTTTCCAAGGCTGCTTTTGGAACCCTCGGCTTCCACAGCGGGTTTATATTTTATCTCAAGGCCTGTCTCCTGTGCTGTTTGGATGGAGTTTGGCATGATGAACAAAGTCCTGTATGATGACCTCACAGGATCAGAATAAGTAGCAATCCTGCGCGGTGATCTGACCCAAAGGTCCTGGAGAACGGAAGGACCTCTAATGGTTTTTTATTTGTTGTCTTAAGCTCCCATACTCAAAGGCCGTCACTATAAAGATAATATTTCCTGTTGTTTATATCCGCAGACAGTAACGTCTTACAGATGTGTACACCATTCATTCGTGCATTTGTAGCAGAAAGCTGGTGCCTGTGCTCTGACTTTTTTGCTACTTTATTAATGCATCAGCTTCAAAACTTCCAAGAATAAAGATTGAGCATCTTTGACTGATTTTTTTTTTTATAGCTTGTCTAGTTGTCCATCCTCGAAGGCTATTATAATTTTTTTGTAAATATTTTACGCTTGAGGTAAAGTAATCTTTTCTGAAGTTATTAAAGCCAAAAATGATCCTTAATTTTGCATGCTTCGTCAACACAAATAAAAATATTTTATCGGATATGCTTTTCATCTACATGGCGACGGCATTTTTGGGGCTTAAAAAAATGAAACCACCCTCCAGAGTGGAAATCTTAAAAACGCTCCACCGTCACGTTCCTGGGTAAAGGGTAAAAACGCTAAGTCTGCTTGACAGTGAAGCTTGTATGCAGGCGTGCAGACTTGGTGTTGTTGTGTGGCAGTGCTCCACATTGCCACCTAGCTGCCGGGAGTGCATACTACATTGCATTTCACACACTTTTGCGTCACCATATGCACGCGGATTTCCCACCTAAAACGCTCGTCTAAATGCAGAACAAGTGATAACGCAACGCCACTTTTGCGTTTTCTCTTCAGAATCGTTTCCGTGTAAACATAGCCTAAAATAAACAGTAAGAGATGCATATCTCTTAAGTATTGAACTGGTTGATTTAATAAAGTAGAGGTTTAGAAAACATAAAACAATATTGAGCAAGGCAGAAGAAAAAGTTGTTAGTTTCTCCTGAGTCACCAATGCCTGACAGGGTTTTGCTGTCTTGTTTCCTCTCCTGTACTGGACAAAGTGCTTTTCAAGAGGGGGTAGGGACTCCCAGCATGTTAAAGTAATCATATTCTACTGGTGGACCTCACCACAGCCTTGGGAGTTCTCTCCAGGGCTTTCCCTGAGTCACTGGATCTGGGGCAAAGTAGCAGGCGTGTATCTCCATCTTGCCTCTTAAACCTGTCCGCCTGTCAGACAGCTGGAAAAATCCATCTATGTGTCCTGCTGTAGAGTATTCTGGACTTAAGCATGATTACAGACTTGAATCTTCCTCCTCTAACCACACAAAACTTGCATCAATTTTTGAATGAATTAAGCTATTTTTGATTTGAGGGCACATTCATGAAAACCAGGGGATCATGACATTAAAGAGGGAATTTTATAAAGGAGTTTTTTTTTTTACCCTCAAATTGGGTCGTTGTTGATTTCGCCCCTGAGAGCATGAGAGATTCTAATCATAAAGGGACAGTGGTGAACGTGCCGACACGGCTGCTGCCCCCCTTGGGTCTGAAGCTCAATTTAAAAGCAAGCCATGCTAAATAAATGTTTATCCAGCATAAACTCTTCCTAGAATCCAAACAGATGTCAGTGGAAGCTGCCTGTATGGACCATGGATTACTTTGCGCTAAATGCCATGCTTTTTTCTTCCTTTAACTATAATGTTCGTTTGCATTTATTTTCCCATTTTGATTATTTTTGAGGTTGTCTAATGCTCACCTGATGCTCAAATTTTAAATAAATTGTCATGCCTAAATTCACCTGCACTGTTGCATTTAGGGTTGGTTTGGATTGCTTAGTGTTTTATTTGGATAAATGAAACATGGAAGACATTGTTATAAATGGATGATGTAAAAATTGTGAGAAATGTGTCGGTCACAGCCCTTGATGTTATTTTTTAGAGAAACAAAACTGATAGACCAGTCAAGATGATGTTAAAAAGGTGTAGAACTAACAGATAGTTAAAACGTATTGACAATGAAGACAATGACCTATGACCTAATAAACATGCTTCTTCCAGGATTCTCTCCATTGACATTTACAGCATAAGAGATAAAAGGAAAAGCCAGTAGGTCGTATATCTTTCATACTTCATGCCTCAGACCTGCGAATATCGAGATTATATAACTGGAATTGAAGAGTGAAACTTGGCTTCCCGCTCTTACGTACAAACTCTCTGTCTGCCTCTCATAAAAGGAGATTCTCACCATCCCAGATTTATGATGTGCTCCATGAGCTAGTTTTAACCAGTACAGCTTGACCCAAAGACTGAACTCTTCATGCAGGTAGTAAATGGCATCAAATATTGGCCAAAACTGTTTGATATTTGGACCTGCAGGGCCCTGATTATTTGTGAATATATGAGCTTAGAGTATTTCTGGGCTTGTAAATCTGTTTGTAACAGTTTGTGCAAGCTAACAATACCCAAAGGAACTCTCGATTGCTGAACAATTTGAAAAGTTTGGCAGAATGTTTTTATATTAATCACTTCATAGATTAAGTTGCTTTTTTATGATTTTCGAAAACAGACAAGTATGAGAAAAAGAAATAAAAAACAAATTCTTTTTCGGCTGCCTTCGATGGTTTAGACTAGCATACAGAACTTGCATACAGAGTGCTGATGGTTTTATGAAGGCTATTAAACAGTCCACAAGACAGAAAAGCAGGTCCCAGCCATGTTCCAATTAGGAATGCAAAGGAGACGGTCTAGACACAACATCCAGGAGAAAAGAGAAAACCTTCACAGATGCATCCCCTGAGCTGCATATGCTATGCAAATTTCTGAGGAATTGGAATGTGTGACGCTCACAAAGTTCTACGCTGGCCCTTGAGCTTCATTTATTAGATATTTTGGACAATGCTGGGTTTCCCAAAGCACTTAAGAATGACATGTTTCCTAAAAGATAAATTAAAAAGCGCATCGGATCACTGATGCATAATTTATCTTCATTCATATTAATTGATCTATTGGACCATAATATTTAAAAAAAATCATTTATATATTCTAATTATTTTTATTACTTGATTTACTAATATTAAAGGCACAATGTGTATTTTTTCGTCGCTAGAGGTGCTAACCTCTTCAAAACAATAACAAAGATGTAGATTGATGACGCAGTGAATGAGAGCAGGGAAACATTGAACTTGTCGTGGTGCCGTTGGATCTAATAATGTTTATGGATGAGTGAATGCAATCATTTTTTTTAATGGTATAAAGCAGGGCGTGATTGCTAATGAGAAACTGATATCAGCACCACAGGCATGTCCCGGTGGATATAAAGGAATGAGGATATTTCATTCTACCAAACCACCTGCAAGTGCTGAATTACTACTCATACAGGTCAGTTTATTTGACAAATTCAAATTGTAAGGTAATATAGCGCTGTTTTACTTACAGAGTCTACACTATCATATTAAACTGCATTTGAGTGTGTTGAATGTTATAATGTTATTCTGTGTTAGTTTGTTGGCTGTATGAGACTAGCAGTAAGCTAGATCTACATTAGAATATCATACTGATGATATACTAACATTTCATCATGATGAGCTATATAACATTGAGTAAGAACAGCATCTCTGTCAAGTTGAAGTTTGTCACAAAGCTCTCAGCATCTCGAAAATGCCATGCTGATACTGATCTTCAATTTATTTCTCCTTTTGTCCCATAGTCTGCTTGCCATGGTCCATAATGTTTGAAGAAACAACAACAGCATGCCGCAAGATGTTACGCAGTTGTCCACGTCTTTTGCCATGGTTACTATGGCAGTACAAGTGGAAACCAGGGATACCGCAAATATTACGTCA
The DNA here is from genome assembly GCA_038021265.1 of Cyprinella venusta. Classification (NCBI taxonomy): domain Eukaryota; kingdom Metazoa; phylum Chordata; class Actinopteri; order Cypriniformes; family Leuciscidae; genus Cyprinella; species Cyprinella venusta. Next base: position 22,852,811 of record CM075877.1, read on the forward strand.
TTGACAGGCGACAAGACGGGGCTATTAAAATGGTATATTTCTCTGATTTTACAAATTCTTTGAAGAAAGTACACAATTGAACAACATATATGATACTGTGCAAGTGTTTTTTTTTTAAATATTTTAATACAAAAATCCTACATATAGTGCCTTTAACCCTTAATCGCTGTTTGGGGTCATTCTGACCCCGCTGGACTTTTCCTTGAAAATTTAAAAATGTTCCCTTCATCTCAGGGACATGAAACTCGGTGACTTTTCCTAAATAATCTATCTAAACATGCACAAAAAAACTGGGCTTGATTTGGTTGTTCTAAAGGTGTGTAAAAAAAACTTTACCATTTAAGCTGTTTGGGGTCAAAATGACCCCACATTGAAAATGAATGGGAAAATGAAAAAAAATCATTTTTTCCATTTTGATTGTCAAAAAAATAAAAGTAAATCCATTATAAATCTGAAATGTTCCACATATAAACCAAGGTCTGGTCCTAGAGCACAAATAGAAAGTAGAACAAACTTTCTATCTCATACACACACACATACACACACACACAAACACACACATGCCATGACTGCAACAGAGAGCATTTTTACAGAAATTGGCAAATAAAACAAACAAAACTGGCATAAATCTAAAATATTTTTTTTTAAATTCAAGGGCTGGTCCTAGAGCATAAACACAAAGTGGAATGAGCTTTCTATCTCACACACACACACAGCCACACACACACAAACACACACATGTATGCATCCTGTTCATTACAGTTTATTAGTGCTGTTGTTTTGTATTATATTGGTTTATGTACTTGGTTTATTAAATTTATTTGTTCTAAAATGTCTTGTTCTAAAAAAAAAATAATAATAGTTGATAAATAATTTTCTAAAATGAAGTGTGTGTATACAGTCATGTCATAGTGCTGATTTGTAGTATTTATGCAAATGTATGTATAATAATTTGCATAAACAAATAATTCAAAATGTATCAGACAACAACAAACTCTAATTTTAACAAACATATTTTGTGCAATTCACAAAATATATATATATCATATATATCAAGTTGTGATGAGGATTTGAAGCATCAAGAAAAATGAAGTGAAAATGAATGAGTCTCTATTGGCCCCTATTGGAAAGATGTGGTCATTGCACTTTAATTCCTTAACTATAAGAAAAACTGTTTTTCGACTAACCACCAGATGGTAGTATTCTATCCCAAACACATAAAGCAATGTCCAAAAACTGTTTAGATTTAATTATCATCATAATTTAAGTGTTTTTTTCTTTAAAAAGACATTTTTCATGTGTCAATTTATGGCCTAGTTATGTAATTGTGCAGTAAATAGGTAGAAAACTTAAAAAATTCCAAAAAAACACAGCATAAATGATTAGTTGAGAAGTGAATTTAAAAAATGATATATAGTTTTCCATATAAAAATGTTTATTTCCTTATGCAATCACTCTTTAAAAGTCTGGGGTCTAAAATGACCCCAAACCCCTAAAGTGTCGTAGTTTTTAAACAGCGATTAAGGGTTAAATAGATTTTTGACGTGCCGAAAGGTTTAGCCTGAGTTCAGCAATTCTTGTATTACAATTTGGACACTGGCTTGGGTTATAGGAATTGTCCCATCAAAAAATAATGTACAACATAACTAAGCCTAATTTGATTTTGCTTTTCAGCCTCATTTAACACATTATCACATTGAAAATCCATTCCACAGAATTCGGCAGAGCCTAGAAGCTTTTCTGCCACAGAGCCTTTTGTCTGGATGAAAGAAAATGGCTGGAGAATACATAACAGTGTGATATGCCACTAGAAAAATCCTGGTAAGGATATAGACATGTCTCTCACCATTGTGTTCATGCAAACCTTCACAGCTTGCTGGATAACTGTGTTAAAGAGTTTCACTGGGGCCCATTTGTGGAACAAACCGTGGAGCAGGGCCTCTGATCTCATTTATTTGTGGTGGACCCCTAAAGGGAGAGAGCTGTCACTCAAAATAGGCTGGTCTGCAGAGACTTGGGTATCACCACAGGAAGCTGGTGCTGATTATCGGAAATGGAGACTGATCTCATGTTTGGCCTGAGCAGACGTACTTAAACTAGACGGCAGAGCAACAGACCGCTAAGACATGAATTAAATATTAAAGCTTGTCTATTTATTTATCTACCCTACGTTTAGGCTTGATGCGTTCAATCACCTGACGTAAGTTTAAATGTATGACCCGTTGTACCAATAACCTCTGACAGGAGGATCAAGAACATATTGAAAATGGTTTCTCTCACTGCCGTTTTCCACTCTCTGAACGTGCCTATATCGTGGATAGTCATTTGAGTGCGTCAGGGTGTAAGAGCCATGACTCACGATCTCCAGTGCCTCTCCACAGGAATGTTCCTCTACCTCTGTGTGAGGCTGAATTCACATCTGGATATGGAGCTCAATTCCTTGATTCTCAGCATTGGAACCCTTTTTTTGTGTGACAGATCAGCTGCTAAAGCCTGGCAAACCAACCTCTCACTGGTTTTCCTCTATCGGTTTCAAAGACCTCAAGAAATGGAGTGATAATGTGCTACAGCCATGATTAAGTGGATATTTGTGTTTTTTTTCTCATCACAGTTACACATGGAAGCCTCCTATGTGCCTGACTCAATATATTTTGCAGAGAGGGGCCAGAAGAACAAACCGAAGAGCTTATGAAAACGCCAATGTGAGTGAGTAAATGAAGACAGAATTTTAGGGTGAACTATCCCTTTTATGGTTCAGTTGAAATGCATCTGAAAGGAGCAAGTTGTACACGTGAGCAGCTCAGCTTTATATTCCTCAGGTTGCCCACATTCTCCACAGAGAAACCAGCGTTGGATCTTGAAGACAAGGGTCCATGAGAGTCTTCTGTCAGGTTCATGTGTGAGTTCCACTACCAATTTGAAAAAGTAGCATCTGGGTTTGGTTAGTTCCAATTAACTCAATTCAGTCCCCGCAGAGGGGAGGGAACAATTCCTGGGGAAATGCTCTTGTGATCTTGTGTTATTGTTTTGTGAAGGATCCCGAACACACTCTGAGGGAAGTTATGGGGATGTATTTCATATCCGAGAAGAGGAACAAAGCCTCAGTACGGCCACAGTGCAGAATAAACTCTTAAGGCTTGCTTCATGGGTTTATTCTTGGATCTGAGGCTGCAGATGGAAGGAACATTGTGTAATTCATGGGGAAACCTAGGTTTTATTTCACCTGAATTAAACCAGTCATCTCAAGTAAAATCAAGTGTGTCTGGAGAGATCAAACGTTTGGCTGGGGTTTTCAGGTTAAAGTTCCTCTGTGAGATCTTTGACAAATGGAGCCCCTTATAACGGAATGACTTCTAGTTACCCCATTTGCTATCAGAAATGTGATCTTATCATCATGAAACAATGTCTAGCTACATTACTTGCATAAACAAACATGACTTCATCAAAGGTTTTCAGATGTGATTTGAAGTGACATTCTAAAAAAAATGCTGGGTTGTTTCGATATCTTTAAATGAAACCAATACATACAGTTACCCATTACTGAAGCCTCAAAATTGAGTTGCAAGCCGAGTAAGCAGCCAGAGGCAAGTGTTATAAACCAACTGAACCTTGAACCAGTGAACCACTTTTATGAAACTATTTTAAGGGCCCAAGGGCAAGAATGCATGCACACAGTAAGTAAAACAAGAAATGATACAATGCGGTCGGTCAATCACCTTTGAATAATGAAATTAATGCCCCTCCCACTGTTCATCTATTTCCTCTGCTGTCTCAGTGGTTATGCAATGGGGTCCAAAAGTCTCAGACCACATGAAAATGTTTCAAAACCTATTTAAACCTTGAAATGAATATTTGTTAACTAAAATTAAAACCTGACAAAATGAATTGAGAAGTTTGGATTCTTGGATAACTGTATGAGCAAATTCAGTTAGTTATAAAGGAAATTTTAGTTAAGTCATTTTTAAGGGTTAGGTCAGATATGTCCCTCTGTTGCAAATGATTGCACAATTATATTTGAATTGCAGTGGCAGTGTTTTTAAGCATCAAATCTGGAGAATTTAGAAAAGTCTAAATCTAAATGAACCACCACAGGCCATGCTTTTCCGCTTCACAGGAAAAAATCAGATTTATTTTAATGACTGATCCAATGACATCACATCTCTTTTCCTTACAAAGAAATATTACCCAAACCTGATTTATGTTGCCTGTCGCAGAGTTTGAACAAGGGAATCAGACTGTGAAACTGAAGACTAAAAATAATGAAAAGCTTATTAGTCTGTAGTGCACTAATGGATGGATGATGCCTTGAATCTACGTTTTCTTTCTTCAGAGGAAACAAAAACATTAAGTTTAATCAATCAGAAACCGACATTTCAGAAGAATTTGTGAACTGATCTCACATAACCCCTGAAATTTGGTGCTTCTTTCACATTGCATTACTCAAACAAAATTGAATTACACATACCAATTTCTGACTTTTACAAGATTGGAAACGGTGTAAATTGCCCAAGCGGAAAGAAACATAAAAATAAATTGGTAACAATGTGAGAGAAACAGAAAATAATATATTATAACAATAAAAAAGATTTCCCCAGGGTCTAAGATGTAAAATGGCTGAGATAAAATAGGAATTCGGCAGACTTCGTCTAGCATTCTCTCATTGTTAGCTCATAGAGTGCAATGTCGGTCTGGAAGTCATTAGCTAAATGTTCCATTTTAATGACGGATATATGAATACTTTGGGAGGTGAAGAGAGGGGAAGGCTATCTGTTTATTATGTAATCTGGGCATTAGGTTCTGTGACGTAAGGAGGATCAGGCTTCGCTGTACGTTTTGACTATACTGGGATCACTGAAACTGGAGTCACCTAAGTGTGCATGATAACTCTGAATATAGATAAAGTATAATATGCCATTGCTTATTTGGGAATAATGAGCAAAGGTGGTACATGCAAAACCATTATAATACTGCCAGAATTTCATCATTTATTTTAAAGCAGCACTATGCAGGATTTACATTTTTGTCAAACTGTGACCCAGAGTGGCTGTAGAGTACTTACTTTCGTAAGTAAGCCCTCATGCAGAGATGTCTGAAGACGCCCAATATTCAAACCGAAAATAGTAATATAACCATTGCAATAACTCCGAAGCTATTCAGGTAAAAAAAAAAAAAAAAAAACTGCATATGCTGTTTTAAATGATACATCAATACAGAAACCATGAGATAGTTTTTTCAGCATATTGCAGTATGCTATCTCCATCAATTTAATACTCTTCTACTTATCGTTTTAAAAGTACACAGTTTCCCAGAAAGTGTTTATCTTTCTAACAATACCATCATTTATTATCTGTACAAGATGGTCAAAGGCAACAAAAAATAATGTTTATTGATGGAAAAGATTGATGATTCTCTTGAAGATTTCTTTTGAACATGGAAACATATTTGACCAAAATAAATCCAGCAAGCTTCCCAGTTCCCCATTGGGACAATCTAGTGGTCTGAATGTCCTTTCTGTCCAGTTTATGATTGTTAGGCATGAAGTACCTCCCAGGGTAATCAGAATTTGATTATTGAACAGAAATGTATTTGAAAAGACATGCCCTTTCCTCTACATCAAAGTGATAGTTCTATAATTGATTTAAAGAGGCCATTATAAAATTGTATGAATGTTGCCTTTTAAGAGCAAAACTGACTTATACACATAAAAAAGTAATCTCATGATCAGATGATGCATGTGCTTTGGCAGGCGTCCTTGTTCTGTGTGCGTTATGTAATTAACGTGGAACCTTTCTCAAGCCTCACATCTTGGCAAAACAGCATTAGAAATTGAAAAATCTGGAACTGTAATTTAGATTCCATGGACACTCTAATCACGCACTTTAAAGAGGGCAGAACTCATGGGGATAGTTTCTCATTTCGAAATAAAAAGGATACATTGTCATGTCCAGCATATATATATATATATATATATATATATATATATATATATATATATATATATATATATATATATATATAACGATGTCATCTTTTTAGGCCCCTACTGAATGAATCAATCTATCTATCTATCTATCTATCTATCTATCTATCTATCTATCTATCTATCTATCTATCTATCTATCTATCTATCTATCTATAGAGTTACAGAATGGATATATAAGTACTGTTCGAAAATTTTGGAGTCCAAAATTAATACTTTTCAACAAGGATCATTATAGTAAAGGGATTAATGTTACAAACGATTTATACTTCAAATAGTTTACCCTTTTCATGTAAGAATCTTGAAAAAAATTGTATCAGTGTTTCCACAAAAACATGAAGCAGCACAAATGTGTTATAATGATAATAATAAGAAATGTTCCTTGAGCAGAAAATTAGCATATTGTAGGCTAATAATTTTTGAAGGATCATGTACCACTGATCACTGGAGCAATAATGCTGAAAATTCATCTTTGCCACGACAGAAATAAATGACAAACAATTTATATTCACATAGAAAAATATTCTTAGCCTTCTCACATACCAATGCTCACATTTAGGTCTTCACCCCTACCCAACAGCCTCAGGCGAGATTCAGAACTGCATTAGCTAATGAAAACTGTCATGACGTGCTGTCACAGCAGCAACCCAAACCTCTCCAGCCCAGTGCAACCCGCCTCCAGCCAGCCCAAACCCTCCCCTTTGAAACCAAATATGTGAGCCCCTCATGATAAAATTCAAGAGAGATCAGTTATGAGGAGGGAGCCCGTGAGTCCGGCATCATCTGGATTTATCGCATCAGCTTTGGAACATAGAGACATTCAGTAACACCTCATGATTGACTGCATTTCTCTGTGAACCGTGTAACACGGTTCGTGCGCGAATTTTAAACTTTGCGCTTGGGGACCCGTGGCATCTCCAGGTTTTTACGCAATGAATTTTTGATCATATCGTGGGTTTACCATTGTGGAACTGACAGAGGATTAGGACGGATAGTTATTTTCGTCTTGTGCATAGAACTCAAACTTCTTCTTTTTTTTGGTTAGTTTGATTACTTTTTAGATTAGTTTTTTACTAAAAATTTACGGAGTTCTTTGGTCCCGGTAAGTCTGTCAATTCTATTGTTACTGCTTTACGTGAAGTTTATGGGGGTTCTTAAAAGTATGTGCTCTTTTTTCTGTATATATCTATATGTATATAGAGAGATAGACGCTTGTTTCAGTTGCAATGTCATGCGCAATTAGCATTTGCGACTGGTACAAAACATTTCGTAAGATTAATGTAGCCTATTTTGTACATTGTCCCTGTCCCCTAAACAAATAAAACAAATAAAATAAAATAGTGCGGCTTGATAAATTTACTGGATATTTGGGTATATGTCTAATAATGTGCTTTTAATTCTAGGTGAGGTATCCCGATTTTCAGCCGAGTAGAACACTGTGGGCCAGGTCATTTAATTAACGTGAACAATTAATATTCGGTAAGCACTGTGATCCTAGAAGAATGATTCTCCGAAGATGTCTCCGAATTTTGGCCCTTTTGCTTCTGTTCACCTTTGTAAAATCTCAAGGTAATTCTGTAGGATTTTTCTATATTCTGTTTGAATATTATCTTTTAATGTAATTAATTTGTGTATTGTAAGATCCCAGTATATATCTTTAAATCGTTGCATTATTATTGTTCTTGCATTTTCTTTTTTTTTACTTTCATGTTAGTATAACAATTATTTCATTATTATCTACACAACAAATGGCCAAGGATGTCCTCTGCAAGACTTAAAATGATGGCGTGTCTGGAACAAGGTGTTGACAAATAACTTGTCTATGAACTTTTGGACATATTAGGTTCAAATTTACCAACAAGGGGGGATTTGTTTGTTTACGCCCTTGTGACCAGCCATCATTTCAATTCTTACACCATGTTTTGTTCAACACCTTTTTGGCATCATTTTAATGTAATGACCATACACCCTGTTATGTTTAACAGTAATAGCAAAACATGTACCCCTTTTTAGATGAGCAACTTGAAGATGAGACAGTTTTTGACTTGTTTGAAACCAGTGGGATCACACGCAAGACTATTGGTGTGAAGCTTTTCAAGGGTCTGGACAGCGATGCTCCAGCATACCGCTTCATCCGTTTCGACCAGCTCCCTTCTGTCAGCTCCTCAACGCTACAACAACTTCTTTTGCAAATACAAAACAATGAAGGCTTTATTCTGACAGCCACTCTGCGCCAGGACCGCACATCCCGTGGCACCATTCTTGCACTGGAAGGCCCTGGCGAGCGCAGGCAGTTTGAGGTCGTTTCGGATGGCCGAACCAACACTCTAGATTTGGTGTACTGGTGGGCTGATGGCTCACGCAACGTAATCTCTTTTGAGGATGTAGACCTCTCGGATTCGCAATGGAAGAACGTAACACTCTATGTGCATGGAGAGACGGCAACGTTGTACATTGGTTGTGGACTCATTGATAGCTTCATTCTTGATGAACCTTTCTATGAACATCTGAGCGCCACAGGTGGCCACATGTTTGTGGCCAAAGGGTCCACCCGAGAAAGCCATTTTAGGGTATGTTTGATGTCACATTATTGAGAAATGTAAAGTGCATGCAAGTAGAATACATTAGGACATAATCTACAGGAGATCAAGAATATTTAACTAATACATTTTTGCTTATTGTAATGCAATTTAGTCAGATTTAGTAGTTGCAGAGCAAGCCAAGCAAGTGGCTGGAAAGTGAGTAATAAATTACAGCTGATCCTCCTGTGTTCTGTAAATCCAACCCAACTTCCCAGTCCTGGGAGATATATGTGAATGGTTGGAAATTGGCAAAGTAAGCCTAACAGCAGCTGTTGTTTCTTTCAGGGTTTGCTGCAGAATGTACGTTTTATCTTTGACACCCCACTTGAGGACATTCTGGAGAGCAGGGGATGTGATCTTGGAAACCCAGGTAGGAGGGGCTTGTGAGTCTTAACATTCTTTTAACACTTTTAGCCAGCCAACAAAGATTTGTGGGATCAAGATGAAGTTCCTGTTTAATGGGAACTGCTGTACTGAATACATAACTCACAGACAGGAAGGGATTTGCTTAGTAATGATGTCAGTTTTTGATGGAAAATTTTGTTTTAATTTTTGTTTCAGCCGAATGGTGGCTTTGGAAAGAATGGGTTCTAGGCTTTTGACGTCCGTCACTTAGGGGAAGGTTTTTGGCTCTTGACATTTAGCTTTATAAATAAACATAATTGGAGGGGCTCACGCCTGTGAAGACGTGTATGCGTAGACTCACTCAGACTAGGACCAACCAGCCTGATGGAATTGCCATAATGTGCATGCATTACATGGCTGTTTTTGTCAAAATAGGCCATCAATCAATCAGGTCTGACTTTATGTATCAGAGCACATCAACTCTTTTTAGGTTTTTTATTGCATATATCTCACCTTTAGCTTGTATTTAAATGAATTTGCCTCGTTAGAAGCATGGGACCATGTGTTGGGTCAGATAGATGGGTCAGTAGGTCATAAGACCATGAAAGAAGAACAGTTAAAGTTCACACTGTCACACAGACACAGACACAAACACACAAAAAGAAAGATAGAGAGAGATAGTGTAGAGAGAGAGAGAAACACACTTTTAGCCACTTGAGGATTAAATGGGTTCTACAGATATACATAGAAAAACAGTCCTGGCTTCAAGGCAAGGCAAGTTTATTTATATAGCATACCATACACAATGGTTATTAAAAGTGCTTTACATAAAAAAAAATTAAAATAATCACAACAGTTACAATTAAAATGCATAAAATAATTAAATAATAAATAAATAAAATGCATAAGAAATAAAAATAACAAGCAGAGAATACAAATTACTAAATACGGGGCACTCCTATCTAAGTGGAAGAGTCTGAGTCCTTTTGTGATTTTACACTAGTAGCAACACGGCTTTAGTGTCTCTTCACTCCTAAGGGAGTGTGTAAACTTTATACCGTCTGTCTTTGACGACTTCACCGTCTCTTCACCCGTAATGAAGTGCGACTTATACACCGTCTGCCTTTGACGGCTTCAGCTTTTTTCACCCCTTCAATGGAGTGCAACTCTTATGCACTTATACACCTGCTTTACACAAGTGTATAATTACACCATCCATGACACCATCCACCACAGTCCTGGTGTCTCTTCACTCCCGTCTTAGTGCAAAGCCACCCTCCAATGCTCTAAAGCTTTTTAAAGCTCCTGAACTCCAAACTGAATGTCAGAATGGGAAAGAAAGGTGATTTAAGCAATTTTGAGCGTGCCATGGTTGTTGGTGCCAGACGGGCTGGTCTGAGTATTTCACAATCTGCTCAGTTACTGGGATTTTCACTCACAACCATTTCTAGAGTTTACAAAGAATGGTGTGAAAGGGGAAAAACATCCAGTATGTGGCAGTCCTGTGGACGAAAATGCCTCGTTGATGCTAGAGATCAGAGGAGAATGGGCCGACTGATTCAAGCTGATAGAAGAGCAACTTTGACTGAAATAACCACTCGTTACAACCGAGGTATGCAGCAAAGCATTTGTGAAGCCACAACACACACAACCTTGAGGGAGATGGGCTACCACAGCAGAAGACCCCACCGGGTACCACTCATCTCCACAACAAATAGGAAAAAGAGGCTACAATTTGCAAGAGCTCTTGATTTCTGTTGAGACATTCAGATGGTAGAGTCAGAATTTGGCGTAAACAGAATGAGAACATGGATCCATCATGCCTTGTTACCACTGTGCAGGCTGGTGGTGTTGGTGTCTAATGGTGTGGGGGATGTTTTCTTGGCACACTTTAGGCCCCTTAGTGCCAATTGGGCATCGTTTAAATGCCACGGCCTACCTGAGCATTGTTTCTGACCATGTCCATCCCTTTATGGCCACCATGGTATACCCATCCTCTGATGGCTACTTCCAGCAGGATAATGCACCATGTCACAAAGCTTGAATCATTTTAAATGGATTTCTTGATCGTGACAATGAGTTCACTGTACTAAAATGGTCCCCACAGTCACCAGATCTCAACCCAATAGAGCATCTTTGGGATGTGGTGGAACGGGAACTTCGTGCCCTGGATGTGCATCCCACAAATCTCCATCAACTGCAAGATGCTATCCTATCAATATGGGCCATAATTTCTAAAGAATGCTTTCAGCACCTTGTTGAATCAATGCCACGTAAAATTAAGGCAGTTCTGAAGGCGAAAGGGGGTCAAACGCAGTGTGGTGTACCTAATAATCCTTTACGTGAGTGTATGTGTCATATATATAAAAGATATGCAGCTATCTTTAATTCTGCTGTATTAATCTGCGTTTCTTTGTTATCTGGCAATATCAAAGGGATCAACTGAAGATATTTACAAGCGTGTGATCTAGAAAGTAAGTTCTGTTTCATGTTAGACTTTTTTTTAAATAATAGTTTATTGGGGTAACTCACACTGCTGCCCCACCCTTACTTTAATATTGTAAGTTCCTTTGGAACTACTTAAAAATAACTTCAAAAATTGTGCTTCTATAAACAGCAATCTAGAATTGCTGAGATAGGTCTGTGTGCCTAGAAATAGTTTGCTTGCGGTTACATGTGTGTAACATCACAGGAGCCCATGAAATGGTTTAATTTGGCTTCCTATTACAATCTGAAGCGCCTGAGTGTCGTGTATATAGAGGCTTTATTGCAAACAGGTTTAGTCGTCACGCTGTGAGATACCAAATGTCTGCATTCTCTGTCCTTGTACTTGCCTTAAAAGTGAAGTGTGAAAATTTTCAACATTATAATGCTAAGACAAGTATAAGTAAGCCATGATTACTTTGGAAAGTGTAAACACTGTGGCTCTGTGGCTCTATCAAAACATAGCTGTGTTTGTTTGAGCATTTCAACGAACCTGAAACAACATTGGCTTAACCAGTTCTGTGATTTAAGGGTAGAGCTACCAGTTTGGAAGTTTTGGATGACCAAAAACAAATGCAATTTTCTTTCAAGTTTAGAGTTTGTATGAACTCTCTTATACTCTCCAAGACTGCATTTGTTTGACCAAAAATACAGTAAAAAGAGTAATGTTGGGAAATATGATCAATTATTATTTAACAATTTAAAATAACCGTTTTATTTTTAATGTAATTTACCTGTGATGGTAAAGCAGCCATTACTCCAGTTTTCAGTGTCGAACGATGCCTCAGGAATCAATCTAATATTCGGATTTAGTGCTCAAGAAATGTTTGTTTTTTTTTTTGTCAATGTTCTTTTTTTTGTCAATTTACTGTCAGAAAAAACAAAAACAAATCTTAACCCAAACCTTTTTAATGGTATAGTGTAACTACAATATGTAATATACAACATTACCTTCTTCGCACAGCTGTCTTTTGTAAAGAGAAGATAAACCACAGAAAAATTATTTGAGAATGTATAATGACATAAAATACCGATTTGTCAGACTTTGAATATAGTGCAGTGTGGTATTAGTGTTTTTAATGTGCGTATAAACAGCATGTGGTCTCTATCTAATTGTTGTCCCATGTCTTTTGAACCAGCACATCAGAATTCATGTTAATCTAATTAGCATTTCTTCTGTGTTTTCCCAGTGGAGGCGAATGTAGTCAGTGAGAGCACAGAGGAGGTGGAGGTTCCATCTTCAATTGCCTCCAATGTGATTGGCCAGAATACAGATGTTCCAGCTACCAGCTCCTCAGAAATGATGTGTGAACGTTCCTGTGAAGAACTGGCCAACCTCTTCCAGGAGCTCAAGGGTCTCAGAGTTGTCGTTAGCAACCTCATAGATGGTCTGCAGAAAGTGGTGAGACAGACCCGAGTGCAAATCTTATGCTACACCTTACCAGGCCCAAAAAATTAGGCACCTATAACTGCTGTCATTTAGAAAAGAGAAGTTTCGGTAACACTTCACTTGAAGGGCTGTGCATAAGACTGACATGACACCATAACCATGACATGACAAATGTCTTGAATATGAAGTTGGGTTTATGCATGTTTATGACAACTGCCATTAAGTGTCTTTCACTCAATAATGACATTCTGAATGCAAATATGACATTGTTTAAGTATTTGTTATGACACCTTGACATAAAATTAAGTTAAAAACTGTCATGTGGTTGGCTTTGACATTGGCTGTCATGAGGCCATTATAAATGTGGCATGAATATTCTTTGTTGACTTAACTACAGTGGTACTAATTCAATTTGTCATTAAAAAGTTATATCGGTTTCATGGCAGCCAATGCCAAAACCAACCACCTGACAGTTTAATGTAATGTTAACACATAAAGCTAAGTGCTTTCTTAAGTTTGATAATTAATCTGCTATGTCATGTTTATGACAGGTTGTGCTGTCTTAGTAATGTCAAGTTGACATGACATAGACACTGGCAGGTTATGATGTATTGGTTTATGTCAAGGTGTCATAACAAAGACATCTCAAACAATGTCATATTTGCATTAAAAATGTCATAATTGAGTGTGGCATGTTAGTCTAATGCACACCCCTTCAAGTAAAGTGTTACCGAAGTTTCCCTTGCCTCTAAGATCTAACATGCTGATATAGCATATCATATTGTTGAAGTTAACTGATTTAGTCAGATGCTTATAAAAACCTGAGCTCACTGCAGTGAGGGCAGTTATGTTTGTGGGCACATGAATGCAATAGTTGGAGCATAACTTGGTATACTCACATAACTGTGGGAGGAATGTGAGCTTAGTAAATCACGGTGTGTTAGTCGGTTTCTATTGGAAAACATCTCAAATTTTCAATGCATGAAAATGTATAGTTATAGTGACTGCTTGTTGTGTTTGAATGTGTGAAAAGCCTGAATTACGTCTCATTGCAGTATGAAGATGGACAGTTGTGTGATTCAGTTCATTTCAAACCGATTTTTTTTTTTTTAGACAGAAGAAAACACAGTGATGAAGGAAGCACTGAATAAGATGCAGAATCCTTCGGAGCAGAGTATGTGTTGGCAAGATGGCCGTATGTTTGAGGACAAAGAGGACTGGATTGTGGATAGTTGCACTAAATGTACCTGCCAAGAAGGAAAAGTTGTTTGTCGTCAGATCACATGTCCTCCTGTGGCATGTGCCAATCCTTCCTTCATCGATGGCGAATGCTGTCCAGTGTGCCTTCGTAAGTGCACACACAAACACAAGACATACAGTACAACCTGTACTAGTACTGATAACAATGATTAAATGAAAATTATTTTAACTAAAATAACATAAACATATATAAATAATATGTTCCTTACGCAGTAAATCAGCATATTAGAATTTTTCAGCTTTGCCATCACATGAATAAATTCCAGAAAAAGTAATCAAATAGAAACACTTCTAATAAATTGTAATAATAATTCACAATATTACTGTTTTTACTTTATTGGTGATCGAATAAATATAGTCTTGGACATAAGAGACTACTGACTACAAAGATTTAAATGGTAGTTTTTATAGACTTATAAATCATCTATAACCAGTCCTATTTGACTCGCTCCAACTGGGACTCTTGCGTGGGAGGCGCTAAAGACCGCAGCTGCTAGCATGCCTCTTGAGGCCAGGGGAGTGAGGTTTACACACACTGCTCTTACTGGCCTACGTCCGTTACACATAAAACATGTAGATTGCATTTTTTAATTTTCATATGATGTTGTATAAATCTTTGTCTAGCAATGGATAGTGAGGACGGCTGGTCTCCGTGGTCAGAGTGGACTCAGTGCACAGTCACGTGTGGGAGCGGCACTCAACAGAGGGGGCGCTCTTGTGATGACACAAGCAATACATGTTCTGGACCCTCGATTCAGACACGCAAGTGCAGTTTGGGGAAATGTGACCGCAGAGGTACAAATTCAAGCACTGTATGTGTGATAGCTTGTACTGGGTCATTGTATCACGCTAATAGTAACATTGTTTTGCACTCGCAGTTCGTCAGGATGGTGGCTGGAGCTTATGGTCTCCCTGGTCGTCCTGCTCAGTGACATGTGGGGAGGGACTGATCACACGTATCCGTCACTGCAATGCTCCTGTTCCACAAAGAGGTGGCAAAGACTGTGAAGGTGACGGGCGAGAGACACAGAGCTGCCACGCAGACCCCTGTCCGAGTGAGTAAACAAATAAATAAAGTTCACATATTTAATAAACCATCATTAAATGTGTTAGCAGCATTTCAAAAATGTAACGCTGTTAAACAACCCTTCAAAATTTAAAGCTCAACCCCCAAATTGAGATCATATAGAAACCATCTCATCCACCCTGCTGTTCAGATCTTAACTGGAAAACATAGAGAGGATGATGTCAGTCTTTCCATGGCTTATATTATCATTAGAGCAGGGACGCTACACAGATTTGGACAATTTGTTCATCAGGGGATTATGGAAAAGATGCTTATGACATGGCCAATGAATGAGATTCACCTCAGAGACACAGCAGATGCCTGGGAACACCCTGAGATCAGAGCTATTGAATGCATAGGATCTGGATCTGGGCTAACCATTATTTTCAGTGAACAGCAGTAACAGAAGAGTGAGAGCTATTGTGTATTGTGCCTGCTTGTTCTGGGCATTTATGTGTTATTTCCACATTAGCAGGGAATGGGACACAGATTATGTTATTTTGGAGGTGTTACATAACATAACATGGGGTCCAAAATAAAATCCAAGTGAGTTCATATCTAAAAATGGCATTTGTTAATTAGTTTCATTACATCATCAATATCAGTACTTTGAAGTCTGTACTACAATATCTTAAAATTGCATGAGCTGATCAATGGAACAATAAAACTAAATAACAAGCAGATGGACTTTTGTCACATTAAAAACAGCCTGCTTTACAATATGCAATAACATAAACATTTACAATGCAATGCAAATTTTAAACAACTGCCGTTGACCAAAGTGGTTTCCTGAAAAAAAAATATATCCTGTTCACTCTAATCAGATTTAAAAGCCAAACTAAAAAGATAAGACATCAAACTACTCTTAAAAGCATGCACATATGGGGAAGATTTAATGTGCATTGGTCCATAAGTGTGTAGCGGCCACAGAGAAGACCCTATCAAACTTTGATTTTAATCTAGTTTTAGGAACATGAAGAATCATCTGACTGGAAGATCTCATATTTCTTGTACTTTGATATGATAAAATATTTTAGAGCAGTACCATGCAATGCTTTAAAAACCATCTACAGAATCTTAAACTCAATTCAGAATTTTACAGGCATCCAGTGTAAAGAAACCATTTGAGGTCACAAAACAGATGCTATAGATGCCCTCCAGTCACTGAGTGACTTTTGGGTTGGGATATCTAAGTCTACGTTCACACTGTGAGCCTGTAAATGTAAAAACAAAGAGGAGGATGCGAAAAAGAGAGCAGAGTTTTTATGATATAAGCTCTCGTGTTTGCTTGTATGAGCTGTCGCTGTAATACTTATGAGCTCTGACACATCACTGTCCTTCCTCTAACTACCTTTCGCAACTACTTCGGGTATTTTAAATCATTTAAGTGTTTGCCATGAGCGCAAAATTGTGATGAATGTTGCTCTAGAGTGATGTAAAAGTCGCATGAATTCCTGTATGGAGGTTCAGACTGCAGTCGTATTGCAATCTGACCTGTATTGGATTTAGGACCACATGTGGAAGTTGCACAAATGAAGATCAGATACCATATGGTTTGTGTAGAACTGTCATGAGAAAAACAGTGAGCAAAAAAATTGGGCCACATTTACCTGCAATATGAATGTGGCCTTATAAAAGGAAATGTTACTCCATGTTGTGCCTGTTTCTCCATTTAGTTGATGGTGGCTGGGGTCCATGGTCTCCCTGGGCATTGTGTTCTGCTACATGTGGAGGGGGTCTGAAGAGTCGTGTTAGAGAGTGTAACAGCCCCGAACAGCAGCATGGAGGAAGGAAGTGTCTTGGAGACTCCATTGAAAATGAAGTATGCAACCGACAGGAGTGTCCAGTTGGTAAGAAAAACAAACGTTGGAAAATATTGTCTTTAAAGTGGCTGTACTTTTCAGACTCCTAAAATCTCTTTCCTTAGCATTAGAGACAGACATGAAGTACAGTAAGAAAGAACTGTGTTGATTTTACAGATGGCTGTCTTTCGAACCCTTGCTTCTCTGGGGTTGAGTGTAGCACAGGTTCTGATGGATCTTGGGAGTGTGGGCCCTGCCCGAATGGCTACCGTGGCAATGGAACGTCTTGTGAAGATGTCAATGAGGTAAGCAAAGGCCCTGTTTACACCTGGTATTTTAATCCATCTCTTTTGTCCACTTTCAACCACTTCTGTCCTGGTTTCTTCGAGGGGAGGGTCTATGGTAAATTTATAGGGGTTTTCAGATCTTTCGATTTAATGGACAAAATTAGCTCGCACAAATTTACATATGAATGCCAGGAATAGTGACAGAACATTGAGTACCGTTTGAGTACCAGCAACATGTGAGAAGAATTACTGGAAACTGTTGAAACATTACATATATTTTACATGGAGGAAGGAACCAAAGCCATATCTAGAGAGCAGAACATCATGAAGACTAGGGGCTCAGTATTTTTAACATGAAAAATGCCTACCAATGTTCTAGCAACCAATAAGCTAAATTTTGGTTGAATTTCGCAGGGAAAAAAAATCCATGATCTACTGTCAATAGTCAAACAATATATGAAGTTTAGCTAAAACAGTTACTTTCAAACCAAAAAGGTATCTGTTGGTCAATGCGACAACAACCAACTGAAGTGATGTGAAATGATGTGTCCAAAGCAATGCATTAAAAATCACTTACAACAGTTTAGCAATGCCCTGGGATCATAGCAATGAGTTTTGCACGGGCAAGAACCTGTAGTGTCTATGCAATATGTATGTAATCTGACAATACTGATGCTTCTCTCTCTCTCTCTCTTTTCACTTCCTTTGCATTCTGTGGTGTGCAGTGTGATATGGTTTCAGATCTATGTCATAAGGTGGGTGGCCAACAGCAATGTGTGAACACAGACCCTGGATTCCACTGTCTCCCCTGCCCCCCACGGTACAAAGGGACTCAGCCCTACGGCATGGGAGTGGAGTCAGCTAAAATCAACAAACAGGTCAGTCAGGGAGATCACCTCACATACCATTTACCAGGTGGCTAATTTATGTCCATCCTCCTAGCCGATACCCCGTCTCTGGATAATATCACAATCATTAAGTCTTCGGTATGTCTTCCACCCTCATAATTAGGTGTGTGAACCCTACAACCCCTGTAAGGACAACAGCCACAGTTGCCACAAGTATGCTGAATGCATCTTCCTTAGCCATGTTAGCAACCCGATGTATAAATGTGAGTGCCGTATTGGTTATGCTGGAGACGGAATCATCTGTGGAGAGGACTTTGATCTGGATGGATGGCCCAACCAGGATCTTGTGTGTGGAGCAAATGCCACCTACCATTGCAAAAAGGTACTATAACTCATGATTTACCAGTGGCATGCCCTCCATTTTGGACCAGATGTCAATTAAAGCAAAAATATGTATAATACATTGAAGACAAAATCCTTTCTGATGAGTTCAATGCTTATAATAAAGCAGATTCAAAGTTTTTAGTTGAATTTAATGCAAGCCAGACCCTAAGGTTTAGTTGTTGACTGCTATGAAATCGCTTCTAAGGAATATAAAATGGAAAGAAATATCGTTTCACCTTAATAAACCCCACAGGACAATGGCATCAAGTCAGGCAGGGGGCCAGTGACCATGAACTAGAGGAATGGTTTGATTTGGCCCAGTGTTTACTGTCTATTGTGCCTTTTGGGATCGTATATTTTATGTCCCTTAAATGTCTTTGTGGTGAAATGTTTTGCCAAAGGGAGGGAGAGCAAAAGTAATAATTACATCATTCTTCTCCTGTGATGGATAATTGCTTGATTATGTCATGATACACCGTAGAGAAAAACCAGGACCAGAATCTGCAAGACATCATAGATCTGAAGCCTGGGAAGCAAAGGGAGCCAAGCGAGAAAGCAATAAAGGATAAAATATGTCCACATAACAAATAAAGGAAAATATTGGTAATGCGCAGAATGAAAAATTGAGACCTCATAGCGGAAGAAGCTTGAAATTCTTAGTACTGTATTGATGTGGCTCATTTGATATGAGTAACTATTAGTGTCAGATGGTTTCGGGTGTAAGACCTGTTCACATCGCACACATTCAGTAAGCGAAGCAGTAGTGTGGCAGCTAAGACTCAAGTAACTTAAATGAATACTGGTTAATAGTATCATTATACATATATTGTATTTATAATAAGCTAAATATATATATATATATATATATATATATTTTTTTTTTTTATAGATTTTTAGATTTGTGGTAAGTCTTATGCTCATTCGGGCTGCGTTTGTCTGATCAAAAATACTGCCAATAATTTCCCACTGAGTAGGATAGGTTGTGTCAGAGTTTAGCAGTCTTTTCTTGAATTGAGTCATTATGTTCTTCCAGATCAATATCCATTACTTTTGCTTTCAGTGATATGTTTCTACAATTAACTTTATGCTTTATTCTCTGCAGGATAACTGCCCGACTCTACCCAACTCTGGTCAGGAGGACTTTGACAATGATGGGCAAGGAGATGCTTGTGATAAAGATGATGATAACGATGAAATTGTAGATGAAAGGGTGAGGTGGATTTAGTACTTGTGATGCTTATGGATTTCTCATATCTGGACTATTCATATTGACACGTAGGACTATATGATATATTTCTTCTAGGACAACTGCCCCCTGATGTATAATCCCAGACAGTATGATTACGACAAGGATGACGTTGGAGACCGTTGTGATAACTGCCCGTATGAACACAACCCAGCTCAGACCGATACTGACAACAATGGGGAAGGAGACGCCTGTTCTATTGATATGGATGGAGATGGTACAAAAAGCTTTGATATGCCTTTTCTAATCCATGTGACTCTTTTTAGATTGCCACAAATGTGTAAATCACATGTCCTTTTCTTATTTCTGCACATAGAGGTTCTAAACGAGCGAGACAACTGCCCTCTGATTTACAACACAGACCAGAAAGACACAGATATAGATGGTGTCGGAGACCAGTGTGATAACTGCCCCTTAGTCCACAACCCACAACAGGTCTGGAGAAAAAATGGAGACTGACTGCTTTCAAAGATCTTTATTCATTTTATAAAATAATGTTACCATTTTGTGTTTGCAGACGGATGTAGATAATGATCTAATTGGAGACCAGTGTGATAACAATCAAGACATAGATGAAGATGGCCATCAGAATAACATGGATAACTGCCCCTACATAGCCAATGCTAACCAAGCCGACCACGACGGAGATGGGAAAGGAGATGCTTGTGATTTTGACGACGATAACGATGGCATTCCTGATGATCGTGATAACTGCAGACTAGTTCCCAACAAGGACCAACTGGACTCTGATGGTAAAACACTGTTGAACATGCTACATTAAAATAGACACACCTTATTTTGGACCACTGAAATACTAATCAATTATTTATCTGCATGATAAATTAATACCATGTCAGTTATTGGCCAGAAAAAGTATTTTTTTTTTTTTTATCACTTACTTTTTCACTCCGGAGTAAGGAATGTGTGGAAATAATGTGTCTAATTATTGATATATGGCTTTGGCTCTGAAGCATCATGTGAACATTTGTTCTGCAGATTATCAGAGAATGGAGATAACCGATAAACAACATCCAGAATTTTCCTCCGGGCTCCTTGCACCTGTTTGTCTCAAAACACAATCCTGCATTAAATTTTCGTGTCATGCGAGCGTCTGTTGTTTTGGACGTTGTTCATATTTCCTATGAGGGTCGTCCAAGAATCTGTCCCATAAAAAAGAAAATCAAAGACAAGGCATGAAATGCAGGGAGATAAGAAATGCGTAAATTTCTCGCTGGCATCAGACACGCCGAAGAGTTGCAGTAGTCCGCGTCTCTTTGTGTTTTATGAGGTATTTTAGACACACATATACCCAGCTTGACGTTAAGCCTAAATGTTATAATGGTGGAATAAGTTCTCTGTTGTCAAGCCATGCTTACTGCTTGGGTTTTCTTTTATAAAGTGGATTTGAACTTTAAGTGGGGTGAAATTTGCCTTGGCATTCCAAACGGTGTTCATTTCAGCGGCTCTCTGAACTCCAAGTGCTAGCTGAAGCTGTCACGGTCTACGGGGAGATTGGAGATCTGAGGTTTTGTTGGCTTACGGAGACAATCCAAAGCTTTGGGAAAAGCCATTGTTCAAGTTTTCCAAAAGGAAAAGTACCTTTTGGCTAGGATTGCACTGTGATGCCAGTAGTTTGCAGATCAAATGATTGAATGTTTTGAAGCTTAGATTTGAATTTTCTAGGTCAGTGGCTATGTTGTGGTTATATAGTTATATATGTGGTAAGTGGTTATATTGATAGTCTTAGCACAATGAGTGTATATGGCCGCAGATGGTCTCATAAGCTCATAATGATTTGTTTGTAGTTAATTATTTGAGTCACACTTTAGAGTCCAATTCTCACTATTAATTACCGATTAACTATGACTTTTGCCACAATAAACTTCAATTAATTGGAGTTTAGAATTAGGGATGTAGAATAAGGTCATGCAGAATAAGGCATTAATATTTCCTTTATAAGTATTAATAAACAGTCAATATTCTTGTAATATGCATGCTATTAAAACTGGACCCTAAACTAAAGTGTTACCATTATATGTCTGTTTTTACCTACTTTGACTCCCCAATGTGCAGGGCAAGCACTTCAGCTTAGTGGTTGGTTTAACGTTCTTATATTCTCTCCCAGGTGATGGTCGTGGTGACACCTGCGAGAATGACTTTGATAACGACAATGTCCCGGACATCTTTGACGCGTGCCCGGAAAACAGCGCCATCAGTATCACAGACTTCCGGAAGTTTCAAATGGTTCACCTCGACCCCAAGGGAACCACGCAGATTGATCCCAACTGGGTGGTCCGAAACCAGGGCAAAGAGCTTGTGCAGACTGCCAACTCCGACCCTGGCATCGCAGTGGGTAAGTGAGCTGTAATGCAAACATTTACATACATAAAAAGGTCAAACGTTCCAATATTGATCTTGGATCCTGATCTTTCTGCACAATAACGGCAGGCTTTGATGAGTTCAGCGCTGTGGATTTCAGTGGGACCTTCTATGTGAATACAGACAGGGATGATGACTATGCGGGTTTTGTGTTTGGATACCAGTCTAGCCGACGTTTTTACGTAGTGATGTGGAAACAGATCACGCAGACGTACTGGGAAGAAAAGCCGTCAAAGGCGTTTGGCATCTCTGGTGTCTCTCTCAAGGTGGTCAACTCCACCACAGGCACTGGGGAAAATCTACGCAATGCATTATGGCACACAGGCAACACCAAGCAACAGGTGAGCGGTCTCTTCACTTTTATTAGACCTGACAGATTTCTCTTTTTGTGCCATTACTAACAATAAACTGTCCAATAAATCCCCATTTCAAAGTATTGCTGTCGGTCTTGGTGCTTAAAATGATGAATGGCTTTACAATCCATTATTTAGGTGCGCACTCTGTGGCATGACCCGAAGAATATCGGTTGGAAAGACTATAATGCCTATCGCTGGCATCTCATCCACAGACCGAAGACTGGCTTCATTAGGTAGAGACACTTCGTCTTGTTTTAGTCAGCAGCACACAAGTATTCCTACACACGTTTTTATAATATAATATAATATAATATAATATAATATAATATAATATAATATAATATAATATAATATAATATAATATAATAATTAATATAATATAATTTATACACTTATTTCAATCTAATTATCTACAGTATATAATGTATAAAATATATATTTATAAATTATTATTTTATAATGTATATAAAATACATTTTCCCCAGGGTTGTTGTATATGAAGGCAAGCAGATCATGGCAGACTCAGGTCCCATTTATGACAAGACGTTTGCAGGAGGAAGACTCGGGTTATTCGTTTTCTCCCAGGAGGCCGTCTTCTTCTCTGACCTCAAATATGAATGCAGAGGTGAAAAAATATAACTTCCTTTACAGATGAAAAAAAAAACTTTCACAATATCCTGTGATCGTTCTTTTCTCATATTATTGAGAATTTTCTTTCTTTTTGCAGATAATTGAGCGTGATTGGAATACATATTCTGTCTCCTGTCATGGACTTTTTTTGTCAAAGCAAAACCGGATCGATGTAATCGAGAAATTGAGACATACATGCAATCGAGGTTCCTTCAAGAGGTGAATATATGTTCCGCTGGACAAGTATGAAAGGAGACAATATTGCTTTAAAATCCTCAGTTAATTGTTGCACAAATAATATTTGTAATGCTACAATGAGTCCTGCCATCTTGAATATAAACCCAAGGCTCTGAGTGTTTTAGGGTTTATAGTTTTTCATTTCATATCATTTATTCTTTTATATGTCTTTCTAGTCAATCTTATGGAGATTTTTGTGCTTTTTGTGTTTGTTGCAATCGTTTAGGGGAGATGTATTATATTCAGACATTTTCTATTATCTACTGTAACTTATTTGTCTTTTTTCCTGGTTATTAGTTAACATTCCTTTTGTATTGTATCCCTTGCTGACAAATTGTAAATACTTATTTATTTGTTTACATTGACAACTTTTTACAAATGAGGTTTAAAAAGATGTTTTGCATATGTTATCGAATTGCATTCATGTCAGTAAGGCGCCGTCATTTGCCGTTACTGTATCTACATGAAGTGAATGTGACAAGAGGAACAGCAATTTAATATTCCTGAACATTTCAGAAGTATCGGGTGGTTTCACATTTCTTTTTATTAAATTACAGAGGCGGCATGAAAATAACCATCTCTTAAAAAGTGTCTTCGGTGACCCCAGTAGCAGAGACTTTTCTTTGCTCTCATGATGGTGACAAATCAGGATTGTGATCTCAGTATCTCTCCATTTAAATAAGGATAAGCGCCATTCAGGAAATGCCAATGAGAGATTTAATATAAATGTTTTTCTTTTTTTTAAATGAGCTGATAAGGGAATATATGTTATGCCTCTCACGTAAATGCTTTAAATCAATTAACTTGTTTCATTTACAGTTGTTTCATTCACTGCGCAACAAGAAGCACTTCATCAGATGTTAGATTCAAGATTCGACTACAGGCTTGCTGCTAATCACATGTTTATCGTGTTTGTATTAACTAACAAACAGTTGTTTTTTAATATTTTCTCACTCATATGCATTTTCATGGCAAATATTTGATGAAATCACATTTTGTCAATAAAATTATATACACAAACCATCATTATAGTCTAATAAAATCTGTTTTATACTACATGGAGTGCACACACAAAACATTTAGGCCTTAAATTATGATTATGTATTTGAATTGCATATAGCATCTCCATCCAATTGGAATACATAAAGAGAGTAGGGCTGTCACGATTAATCGCATCCAAAATAAAAGTTTGTGTTTACATATTATATGTGTGTGTACTGTGTATAATTATTTTATATACAAATACACACACATGCTATATATATTTAAAGTTATATAAAGTTGTTATATATAAAGTTGTTATTTTTGTTGTCTTTTGTGCACAAAAAGTGTTCTCGTCGTTTGATAAACTTGTCACTCGGACTATTTTAACAATGTCTTTTATTACTTTTGGGCCAGCCAATTTCGACCCCTTTAGAAGCCTATGGACTAGTATGGAGGAGTGATCCATCTCTCAGATTTAATCAAAAATATCTTCATTTGTGTTCCGAAGAGGAACGAAAGTCTTACGGGGATGGAGCAACGTGAGGGTGAGTAAATACTGACAGAATTTTCATTTTTGGGTGAACTAACCCTTTAAGTGTATTAGTTTATGTGGTTGCCAGATCCATATTAGTTTATGGATCGAAATGTTATACGCAATTCAAATACATAAATCTTATACAAAGGCCAAGGACTTGCATTTTCTGAGCAATTCCATTTTATCAGACACTTTTGCTCACAGAGTAAATGAATCAGTTGACAGTGTAGCCTACTTAATTTCTGCAATGGCATTAGGCACCAAAAATATTTTTGCATGAAGCTATACATCCATCCTGTTAAGACGTTGCCACTGCTACATAAAAAAATGCATCTTTAAAGAATGCTTAACAATTAATAAAATAAACCAAATTTAAATTTGTGGTTTAATTCATTCTTGTAAATTTGTAAATAAAGGCATGGACTGCTAGAAATCATTCCAAATGTTCTAGCATGTCCATTTTTGGTAATATGTTCTGTCTTCC
Source organism: Cyprinella venusta (assembly GCA_038021265.1). Classification (NCBI taxonomy): domain Eukaryota; kingdom Metazoa; phylum Chordata; class Actinopteri; order Cypriniformes; family Leuciscidae; genus Cyprinella; species Cyprinella venusta. Next base: position 22,878,090 of record CM075877.1, read on the forward strand.
ATCTGGTGATCCTCTAGGCTCTCTTTGGAGCATTTAGGGGAAAATAGTACTTAGAATTAAGGCGGCATGCTGTCCTCTTGTAATTCTTGTCTCTGAAATAGTGCCCATATTTCACTGCTTTCAGATGCTGTTTTTGTGTGCATGCAAGCTGACACAACTGTGCAATTAGGGCATAATTAAGGGGAAGTTCTGTGTTAAATCTAACGATCCGGCCACATAGCAACAGGAAAACACATTTTTGCTAACCGACATACACACATGTGGAGGATTTGAAGCGGATTCTGATATCTGTCATGTGCGGGAGTCTGTGGTTCCTAAAAGCAGATGATTTTAGACATAGAGAACATCATGAAATGTGTCATCCTTGTACTTGATGCACATGAATGATGCTCTCTAACGCTTGGATGTTGTGTTACCATTATTGAGTAGGTCTATAAACAAATCCAGCTGTGCTCACGGTACACTGCAAACCCAATCACACAAGCAGCATTATGAAGCTTATGCTTCTGCGGTAATTTTCATGTGGAAGAAGCAGAGCAGCGTGTCTCCTGAGGAGATATCAGATGTAGTTCTTGTTCCAGGGACAGACACAAAACTGCGAGAGAGGAAGAGAGAGATCTCAGAGGAAGCTTCTAAGAAGTTATTTAGTCTCTGTTTCTGGAAAGCACCATTAAATTTTGCATGATTGAAAAATGTATGTAATAAAATAAAACACTTGAGGTATTGCAGGACCACAGTGTTCTTTACTGATCTGCACAACAACACTGTGTCAAGGTCCATTAACTTTTCTCTTATAAAGTAGCTGAGATTTATTAAACAAGGCTGGCCAGAAATAGTTTCCTCTTTCTAGACAAAATAGCACAGTAGGGAAAATCTCTATTAAATGTAACTTAAATATGTATTCATATACAGGGATAATAATGAAAATTGTAGGGTATACTTTACATAAATACACACAAACAGACTACTGTTCAAAAGTCAGTAAGAGTTTAGTTCAAATGTTCAGTATACTAGGATTTTCACCTTTTCTCTGTGAATGTGACGGGTGGTGCAAATGAGAAGGTCAAATACCGCAGCACAACAATTTCCTAAAATCCACAGTCATACTGACTGAAAAATATAGTTGCCGATCATAAGTGCGCAGAAAGAATGATGAGAGCTCTTCGTCACATCAGTATGTTTTTGAAATTATTTTGTCTACTGTTGTCGTTCTTGTTCCAGCAGGAGTAAAGTGCGGAAGACTAATGGGTCATGGTGAATAGAGCGGTCCAGTCCTGTTTTTGAACATTAAAGACCCAAAATGACTAGGAAAGTTCACATTTATAATCCATCTTTTAAAATATTATTCTTGCATCATGTTTTGAGAGAATATTGCATATAATCAAGCAGATAAGAAAACATTTTCCATTTCATGTTTTTTTTATAATTCCTCTTTCAGAAACACAAGTTTGCCATATGCGGCAAGACGAGGAAAAGATATTTTATAGAAATTGGGGGCAAAGATTAGGGTTTACAAACTTCTATAATCTGCAGTGACCACATTAAAATGCAGTGATTACATAAGGCAAAGACAATACAGTGATGTAATGTGGACCACCCAGCTGTTTTTAGTGACCTCAGTATTTGGGCAATGAACAAACCAATGAACACACAATGCTAAAATGTTAACAAGTTTTCTTCAAAAGAACACGTCAGAGGCACACAATTCCTTCAATCGTTTGTTCCCTCATTTGTTCATACTTTTTTTACTAAGTAAAAAGAAATCGCTAGTTTATACCACTAAAAAGGCTCAAAATAGCGCCACACTAATGAGAGTCCCTGCATGCAAAACGAAGCACTGAGAACTTTGTAAGTGTACAGACTGTTTAATAAGAAGATACTTTATAAAGACAGTTCACTTCGTGTATACAGACAGGAGCCATCTTGATAAGTCGATCCCCGAACGCCGTTCATACAGTTCAGAAGTTCACTGAACTTCATACAGTTCAGATCACTCATCACGTCGTTCGTGGTTTGACTTGTCGAGACTGTCTTGCAAAGATGGCTCCTGTCTGTATACACGAAGTGAACTGTCTTCATAAAGTATCTTCTTATTAAACGGTCTGTACACTTACAAAGTTCTCAATGCTTCGTTTCGCATGTATGGACCCTCATTATGTTACTGTGGTAGTGTGGGGCTATTTTGAGCCTTGTTAGTGGTATAAACTAGCGATTTCTTTTTATTTAGTAAATGCCCACAGTGCTAGCATTATACGCTAAACAGTTTTTAGAGATAAAACTCATTCGATTATCATGAAAACAAAGGTTGACTTGGTACCGATGTTTTATTAGACCGAAGGTTCATTTTGCACCGGAGTTCTCCTTTAATTGCATAGACAAAAAAGTGTAGAGACATTTTTCACAACATTTTTTGGGTGAACTATCCCATGAGCTCAGCTATGGAGATCATTTATTAAAATAATAATAGGTTGTCATAAAACTGGCAGATATTAGAGATTTCACACATGTTCTGCTATGTGAATGTATCGATTCATCTAAATACTCAGGTTGTGGCCAAAAACAACAGCTTGTTTTGTAGACACCCGTAGAGCAAGAGGAGCTGATCTCACAACAGTAACTGAGCTCTCACTAATCACACTCTATGGTTATTACATGCTTAATTACATTGGCTTACTCACATTAGTGCAATAGGTCCGGGGTCATTTCAAACGTTCACAACAGTTTTGCCGGTTAAACAAATGTCCTGACCCAGAAAAGTCTAAACTAAATCATTTTATCTAAACATCTTCACAAAAAGCATGAGAAACCGGCCATCATTAATAACCTTAATCATACTTTACTGACAGGCAGACTCATTCTTTCAGCAAGATATAGAACTAGAAGCGGGAACAAGTTCAAGTTGTCGTTTTACTTTAATCCAAAGGTCGGCAAAATTGCTTTCTTATGCTTACATCTAAACAACACTATCCTTCATCAAGATTCTGTCAAAATACAATCCGTTCCCTTTTTCTTCTTTTTTTTTTTTAGGACCAAGGGAGTTTAAAACAGCTTGTTCCAAAGAACTCCTCAGCTCATTAGGGAACCACATGGAAAAACCCGTCTGTTTCATTCATTCACATAAAGGTATAAGTCATCTACAAAGGTAACGCTCATTTTAAGTGCGTTTCATGTCAGTGCAAACAACTTAATCAAAGACACCGGTCTGACTTCACTATTGGCAGGCAAATAAAGATGAATTAATGCGGCAAGTGTGCCAGTTTCAGTGTTTCGAAAATAGAGGGACCACAAGACAAAGTATTCATTTCAGAGCATATTACAGATGCATCTTTTCAGTTGTCGTACAGAGGCATGGCAAATTGATGATGGATGGTTCAGGGTAGATTAAGAGGATATTAACTTTTCCACATTCTGGCCATAAAATGAGCTCATGGAGGAAGTTCAGCACATTTCAAACACCAGCCACTTTCACATTTCTGCGTACCAAGCCAGTCATCTGTCTGTGAAGTGAAGCTGATTAGCTCTGCACTCAAAACACCCAAAAATGGTGCTGAGGTCATGAAGGAAGGTGGCAGATTAAATTAGAAATGCTTTACAAGCAGACTCTCAAAATGTTAAGAGTTATTAACTTCACGGGCAAGTCTCTGTGGGGTACTGTCGTTTAAAAAAAATTTAAGCCAGCCTTATTTATTTTTTCATGCATTTTTTATGTTCCTCTGACATTTTTAAAACCCAGTAGTCAGACACTAGTAATAATAGTCATTTCCAGTATGAAATTTCCAGTGCAAAATCTACACCAACACTTATGACCAACTCAATAAAAATAAGTTGTATTTTACTCAAATTTGCCGTCTGAATTAAAGTAAGATTAATGGCAAGAAAACACTTATTTCTATCCAGTCATCTTTGCAGATTGCACATGAAAAATACTTTATGACCTATGAAGACCAGTCAATGAACAATGACTCGAATGAACTTATTCTGTTTAGTGAATAAACCAGTGAAGCCGATTCACATTCAAATGAGCCAATCCATGAAAACATTTTCATATAGACATAATGGGTGGATGGATGGATAGATTTGAAAGACTTATCTTAGTCTTATGAGGTATAAAGCGGTGATAAATTATACTTTCTCGATTTTAATAATTCTTTATTTCATTTTTTCTAACATTGACTGCAGAAGTGCATACAAGAATGCCAGTGAGTTTTCTGCCAGTGGCCATAAAAAAGGGCGATATAAATCAGAGGAGGTAATGCAGGCTTTATTCTCAAAGGAGTGAACAGAATGCAGCGTGCTCACCCCAGCTCTTCATGAACTAGACCTAGTGTAAGAGCCCCTGTGGAGTGGACCGGCTGGGATGTCTTTTCCAGATGCATTTTCTGTGTCCTGACTACAGCCTACATGTCCAAAGTGAACCGCAGAAATTGTTGAGACAGGAAGCTTCCCCTGCACTCAACCTGAAACATATGCACGTATATGCAGCATGTGGCCCCAATCAATGAAGTGCCCCAAAACAAAAACATACACACTGAGTAGCTAACTAACTAGCGGCTAAATAACCCGCTAACTAGCATCCTGCCTGCGGGGCACATGGCGTCAGAGTGCTTGTGCGTCACAAAAGGATGACAAACCAAGGTCAACTGTCAGATTGGTCCAGATCTTAATTCCAGCACTATTGCAACACAAGCCTGGGAACTGGTCAACGGCCCAGGGATGGAAAAAAAACATAACAGAAGGCACAAACACAAATGCCAACCATTGAGACAGAATGTTGACTTTGGATGGAGAGCTCTGCACGTGCTCACTTCCTGTCTCAGAGGCTATACCATCGAATTATATGAGCAGTCTGTGCCATGTAAGAGGCAAATGATAGACTAAAGACAAGGTTAGGTGGAGACTCACAACATGATCTCGTTTGATTTATGAAGTAACCTCATGCTGGATTTTCAGAAAGTTCTTGTTTTCAACAAATAGGACATTTAATCCCTATGTGCGCACTGACATTTCATCTGTCTTTCTTTTCAGCCAGCAACTGGAAGAAAAGGGCCTTTCTGTGAAGCACTAAAACCAAGTTGGAATGCTTTGAAGCATTTATGCTTCTCTGCTGCTCCTTTATGCGCACAGGTGTAGATCAACAGAAGTGTCGAGAAAGCCACCGATTAATCTTCATTCTGTGTCCTCCTTTTGACGTAGGAAATGTCACTGGTTTTTACGAGGTCTGAAGTGAGTAATGGAAATAACATGGCTAACATGGTGAAAATGGCTTTAAACAGGAGGTGATAACCTAATGGTAGCCTCATGAAACAATTCCAAACACATAAAAAACAACTTCCTCTGCATTTAAAGTAGCTAAACATGGAAATCACAAGCCTTTAAAGTACACTTACCACAGCAGGCGGAGAAAGTACAGTAGACAGAGGAACATCAAAGGTCTGTGGGCCATGAAACAGGAACGATAAATTATACCCAGGTGTAAAGTTGACATTGTTGTAGACACACTTTGAAAAACTATAACTCTACAGATGTGGCATTGTAAACATATATTTTTCCACTCACAGTAGAGGAACGCAAATATACATGCTAAGGCGAGGGACAGAGTTTGTTATGCTTTCAAAAACGTGGTAGGGAGAATAACCAGACTAGGATTTAAACACTTTTTAGACACATTTCCCTCCCAGTTTTTGGAGTCACAGCACCCTCTAGTGGCCATTAAAAGGAGCAATAACATTGTGGGAAAGACCCACAGCTTATTGGTCATCCAATAATCTGAATATGGCCTTCTGAAGGTGTATGAGGATCATAGACTTATACACTAGACATCAAGCATGCGTCAAAAAAGCATGTGTCAAAACCGCCGCCATCTTGGAACAGAGGTCTTGTCATAGGAAGTAGCTAGGTATTCTCTGCCTTTACTTCGAATTCAATGATGGTGGCGGACTTTTGAGCAGCGTATGATGTTCACGGATGAAATCTAAACTTTTTTTTTTTTTTAAATGAAGATTTATTGTGGTTTTATTTCCGTTAGACCTGTGGCTACACTGATGCATTAAAGTGGAGGGGCTCCCCTGTTTCAAGATGGCGGCTCTATTGACGCATTCGTTCCAATGAACTGCCGTAGCCAAGGTGACGTCTAGTGTATATGTCTATGTATGAGGATCATCATGGATCAGCGTATTCTGCGTCCACAAAATACACGTTTTTTTTTTCATGTTTTTTTATTTATTTTATGTCTCTGTTCTACCCACTTTTTTAAACATGCACTCACATGTTTTGGAGCGTCTCGCCCTACCTCGTTCTAAAAACGCAGCGCAGAAGTTAAAATAAGTTACAATTTTATTTCCATTGTTCCATTGTTTAAAAACAACTACCCTGCAATGTTCTGATAATGTTATTTTATGGTTGTTGCAAAATAATACCCTAAAAATAGCCATTGGAATGTGCTATAGCCTAGGCCTTCAAGTTATTTTAGGTTATTTAAAAATTACCTTCCTGCAACGTTCTAGGAACATTATTTTATGAACGAATATTTGGTGATTATTTTCACAAGAATAACATAGTTTGATATTAATTGTCAGTTATTGTCAATAATTGTAGTAGATTAGTTTTAAAATATCGCTTACAGTAGAAAATAACATTGAGTGCCTGTGTGAAAGCAACAACCTTGACTACTGGCTCTCTGGTCTGGCCTGAGGTCTCACATTTCACTCGATCATCCAGAAATAACCCAAAGGAGCAGAACAGAATATAAAAAGGAAGCTCTCAGTTTGACTTCTGTTCAATATCAAGAATGAAGTGTAGTCGTCCAATGATGCAGCTATACTGCAGAATGGCAAGCGGTAGGAATACTGCTGCCACGTCAAGCTGTCCAGCCACCCACTGAAACAGGCACTAAAATCATCACAAGAGCATTGTTTGAGAGAGAGTTTGTGATTGGGTTAATTCTTCTCATTGTAGCTTACTTTTCCCTTATTTAATTGTTTTACAATGTCATATATTAAACTTGTCAACGTGAGCAGTCTGATGATTTCAGATGTATTATGTGCACCGACCGGTTTACTGAGATATGAATCTCCTGATGTGTAATGCTGCTAGGCAGGGTGGAGTCATGTTCTAAATGAAGAAATCTTTCAGAGTTCACAAAAAAAAAAGAAAAAAAAGAAAAGAAAATTCTATCATCATGCCATTCCAACCTCGCATGGCTTCTTCTGGAACAAAGAAGTGGAATTTTGGACGTGAATGAGGACAGAGACTGACGTCGAACTCTAAGACAAAAAAAGCAATATAAAATGGTTTTAAAGAAGGTTCAACTTCTGTGCTACATTCCATGTGCTAAGTGCTAAGAACTAAAATAGCTTTTTTTGTGATGAAAATACCTAAAGTCATTATTCAATGACAATCTTTACATTCATCTTCTGGTCATATTTGTGATTGAATTGTTCTTTTGTGTCAGATATTCAAGAGACGTGAAAAAGTTCAGTTGATATGCGGGCCACTTTTACTATCATAGTGCTTTTATAGTCCGGCTTAATTTACATTCATTGATCAGATGATAGACTGAAAAGGTAACTGAACAGAACAGATATTCCACCTCATAACTGCCCTCACAGAAACCAGACAAGAATTTTGGCTACAGAGAACCATTGGTAGCCTACAAAAGCCTTTCAATGGGCTACATAAAAACAGGTGGAGGCATGAAGGTCCATCGACACCTTTGTTTGAAGTCACTTTTCAAAACTTTTGTCATGATAACTTAAGTCCATTCAATCACCACCTGGTCAAACCTGTTCTGGTAGGCCTAAGAGAAACCAATGATGGCCCTATAGCAACTCTTTGAGCAGACTTTCAGTTACCTATAATAACTGTCTCTCACTCTTATAAAGGCAAATTCCTCAGGTTTACCTAACTGGGTGTGCCCAGACGTGATAAATGTGGTGAATAATGCGTAAGGTGACACGCGGATGAACAAGACGTCATGAGCCTGACGTAAATCTACTACGGTAAAGGCCATCTTATGAATATTAATCAGATAACGCTGACGCCCGTTGCAACTGTCCAATCTGGCAAAGACTTATCTATAAATATTAATTATGTAGTGCTGACGTTGCGTCTTTACCTTCATAGACAGTTACCTTCTACGGGCGAATTTTGTATTCATGAATATTAACAATAACCCTTCGCCATAGTACGATTAGTAAACGCGGCTACTGGTCGTCCGTCACATCAGCTCCGCGACACCGGCAAGAGACAAACAGGAAATTATAACTTAAAGACAGGGGTAAGAGTTTCTTTGTATGAAACTAGTGTATTCCTGTTATTGGACTGGACTAAGTTACCTGTTTTAATTATCTCATCTATTTTGCCGTGGAGACAATGCTTCAGTGTCTATCGGGAGGTTCGTGTGTGCGTGTCATAGAAGGTTACAGGTCTACGTGGTATTTTGTGGTGTTGGTGCTGGCGTATGTGGTGTATTTGATATTGGGGGCTTTGGTGTTTTCCGCGGTTGAACTGCCGTATGAGGAAAAGCTTCGACAGGAGCTTCGGGCCGTGAAGCAGCAGTTTCTAGATGACAATGAATGTCTGTCCGATGAAAGACTTGAGGAGTTTCTGGCTAAAGCATTGGAGGCGAGTAATTACGGTGTGTCGGTTCTCAATAATGCCTCCACTAGCTGGAACTGGGATTTCACATCTGCACTCTTCTTTGCCAGCACTGTGCTTTCCACGACAGGTGAGCTAGACATTCTCTTGACAACACTACATGCAATTTGTGTGTGTGTATTTTTACACAGTTGATTTACATGAGAGACTAATGATAATCTGAAGTCATTCTTTACTATTATTCACCCAAGAGGCTCAATGACAGAAAAGAGGCCAGTGATGTCATTTCTTAAGGTCGACCTGTCCTCTCTGATCTGCGATAAAAGCATTAGCCTTAACTCAAGCCTTTGTTGTCTGACAAGATTGTATGTCTTGTTAAACAGCCCAACATTTACAATAATATATTTTTTTTATAAATACTAAAATATGCATGCATTGCATTTATCTAGAAAACGAGATATGCCGGTATGGGTTCCCTCCCTCCATTAATAGTCAAAAGTCAACAAAGCTTTATGGGCCTGGCCATGATTGTTAACATTTGCAATATTAATTTGGTAGTTGCCAACACATAATAAGACAATAAAAACATTTATTTAGCTTATTATATCTTTTTTTTTTTTGCTAACTAAACTAGTTGGCAAAAGTTTTACACAGAAATAAACACATTGCAGAAGATAATTGAGTTCAATCAATAGCATGAGATAAAAAACATAATTGTTGCAGACAAAAAAACAACAACAAAAAAAACCATGGATGTTATTTCACACGGAACAAGTTGTTTCTAATGGGCTTCATCATTTCAAATGACCTGCAGTGTCATGCAATTGGCAATTGATTGAGTTACTACTACTAATAGTACCTTAAACATCAGTGCTGCTAAAGATGCTTTGACTTAGTATATTTATTAGGATACTCTTACATACAGCAAGTGCAAACTAATATATTTGCAGTCCCTGTGGAGCCCTAGTGGTTTTGTAATTTAATTTGGATGATCTGTGGGTGATTTGAAGGGTGTCTGAAGGATAAGCATGATGTGTGTGTAGTGTTTCCAAGGATTATGTAACTTAATCCTTCAGGATTTAAGTACTACAAACGGAAACACACTTGACATTCCCAGTGACTTTTCTTTATGTCATTAAGATGATGTTTAATACACAAATTAATTGGTTCATTTATGCTAAAATGTCTTAATGTACAAAATACCTTCTCAAAGAGCTTCATGTTTTCTTTTCAGGGTATGGCCACACCGTTCCTTTGTCAGATGGGGGTAAGGCCTTCTGCATCATTTACTCAGTGGTGGGAATCCCATTCACCCTACTGTTCCTGACTGCGGTGGTCCAGAGGATCATGGAGTTCAGTACCCGCAGGCCTGTGGAGCACCTGCACCGGCGATGGGGCATGTCCAAATCTCTGCTGGCCAGTCTGCACGCTGCCCTACTGGCCATTATTACAGTCTCCTGCTTCTTCCTTATTCCTGCCATCATCTTCTCAGTACTGGAAGAAGAGTGGAATTTCCTAGAGTCCTTCTATTTCTGCTTCATCTCTCTTAGTACTATTGGCTTGGGTGATTATGTGCCAGGAGAGGGCTACCACCAGAGGTTCAGAGAACTCTATAAATTGGGCATTACCTGTAAGTATTGAATCCTTATTGATGTACAGAGACATATATTGTGCATATCTTTCTTACATTGACACATGCACTACTGTTCAAAAGATTGGGATCAGGAATGTTTTCTTAAAGTCTTGTATGTTCACCAAGGCTGCATTTATTTGATCAAAAATACAGTAAAACAGTAATATTGGGAAACATTATTACATTTAAAATGACTCTTTTCTTTTTTAGGATATTTTAAAATGCAATTTATTTCTGGGATGGCTAAGCCAAATTTTAAGAATCATTACTCCAGTATTTAGTGTCACACGATCCTTCAAAAATCATTGTGAAATGTTTTTTATTATCAATGTTGAAAACAATAGAATATGTTTGTATCAATGTAGAAGTATTTACTGTCACCTTTGATCAATTTAATGTTTTCTTGATGAAAAAAAAGTATTAATTTCTTTCCAAAAACTTTATCATACAGTAGTTACCTGTAACATTTGAATGGAAGTGCATGTGGTAGGGACAATGAAACATTTATCAGAACTTTAACTTTGGACTTGAACTTTATCTTAGTTTGCTAAAGAGATACATGAAGGGTCATTATCCATCTCTCTTTAACGCAATCTGTCTTTCTCATACAGTCTATCTGATATTGGGCTTGATCGCGATGTTGGTGGTTCTGGAAACCTTCTGTGAACTTCCACAGCTGAAGAAGCTCAGGAAGATCTTCTACCTAAAGAAACAAAAAACAGAGGACCAGCTTAACATCGTGGATCACGATCACCTCTCCTTTGCTTCTGTGTCTGATCAGGCATCCTCATTTAGAGAGGATAAGACTGATATGTTTCCTGATGACATTGTCCCCACCTCACCTACTCCTACTTCTAATGGACCAATGGACCAATGAGGTATCCTGAAATTCTGTATCTAGAACCCGACACGTCAATGTTTCTGAAGCACCTCCATTAAAAGCATAAGTGTATTGTTAGTGTTCTCTGCTGTTAAGTTAGCTAAAACGTACCATTGATATGAATACTTGAAACACCGACTAAAGGTAAGTTACAGTGCTGTGGAAAAGGATTGTATGTAGGAATTTGTAGAATAGTTCATAATATCAGATATTCTTCATGCAGCTACTGAACTGAATGTGTTGTGACCAAGGTGTGTGTGTGTGTGTGTGTGTGTGTGTGTGTGAGATTCATTCATGAATTCTGAAAATAAATAGTTAACTGGTAAGTGGTCATAGACTAGCTGTACATATTCTGGTTCTTGTTAGGTTACTAAAAAGGAATATAATCCATATCTTGTATTATAGGTTTACAGATGTAATAATTTAATCATGTTTTATGGCTATTCTAATTTAAAGAATTGCTTTAGGCTGAAATATAGCAAACATCTTTTGTACACATTCTTGCCCTGATTGCAGTCTGAACAAGTCTTAAAAATAATGGTTTTCTGTTGGCATTGATGGTTCCATGAAGAACCTTTAACATCCATGGAAACTTATTTTTATTTAGTGGGAAAATGTTCTCTAGATTTTTAAAATGACACTAAGAAAAATGGTTCTTTTATGAAATGTCCATTAAAAGGTTCTTTAGGGAACCAGAAATGCATTAACATTAACTTTTTTTTTTCAAAGTCTGAGCCATACCATTTTTAGGCGGTCGGTGTAGACAGATTTAACAGAAAATCACGTAGTGTAATACAGGCAAAGACTTTTTTTTAACTTATGATTCCATCCAAGCATTCCGTCAGTATATCAAAGTATATCAAACATGATATCAAACCATGCATTGTTTTCATTTGGCAGCAATAATGTGCACAATTATGCCTAATTTTGTTGTGTTCATAACTTGAAAGTCTGGTAGTGTTTGATCCTCAGTCATTTAGTGTAAAGTTTGTTTAGTGTATTCCTGCCTGAAGCCTATTCAGAGTCTGCAAGTGTACAATGCCTAGTGTTTTGTTTTTTTCTCAAAAGATTTTTTGACAGGGGCAGGTCCCTGGTGACTTTTTATTTTCCTTAAACATTCCATAATGCTTAAAGGGAATTTCAAATATATATTTTTAGTAGAGGCACAAGACAATCAAAAAGCTGTATAATTAATTTATCTACTGAAGGGATTATTGTGTTTTTTGCCTTAAGTAATTTTGGCTCTTCTGAAGCAGTTCTGTTTGTTGCAGTAGGCATTATCCACCTCCTAAGGGTGCTGGAGTGCCATTGGTGTTGTATTGTAAGCAAAAAACAGAAGTCACATCAGTGCATCAAAATGCTCTTCTGAGTGACTGGGTATAATGCTGAAACAAATAAATCTAATTTTTATTATTAATTTATAGTTTTCAGTTTTTTTATTTTATTTCACATGCCTTAAAAAGTTGTGCATTTAATGTATGCTTAAGTCGCACTTTATCAAAACAGAATAAACTGGTAATAGATCATGTGATTGTATTGTGTCCATTCTTCAGCAAACAGCAAGATGCTGTACAGTACATACACAACAGAACTTGCAGGACACATTTTAAAAAATAATCTCCTGCACCTCTCAGAGTTTACTATTACCTGTCATTTTGCTAGGCTATATCAGTGTGTTAAAACCTTGAGTGGGGGTGCTTTGTGGACCCGAGCAGCTGTAAGGTCTGTTAACAGTCTATCAGGATGCTTGCCCCGTGCTGTTAAAAGGTTATTTACTCTGCTGTTTGAAAGTGAATTTGATGCCATCCTGTAATTGCGGTGCTGAAATTGAGCCGAGGTCATGTTAACAAGGCCCTGCAGCTGCGCTCACCTTGTTAAACTTAACAAGGACATATTTCAATAAGTTGTCTTCTGCTTAGAGCATGTGAAATTATAAGTGACCTTCTTGAGTTCCCCTGAATGTTGCACTCATTATCATCACAGCATAAGATACTGTTGAGTACGGTGAGTTTGACAATGTATTTTGCTTGTATAGGTGATATAGGTGTTTACATTTCAGGGGGTTCTCCAAAGGTACATATCATGGGACTTCCTATCATGGGAAAACTGTCTGACTGTTGAAAGATTAACTATACATACATATTACATTTCCCATATTTATTTGAAGATATGACATAACAGCAACATAAATAAAATTTGCTATAGGATAGATGTATGAAAGAGAGATGTCTAAAAAGTACATTTAACTTATGGAATTACTGAATATAACCCCATGAATTACAATAAATATTAAATTAAAAATAATAACACTAGTAACAACATGCAACTCTCCGGGCCTTCTCCACCAATCATGGGGGAATCATCATCCCCTAAGGGTCTAATTTTATCTTTTCACTTCGGAAAAAAAAAAACATCTTGCCCCAGGTGGCATCCCTTCTGTTCCCCTTGAAGAGGACAACCTATTGGATACTGCAGTTGTTATTTATTCATAAATGTCTCCTTTCAACTTTGCCTTTGGTTTGTCCTTGATAAATGTAAATGGTCTCCACCAGCGCTTTGATAGTTCTCTCCCATGGTTTGTGTTTATTCAAGCCATTCTACTTCATTAGATGTAAGGTCTTGCTACAGTGTGTGCCAAGTTTAATCTTGAGTTAAGCATATGCAGTGGCTTCTCTCCACGGCATTCTCCAACGGAAGGTGTCGGGAGGGTATTGTATTGATAGCGCTGTCAGAAGTTTTTGCTTAGCTAAGCACAGGTCTCCTGACTGAGGAGGTGGAGACGGATCTTCCGATCGATAGGTGCCAACCAGTTACAATGAACTCCCCTTCAGACACACACACACACACACAAACACACCGTGGTTCACACCCCCATGCTAGCCATCTTTCAAAACCTGGCTGTGGACTGTGAAGCTGCCACACTGCAGGGAAAAGATGATGTGCCGGCACAATGCAGAAAGGGGAGCAAACTCCAGCACCCTGTGTGCAACTATGTTCTCAAAAAGACAGGTAAAACTTCTACATTTGATTAAGAGCTGAAAAGCCAATCTGAGTGACATTTTAATGACCAAATGGCATTATTTTAAGGTGTTTTTTTTAAGACTGCTTTGATAACCAGCATAGATCTTGTAATCCTCAAACTTCTGTCTTAAAGTCTTGCTTTTCTTTCCTCTGCATGCTATTTAATTTCAAAAAAAATTTTAATATAACAAATTCACAGGTTCTTGTTGCAATTTTGTTCGTGGGAAATTGGTTATTTGTCTTTGTTAAACTTGCTAAAATAACTGGTAAAACTTTACAGTAAGTTGTATGGTTAACATTAATTATATTGTTTAACATGCAATGAACAATACTTCTACAGCATTTATTAATCTTAGTCAATGATAGTTTCAATATTTACTAATGCTTTTTTAAAATCAAAAGTTGTTTTAGCATTCTGAAGTATGAACAATTAGATTTGTACTAATGTTTACAGATTTAAAAATTATATGCATTGTTATTTTAACTATTATGGTTAGTTAGATAATGTATTAAATTTAACAGATGAGACTTTATTGTAAAGTGCTACAACAGCAGCAATAAAAATGCCATAAATTAGTGAAAAAGTAAATGTGGAACTTTGATAATGAACTAACATGTAATGTATATGTGAAAACTAACATGTTTGCTATGGTCTGCATCAGGTTATACTGTAATTGCTCATTTATTTTTTTAAATATATTTTTTATAGATAAAAAGATTGAACTTTGCATCAAACTTTACCATGCAACTCCATTCCACAACGACTGAGTGCTTAAATTGTGTGGCTTGATGATGAGATCTTGCTGTGATGCACTTTTCTTTAAGTCTAAGATTTTTATCTGGTGGACAATAAAATGCAGGTAAAAAAAAATCTCATAAATGTACTCTGAATGTGTTTGTAATGCACAAAACAAAATAACCAGTCAGAATGCATTAGCAACCGCATAGCAACACCCTAGTAACCACGCACAACACCTGGTGTTATTGAGTTTTGCCTGGTCAGGGCACTCTGGAATGTAAAAATGTTGCATATTATGAGCAATGTATGTTATGTGCATGGGATCAGTCTAAAACTTTGTGTGGGAAAAAACAGGCTTATGTTGTCTTCAACCTCCAAAATCCACTTCCTTCCTCATCTAAGTCTTGGCCAGTTTCCTTCTTTCCCCCTCCCATGCACTGGCTTCTCTGCTGTGCCAAGCAGATGGGCTGTGCTAGGCTGCTGTGTTTGCTGCAATAGCTGTTCAGTGTTCACCTATTAGAAAATACACTGCTTCAGCTAAATTTAACGTGCTTCACAAGAGCAACACAACAAGGATGTGGAAATTATTGAGTACAAAGCAGAGGTGGTCAGTAAGTAGACTTACTTTGAGTTCTATGTACACTTTTTGAGTATCTGTACTTTATTTGAGTATATTTTTTTTCATGGAAACCATTGATTTTTTGAAAGACAAATATTGTCCTTTTACTCCACTATTGTAGATACTTCTTTTGTTGGGGTGGTAGGAGTATTAAATTTTAAAAAAAAGAAGAAGATTATGGCTGTTTTAAAACAGGTTTTAAACATTCTAAAAGCTCTTAATTCCACAGAAACTACTACTGGGTAGGTGTATTCACTAGGTTGCTTCAGAGGCATACGGTATGCCTCTGAAGGTAAACAATGCCACAACAATAAACAACGCATCATTTACTTTTTACTTTTAATACTTAAGTGTTTTTTAAAAGCGAGTAAGTAAAAATTAAGTAAAACTCTGTCTTTACAACTTTTAATTGTAACGGGTTAATATTTGACCAGTAGTATCTGTACTTTCACTCAAGTAAGGAAGCACTGTCTTTGTCCACCTCTGGTAAAAAGTGACACAAGTCTAGTCACAGACCTAGAGACCACAGGGATAAGTAATATATACATACATCTAGCTATGTGAAATTATAGCCTTGAGCCATTTTCTTATAAAAATATTTCCAGCATTGAATGGTTGTGATTTAAAAAAAAAAAAAAATAAAAAAGACATAATTTTCTTATGATTTATGCACATGCACTATATGACATTGTTAGTGACCAAATTAAATAAATTATAGCACAATTAAATTTTAGAGTCTGAAAAGTGTGTTTTAAGATGTTGTATTGGTGGTCCGCATGTGTAAAATCGTCCATAGAAGATGAAGCATCCATTGATTGGATTGGAAGCTTCTTCTTCTTCTTCTTTAGATTGGATTGGAAGCTCATAATTTACTGGGTATTAGAATTTGGGTTCGCGCAGGCGCACTGCGTTCACAGGTGGTCGTGTCTTCATACGGCAGAGAAGCTCCAGCCCAACGCATCTCATTTTGAACAGTCACGATTACTAAACGCTTGATTCTTTAAATACTTCTTAAAATGGGCTAATCAGAGTGACGAAAGAAACAGAACTTCTCAGTGTCAGAGTGAGTTATGCATTTCTTGGCGAATAAATATGAGAGGCTTTAAAATGAGCGCGTGCGCACCAACTGTTCGTTGAATTTAAATGCATTCGTCTAGCTTGCAGTGAGAACTAGGCTATAAACAAGTTTACACTAATGTCTGTTTAAGACAGCGGTTCAGTGCAACTGCAAGTTCTGACTCAGGCAGTTTTGTTTTGTACAGTTTCATCGATTGACAGCATTTTGTCGTATTGCGTTGTGTCGTGCCTCTATTTGCAGTGTTGGCATTGTGTACATGCAGGTTGTTTCTTCTAAGCTCTATATTTCCGCTAAGATCCACTGTGTTCTTCTTATGTCTCTTCTTTAACTTCAGGGGAATGATAAAGCCTTCAGACATGAGTCCGCGACGATTGTCAGATATCAGTCCTGAGATCAGACAGCTGAAAACCCTCGTCATTGATGAAGAACTAAATGAAGAATTGAAGTCATCGAGATCGGTCGAGTACATCAACAACGCATCCATAGAAGAGCGGATTCTGAGGATCACTGGTTACTATGGCTATGTGCCCTGGAACGCATCTCTCAGAGGTAGTAGCCTACACTTAAAGTATATGTTTTTATGGTAGCAAAAGGTAAAGAATGAAAGAAATATTATTTAAGTTAAATTCTCCTTGAAATCAAAATAGACTATTATTTTTTTACAGAATTTTCCAGTATTTTGATTTGTTTGTGCACTTCATTATTATGTAATTCAATGACATAACTTCAGGTCCTACCCAAAATCAAGTCCTTCCCTACATTTTACTTGTTGGAGAGAGGCTGTTTCACTCAGCATATACAAGGAGTTTTGTAGAACTCTGAATGTACTATATAATTCATAAACTAAAAAAATCATATTGCACGTGATGTATTTAATCATACATGACTTTCACATGCATTAGACATGTAGTACTCCTTAAGAGTTTAAAGGTGGCTTAAAGGTTCAAGCAAGGACTGTTTCTTTTTGCTTTTCAGCTGTTTGTCCAGTCTAGTAGTTTGATAGATGATTTTTTTTTTCACGAGAGGTGAGCTGTAAACAAACACATCAATCAGAGTCCAACTTCACACCCCTGCATCTATCTGAGCTCCTCTGCAACCTCACGCACAAGCAACAAAATCTATGACCCGTTTGAAAAACAGCTGAATCATCTGTAGACAACTTTTCTATTACTTTCTATATGTGTATATGTAGTACTCAATTAAAAAAATAAATAAATAATATATATATATATACAGTATATATATATATATATATATATATATATATATATATATATATATATATATATATTATTTAAAATAAATATCTGTTTAGCGAATGATGTGTTTGAGCTGAGCGTTGTAGCCGGAATTATGATGTGCAGCTCTGGCACTGATTCTAGATGGGAACCCAGATCAGACTCAGAGCCCAGATTTGCTGAGTCATCAGGGGCAGTCGAGGTCTTTCTCAATTCTCATTTAAATTCCTCCACTGACTGCATCATAACAATTTTATTTAGATTTGAACTAAAAAAAAAAAAAAAAACTTGTGTTTTTGTCTTTTTTAAATATTTATATACTGTATGTCTTTTTTAAATATATATACTGTATGACATAGTTTTTATGATTTTTTTTGTTATTTTAGTACAAGTTAAACTAAATGAAATGAAAAATGTTAACTGACATTGTTTTTTGTAGTTTTAGTTAACTAATACATCTTTGTTGTGCAGTTACTTAACTCAAGCCTCTCCTGCATGTACATTGAAACTTACCACAGTAGCTCTTTAATGTACCCTTAAGCAGTTGAGACATCTAAAACCCCCTGAGAGCATAAGCTGTGATTATCTTTAAAAAAAAAAAAACTATAGCCGCCGGCAGTTCAGCATGTTTTGATGTTCGGATTGCCAATATACTGGGTTTTTGAATCATGGGGTTTAGAAGCCCTATCTTTAACCACTTTAATATCACTTCGTAATACCTGGGTCAATAAGCGCAGCACCGAGCTGGCACTCGTATCACATTATCAATCCCAGACTTTGGTCTGTGGGGTGGCTATGGTGTGGGTCACATTCATTTTGTTGACTGATTGCCACTTGGGGACAGTCTGTCTGCCTCCTCGTCCTCCTTGCACTGACAGTTCTATCCTTTAGACCTGGCTGGTTCTGGACAGTACATACTAAATGTCTTCTGCCATGCCATGAGGACACAAGTATGGTACAAAGGAGAAATAAGATGCCTTGTTTTATTTATATATTTATATATATATATATATATATATATATTCCACAAAGATGCATTCAATTGATCAAAATTGACAGCAAATGCATTACAAAAGATTTTGAACTTTTTATTAATCAAAGAATCCTTAAGCAGCTCAACTGTTTTAATAAGAAATGTTTCTTGAGCAGCAGATCAACATAGAATGATTTCTAAAGGATCATGTGAGACTGGAGTAATGATGCTGAAAATTCAGCTTTGCCATCACAGGAATAAAATACATTTTAAAATGGATTAAAACAGGAAACATTTATTTTTAAATTGTAAAAATATTTCACAGTATTACTTATTACAGTAAATAGTATTTTTTTTAATCAAATAAAGGCAGCCTTGGAGTGCATTAGAGGCTTCCATTCTTACCGACCTGAAACTTTACTTGATTCCTGTTGTCAAATTCCAGGTTTATGTTGAATTATTACTTGATTTGAGTTGTCTTACTACAGTTCAGAAATTATATTATAATATATCATTTATTTGCTGCGTTTGTAAGCATCAGCTTTGTTATGCAAATTTCTCCTATTGTACTTCATGAAAGTTTATTGCTGAAAGAACAGAGTTGGCAGTACAGATAAATGCCTGTGCAGTTAAATGCTATTCTTATGACTTTGTATTATGCAATTATGCTGTCTGTGTCTGCAGAGGAGGACCAGTCTGGCGGCGAGAAGGCGGAAGTGAAGATAGATGGCCGTTCGGCTACAGAAACAGTCAAATCAGGTTGTGTGAACAGGCTGCAGAGGCTCCGCTGCTGTTTGTGTACGACTGCAGTCCTCCTTCGCAAAGCACTGTGGGGTGTCGCTATGGTCATCTGCATCTGCGCGTCTTGGACAGGCTGCACTCAGTTGGCCAAAATAACCATCAGACGCTTGAATGTCCCGTTCACCCTCACTTGGTTCTCCACCTCCTGGAACTGTGCCATCTTCCCTCTTTACTACCTGGGTCACCTGTGCTGTAGCAAGGACAGACAGAGCCCCAAACAGCGCTTCAGGTGAGACGGGTTGTGTTTCATATGTGAGTAGATCTTTCTGATTCTGTGCCCTACGAAACTTCACTGAGTTTCAAAATGAGAACTCTTTGCAAAAGTGCTGCACTGTGTAATAGTTTGGATTTATGCAGACACTTCAATTTGGCTTGGAGAACCAGACTGACTGTTGACTTTGCAGTTCTCTTGGGCTAGGCTGCTCAGATAGATTTGACCTTAACCTCATTTTCTTAACAATGTCCCATGGCATTTTTGTCCTTTTCATGACTTCAGCATAGTAGATCTTTCTAAAGGTTTAAGTCTTTTGTACTGAGCAGCACTTTTGGAAGTAGGTGTAATTTAAAGGGACAATATGTACGATTTTTTTCGCCACAAGAGTTTCCAACAATAACAAAGGTGTAGGTTGATGACGCAGTGATGAGCTGAATGATGGGACTTGCTGCCAAGCTGATGGGTCTAATAATGTTTATGTAGTGCAAACATTCATGTTTTTTAACATTACAGAGGTATGAAGCAGGTCGCGATTGCTAAAGAGACAGATATCACATGCAAGTCCCGCGGATATAAAGGAATAGGGACATTTAATTCTACCGAACTACCCGCGAGTGCACAGGCCAGTTTATTATACGAATTAAACTTGTGAGGTAATGCAGCGCTCCCTCACTTGGTCTAATGTTACACTATCACACTAAACAGCATTTAAATGTGTGTTGAAAGTTATAATGTTTTCTACGTGTTAGTTCATTTGCTATACGAAACTAGCAGTAAGCTAGATCAACATTAGAATAACATACTGACCATATACTAACATTTCATCATGTTGAGCTAACGTTATATAACATTGATTTGTTTTATGTACATATGCTCACCTGTCTAATAAAGCTGTCAAGTGACTCGTGAAGCTCTGTCAAGTCCAAGTTAGTCGCGCATGTGGAGCTCTCGGCATCTCAAAAACGCCACGCTGATATTGATCCTCATTTTAGTTCTCCTTGTTTGTCCCAAAGTCTGTTTGCCATGGTCGATGTTTGAAAGAAACAAGAACCGCGTGCCGCCAAGCGTTACGCACTACGCAGTTGTCCACGTCTGTCGCCATGGTTACGTCATGGCTATGGCAGTATGAACGGAAACCGAGGATAGCGCGGATATTGCGTCATTGACAGGCAACATTTTTTTGCGAGACGGCCTCTTAGTTAAAATTGGAATTTCTCTGAAATAAAAAAACTTTGGAGACATTTGGGAAATTGTAAGTACACAACTGCAGGAAATATAAGTGATTTTTGGATATTTTATTACAAAATTCTTACATATTGTACCTTTAACACAAACAGGGTTTCCCTCGTTTGAATCTAAATTAGATGTTTTTTACCACTAGTCCTTCTTTGTCATCATGAAATCAGAATCTATTTATTAAAACTTTTTCAATGTGCACATCTTATTGTGTAGTTCAGGGCAAGAAAAAAATTTAGTCTTTGTAATCTTAAAAATGTAATTACTTACTCCATCTCTGAAATTACTTTCCTTGCCTTTATTTTGATTAATATTACACATTATCCAAAGGCTTTTTTTGATTTTCTTTACTATTGTAAGTAAGTCAACACCCACCCTCCCCTCTCTTTTATGTTTTTGAAAGAAGTTATGCTTACCAGTGTTGAATTTATTTATGAAAATACAGTAAAAACAGTAATATAGTATTACATTATTATAATTTAGCTGTGAAAAAAAGCTGTGATTAGATTTTTACAAACAAGAACAGTCAGGTGGGCCCAAACATTTGGCAATCTATGCTACAAAAATGCATATTGTAAATGGTAGAATGATACATGATGGTATGATAGATTATTTACATGTGTGCGGATTCACAATAGAGAGTGTTGTCAGTTCTTGGGAGATGACGGGCTGTCACTGAGGATGCTGCTCTCTCGCGTCGCTCCTTTTGGAGTGCTGTGGACTCTCACCAGCTACCTGTACCTGCAAGGCCTTCGCAGAATCCCCGCCACTGACGCCTGTGCCCTCTTCTGCTGTAGCCGTGCCTTTGTCTTCCTAATATCCTGGATTGTCCTGCGGGATCGCTTCATGGGGGTGCGGGTGAGTCTATTATGTATCGATTGTTGTGTAAATTGCTTTAATAGTGGCTATACTGTTACTGCGTGTAATTGAGTCTACTGTGGATTTTCTTTTTTATTATAATGTACTTTGTTAAAACAGAGTTCTGATCTGATCACAGATTGTAGCGGCCATTTTAGCCATTGGGGGTATTGTTATGATGACATATGCCGATGGTTTCCACAGCCATTCTGTGATTGGCATCTCCCTTGTGGTTGCGTCTGCATCAACAGCAGCTATATACAAAGTAAGAGAGGATTAGAGACTTCAGCACAACAAACACATCTTAGACTGTCATTTCAAATGAACATTTAATTATTTCACATGTTTCCTCAGGTTCTGTTCAAGCTTGTTCTGGGTAATGCAAAGCTGGGTGAAGCAGCAGTGTATCTTACAGTCCTCGGTGGAGCTAATTTGGTCTTCATTAGCGCCGTACCTCTGATCCTGCTTCTCACGGGGGCCGAGGACTTTGTTTCACCTAGAGATTTGCCATGGCCAAGCATCTGTGGCATGTCCGCTCTTCTGCTGGGTAAGATGATTGACACAGATATACAAACTTCTCTTATGCACTTGAATAGAACATCTTCCCTTAATCAATAGCAATGTTGATTTTTCTTTGGTTTGCCTTCTTAGTGTTCAACTTCCTCTTGAATTTTGGTGTTCTGGTAACACTTCCTACTTTGATTTCCCTGGGCGTTGTCCTCAGTGTGCCTGTCAACGCTGGTGAGTCACTTGTTGTTTTTATTAAAATGAGTATACTGTTATGTTCTTACAAATGCGTTTTATTATTTCTTCTGTAATACACTAAAGGAGATGCTAAGACAGTTAACTCTGCTCTTTTCTATACATTGAAAGTAAATGTTGACAAAAAAGTACAATAATCATGAAAAATATATATAATTATATAAAAATATACAGCATGTAATTTACTAAATATTTTTTTTTTAACAATTTTAAAAGTATTTTTTGCCATTTCAATGTGTTTATTAATTTAAAAAAAAAAAAAACTTTTAGTCAGTCTCTCGTCAGACCTGTATGAGGATTTTTAGTGGAATGTCGCTGCTGTTTTCCATATAAGGAATGATAATATAGCTGATTACTATACAAGTTATTCTTAATACTTATCCTTTTGGGTTTCACATGGAAAGCAAGCTTGGCAAGCAAATAAGTTTAGTTTTCTCCTTCAACCTTATAATATACACTAAGAGTTTGATGTCAGTACATTTATTTTGTATTTTATGCTCAACAAGGCTGCATTTATTTGATCAAAAATACAGTGAAACAGTAACATTGTGAAAAAATATTATTAATTTAAAATAACTGTCTCTATTTTGATGTTTAAAAATTTTCAGCATCATTACTCCGGTGTCTGGTGTCACATGATCGTTCAGTAATAATGTATAATTTCAATATGCTAATTTGCTCCTTGAGAAACATTTCTTATTATCACCAGTGTTGTATGCTTAATACTTTTTTAGAAACCGTGATAAGTGTTTTTTCAAGATTCTTCGATTAATAGAAAATTCAAAATAACTGCATTTATCTGAAACTGAAATCTTTTGTAGCATTGTAAATATTGTTACTGTCACTTTTGATCAATTGAATGCATCATTTCCCAAAAAGAAATCTTACTGACCCTAATCTTTTGAAAAGTTTACTAGAAATTGCATATAGTTTTCTAGCATCTTTGTTTTAAGATCAAATTATTCAAATGTTTTGATGTAACAACCGAGTGACCACCATAAATCATCTGCGCTCCAGTCATAGATCGCTACATGTGTCAGATCCAGCTCAACAGTGTACGCGTCATTGCGGTTTCCATCATTTGTCTGGGCTTCCTTTTGCTCTTGTTGCCCGAGGATTGGGACCAGTGCTTGCCACACTTGCGATCAATGTTGCACAAGCGAGAAGAGCCACAAGAGTGCGCCAGAGACAAACATTCAGAGATGCTTCACATCAGGCCAAGAGAGGCCAAGAACTGCAATGCCAAAACTACTCCCAGTGTCCACTGACTCAGCATTGTATTCATCCCATAAGCATCGTATGGGCACCAGTCTTCCACATTTGTGATAAAATTTAGATGTGTTGCACATCAAATTGAATGGCAAATCACTGCTTAACGAGTTGAAATAGTTGGTACAGATCCTAAAAGGAGGGTTTTATAGATATAGAAGATATTGAACAATTCTATGTAAAGTCTAGATTTGAACATTTCATTGTTGCTTTGTTTAATGTTTGTATATTGCCAGTATCTCCACTGCTGACACATCACACTCTTCAGCATAAAATAGTACTCCTGATATGAGCTGTATCCTCAAATTGGTTCTATATACTCTGCATATGTATTTGACAGTGTTATGGCCTCTCATATATAACCTGTGAGATTGGCTATACTCATGGATTCTTCAGATTATTGACTTGCATTATATCGTCAGTGGCAATACTTGGTTCAAATATTCCTGTGGAATTGAGGCTTGTAAACCTTTGTAAGGATGATTTGTTACTTCTCATTAGCAATAATAAAGAATGAATGTACATCCTATGTATCTCGTAGCATATTTATCTGAAGAAACAAATTATAAATGGGGGTCAGTAATTTAATTTTTTAATACTATTAATAACCAAGGATATTAATTATAATGTTAGTATATATGTATATATATATTATATAGTATATATAATATATATATATATGTATGTATATATATATATATGTGTGTGTTTGTACAGTATATGTATATACATATATAAATGATGTTATTTTATATATATATATATATATAATTTTTAATTATATGTGATTATAAATAAAATATACACAATCTGTCATTTGTAAATTTAATAGAAATTTGCTACAGGTTTAAATATAAAAAAACAAAATCTCATATCATTTTACATATCACTTCAGGGCAATACACAGGGAATTCATATACAGAAAGTGCCTTACAGAAGCAGACACGAACAAATGCTTTTAGCACAAAGGATTACTTTTCCTACATCATTGTATGTAAAAACTATGTATATAAAAACATTGCAATAAAAAAGTGAAACAGCAAAATAAAAAACATGCAATGACAGACCTAGCAAAATATCTCTCCATTTTGCAATTTGTAAAAAAAAAAAAAAAAAAAAAAAAAAAAAAAAAAAAAGCTAAGCTAAAAACAATGATATCCAGTGATATTCATATGGCCATTTAAAATAGAAGGTTTACAACGAGAGACCTTTGATCTCACAGACATCTCTTTATAACAAGTAAAAAAGTAAAAGATACTGGCATCAAGAAGATATGTGCTTTTCTATAAATTGGGACAGCTTTCATACAGACTACAGGCACACGATATATTGAATGTCAGTGCACTTTTCCATTTAAGGAAGCTCAGCAACCCTCTTTCATTCAGCTCCCCAAACACTAAAACCTGTACTTATGACTTGATTTTTTTAAAGAAAACTTTTATTTGGTCACAAAAACATGGGAATAGAGTTGCAGTGGAACTTGTAACTTCTCTTTCACAAAACCTGTTTATCCTTCACATGAGGTATAGTGTCCAAATTCTTTGAAATGTAAGAACATTTAGATATTCTAAACATGATTTTTTTTTTTCTCTGCAGAAATAAACATTCAGTATTAACAGACCACAGCAAAATATCCATCTAAATTATGCCTTTCTGGCCTGTTCTAGTGGACTTACGGAAATACAGGTAGGCCAGAAGAAGGAGAATAAGTATAAAAAATGTGAAGAGGAGCATAAATGTGACATATCCCCCATAAGGCATTAGGGGAGTGTCTGGAGCTTCAGCGGGGATCATGTTGGTAAGGTTAAGCATGTAACCTAATGTCCAGCCTGCATCACTGTCTCCTATCTGCAAAAAAAGCAGTTATGACACAATGTGTGGCCACAAAACTTTTTTTTACAGTAAAATTAAAGGGATTCATTATTAAAAGTATTACATTTATTTTAATTTGTACCTAAACCTACATTAAAATGTTTTGAAAGTATTTTTTTACATGTCTTAGGTGTCTAAATACTTTCAGGCCATTGTATTCTTTGATGAGAAATAATTTTTAATTTACACCATACTTACCTTTTTAATGAAACTGATGTCTTTCCAGTTTTCAGTGGTGAAATTGTATCCGTCTTCCAGAAGCGTGAGTATGTATGTTCCTGAGAAGCAGTATTCTGAAAGGTACTTCTGTCTTATTTGGGGATAGTTTTCTACAATCTATAAAAGTCAAGCAAGTTCAGATTTAGACATCCTGTCCCAACAAAATGCAACGGTTTTAAGATATCTTTCAAAGTCAGTAAATAAACCATTTAACCTTTTTCCATGGAGTAGAGCAGTATTTTGCCAGCTTCAGCTTAGTAGTCTCTAATGAATCGCTGGTCAGATTCAGAAAGTCCATCACAAAGAAAAAAGCAGAAAAGGCCTAGAAAAGTCAAATAGCATGATTATTAACACTAGTTTTTTTATATCAGCCATTCAAATGTATCCAAACAATTGTTTCTTACCCCAAATTTGCCATCAACAGAAGGCTGGAAAACCTCATTGAATGAGCATTTTGAGTAAGCACAGCGGCTGGTATTGAAAACCTTTCTGATCGATTGTTGGCACTGAGACCAATTCCCCAACCCCACATGAGAGATATTTCCATGTGAAATGTTCACTGCTTTCATACAAGGGGTATCGAAGACGCTTTGAACTGTCCTGGTGAAGTTATATCCAGGGTGAAAGCAAGGATCCCTTAACTCAATGGGGTGCGTCTTAGGGAAGAAAAAAAAATATTTATCAATATAAGATACAATATATGATACAATACACTGTAAAAAAAACTATTTTCAAGATTTATCACATTTTTTTTCTTTTTTCAAATCAACTTAAATAATTTATTTATTTCAGATAACTTATTATTTTGAGTTTCTGATGATTAAATCAATCTCCTTCATTGTATTAACTCACTTTTTCCAGTTCAATCAACTTAAAATTTTAAGGCAACCATTTACTTTTTTAAAGTTAAACCAACACCATTTTTTTACAGTGAGAAGTGTGGTCTATAATCTATACTTAAAATATGCATAAATTTGCAAAAAAAACAATAGTTAACTACTTCAACCAAAGCTAAAGTAAAGAACCAAAATGCAGCTAAATGTTTAATTGTCCCTTTGAAATTGTTTTCGCGAACAGTCCGCACGGCTATGGCTTCGTGAAACTTTTTCTATTGCACAAGCATACCTTGTCAGTAGCGTATGTTGACACTAATTTCTTGCCCATTGAAAGCTTGAGAGCTTGGTCCTTCCCGTAACAGAGAAAGCTGTGCGTGTACAGGTGATAATCGTTCCCATACAGCCTAAAGTCAATTGAATTGTCATCCGATTCAATGTCCTGTTGAGGTATGAAGGTTATCTGAGTAGAGGCGCCGCCCAGGTCCAGAGCTCCAAGAGTCCCTGTGGGCTGCGTGAGAAACACAGGACAGGAGCTGACATTATTCTCCTTTTCACACTGAAATTGTTTGTTTCACTGTTCATTCTTACAGTAGAGAAGCAATTTACATGGTGTGGAGCGTAGCTGTGGGTTAAAAATGACAAATTTGACGGTAGAAAACAGCATACCTTATTTAGGTTTTCGCTCAGGTAATTGACGGTGATCCATCCAAAAGCTCCCTCCTCTTGGCCAGAAATGATGCGAGCTCCCTGGTAGGAGAAGGGGTACGTCTTCAGTGAACGTTCTACCGAGGCCAGTACCTTTTCTGAGGCTGTTTCATCCTCCATCCTTGAGAAAATAGATATTATTCAACTTCATCTCAATGAACAATGAATTAAATAATCGTTATTGGTTCCCTACTCCCATTTTTATTCCTGAGAATTGAGAATATTGAAAAGTGATTACTTGAGCAGTCTCATGCCTGCTGTGGCTCCCAGGTACACAGGGGTTTCTTCATGTCTGTGGGCAGGTATTCTTTGCTTGGCTTCCACCATGCAGTCCTGTAGAGATGTGCCAGCCCCTTCTGGATTATCAGAGTAACTGGAGATGCCTTTGCCTACAGTATGCAAAATCATGTTGTTGGGAATTATGTGGTGTTGCCAAACTACTAAAGGGATAGTAAATTAAACTCCCGACTTTGTCTTTCATGGAATAGCAAAGTTTAGCAGACTGTCTAAACTGTGCTGCATTGAAAGTGCATGGGGACCGGGAGCTGCCAAGCAGCATAAATATATAAATTATTATAATATTTCAAGACTTCGGAAAGACATATGATAGCCTTGTCTGAGAAAAAGGTTGAAATTCAAGTTGTTATTTTATAAAAATCAGTGACTGTGTGGAAAAAGAGCAGCTTGGACAATCTGCTAAATATCTATTTTTTGTTCCACCGAAGTCGTCGTCACATATAGTGCATTCAAATCCTCCTTTCTGTTTTGGTTAGTTTAGTTTAGATCTAGGTCTCTGCAGAGTAAATTAGGAATCATGTACCTTTTACATTGCAGGTGTGTATCTGCCGTACCATGCCTGTGTTGTTCTCCTTCTCGGCAGGCCATTCATAGATATACACAGAGGTGTGAGAGGAGCCTGCATCCAGAACTATTCCATACTGTCAAGTGAACAGGAACCACTGCATCAGTGAAGTATGTACAAATCTATATCTGATTGATTATTACCAACCAGTAAATGGTTCACTCATAGTGTCAGTCATACCTTGTACTTCTGGGGTAAAGGTTTGTTCTGGACGACAGAAATGGACACCATGATGACGATCCCCAGGATGATAAAAGCAGTCAGAAAGATGAACGCTGGCCTTTGCCATGGGTTCTTGACTTTTACTTCTAAAAATAGAAAATGAAGAGCTTTTAAGTGTTAAAAGAAAATGCATTTTACAGTAATACCTGCTGTCATTTTAATGGAAAAACAAACAGGGATTGAAAGCATGATGGCAGTGTGTATTCTGCTGGGCATTACAGCATGTCTCCCCACTGTGTACACAACAAAGCCCTCTAAGAGGCCCTTCATTCGTGTTTTAGATGGATGTATATATTTTACAGATCAGGAGAATTTTACTTGCTCCAATGATTAACTAAAGAAAATATTCTGTTCGTATGGACAGGACATCTGTCTAGGGTGTTTCCCTCTCTTTAGCCCAAAATGCTGGGATAGGCTTCAGAATTCCCATGAGCATACGTAGGACAAGCTGCGTGGAGAATGGATGGATGGATTGATAGTTCATTTTGGCTATAAGTGATTCCAGCAAAGAATGTGCATTTTGGATTCAGAGTGACTAATTAAATTATTTTGGTATGATATGATTAAAAAAGGCTAAATTATATGTAATATTATTATGAAACCTCTGGTGTTATTATTTTGATTGTTTCATTTATTTAAAATAGCAAATCAACTTTGTACATCAATGAATTCACCCAAGGGGAGAACAGGGAATGTTGCAGTAATGGATATAGCACCATAAAGGCTATACTTCATGACTCCAATTTAACGAGACATCAACAAAACTATTCGTTTAACTA
Source organism: Cyprinella venusta (assembly GCA_038021265.1). NCBI lineage: Eukaryota > Metazoa > Chordata > Actinopteri > Cypriniformes > Leuciscidae > Cyprinella > Cyprinella venusta. The sequence continues at coordinate 22,907,501 of CM075877.1, forward strand.
GCAGACACATGGAAATAGTATACGTTTCAGGCACAAATTAAAAAAGAACAGATCTCTCACACTGTAAAAAAATATTTTCAAGATTTCACAACATTTTTTCTTTTGTCAAATCAACTTAAATAATTTTTTTTAGTTCAGATAACTAATTATTTTGAGTTTCTGATGATTAAATCAATCTCCTTGATTGTATTAACTCACTTTTTCCAGTTCAATCAAGTTAAAATTTTAAGGCAACCAGGTTACTTACTTTTTTAAGTTAAACCAACAATATTTTTTACAGTGTATGTACGCCATCAGTTCAGGCCTAGTTCTAGTCCTTGCAAGCCCAATAAAGCCACATCTGATAAGGTTTGCTTAAAAGGATAGGTTCGCTTGATCCCATGCAATGAAGCGGAAAGAAGTTACAAAATAAATGTCAGGATTGAAGCTTTTCAATCCGCACGCCTTACAGCGCTTTTCACCTACCCATCAGGACACGCGCAGTGCGTTAAGCCGCTTCAACGGTGTGTCAACGACTGTCGAGGTTTGTGTGGTAGCCTAAGTCCCAGTGAACTGACTGTTAACCGATTCCTGCCCACTTCTCAGTGTTCAGTGTCAGCATTTCAATATTTGAGTAACGAGTAATCACACCTGTGAGCGCAACTGCATATTTGCTTATGCGTATGATTTTGGGGAAACACCCACTGTGCATGTGGAGCCATGCAAGGCTTGCAGTGATGTCACGGGCGGCAGTGAGCGGAATTCCCTAGTGCAGTGAGTTGTGCACTCCTAAGTTGGAACTGAATCAATTTAGAGAACTGAGTGTGAGCTGCATACCGATCTGTTTCTGGAACTGAAGCGTCTGTCTTTGGCATGCAAGTCAGTGGCATCCAAGGGTTTGGGAAACATTAGACTGTAAACCACATCTTCATAACCGTTGCATGCACAAACTATTACATTATTATTTTTTTAATTATTTTTTTAAGTATCTCACTTTTACTGTATACAGTAACTCACTTTTAAATAACCACTTTCCTTCATTCATTGCATGTAGCAGATATGTTATTTTCCACAACAAATTACTCAGCTGTTGTTCCCTTAAAGCAATAGCTCAACCAAAAATTAAAGTTCAACTTAAATTCCAGTCTGTTTCTCTGGAGATCCGGTATACAGCAAATGATTAATTTTATGACAGTTTTATGTCATTTTTTATAGCTTGACAGCCCCATTCCTTTATGGAAAAGATATTCCTCATAAATTCACCCTTTGTGTTCCAGACTAGTGAATGCAATGAGGGCAAGTCGATTTTGTTTTGTAGCAAGAACAGCAGTGCTATTTGTTCGGGAAAATAGCATCTGCATGCTTGCAGTGCATGAAGAGAAGTGGTCAGATTTAATGAAGACCGAATATTATTCTTTTGACTCATGTGGAAGGTGCTGTTATCCAGAACAAACTGCTCTGTTGTTTTCTTTACCATATATTCCACCCAAATATTTTGCTCAGTGCATCGGGGTTCTTTAATGTCATGAGAATTCTGGAAAGTGATCAGTCTCTGTCTTTTTAAGTGTTATTTCAGGTTCCTTATCATTAGTTTCCTTCCCTGATGAACACCTGTTTGTGTTTGGATTATCTGCAGTGTTGCCTGGACACAACGAAAACACTCATTATAAGACTGGATGCTTGGTGAGATTTTTTTTTTTTTTTAATGAAGCCTCATGCCCAACAAGACTGTATTTATTTAAACATAATACAGCAAAACAGTAATTTAGTTTAAACAACAATATATTTTAAAATATAATTTATTCAAGTGATTGCAAAGCTGTCTTCAGTGTCACGTAATCCTTCAGAAATCATTCTAATATGCTGATTTGCTCAATGCTGATAAGCATATTGCTTAATAGTTATTTGATGAATTCTTTAGAAGATTATTTGGTGAATAATTTCAAAAGAACAGCATTTCGAAACAATGGCACTGACACATTTTAACATATTATGTTTTACATATTAAGTTGCTTTCACTTAAAACAGCTCAAACATGCATTTTAGTCTTGGACTAGGTTTAAGTTTTGTCTGTGAAATCAGGTTAAATGTCTTACTGTCACTTACAAATGATGCAATGCATTAGTTTCAAGTATTAATTACTTTTGAGTGCTAGTAGATGGTCTTTTTTAATTGTTGTGATGTATTGTACAATGTAAAGAGAGCAAAGAAACACTGCTAAGTTCTTAAACACCAAGAGAAACTGCTAAGTTTCAAAAGTTGCAACGATATGAGACTGGTCTGTTTATAAGACTAAGCAGACTTTGCAAAGAACTTAATATTCACTCACCTAAAGGATTATACCTGTTCAATTTCTCATTAATGCAATTATCTAATCACATGGCAGTTGCTTAGGGGAGCCGGGTACCACTCATCTTCACTACAAATAAGAAAACGAGGCTACAATTTGCAAGAGCTCACCAAAATTGGACAGTTGAAGACTTGAAAAATGTTTCCTGGTTTGAGTCTCGATTTCTGTTAAGACATTCAGACGGTAGAGTCAGAATTTGGCGTAAACAAAATGAGAACTTGGGATACATCATGCCTTGTTACCACTGTGCAGACTGGTGGTGGTGGATGGTGTAATTGTGTGAATTATGCTTTCTTGGCACATTTATGCCCCTTAGTGGGCACCAATTGGGCATTGTTTAAATGATTGCATAGAAAAACAGAAGTACTGTTATGCTAACAAATTAACATAACACAAATACTCTTCTACACTATGTTTATTGCATTCTTCCATACAGAAAAAATGCATCACCTTCACCTAGAGTTGTACTGCAAAATGTCTCTGAGATTATGTCAAATGCAAGTTGTTACTGATATACATAGGGGCCAAAAACAACCTTTGGCACCAGTGGCGTCTTGCCTATGAGTTGCATTTCCTCTTGAGAAAAGGGAAACATGCACAAAAAAGGTTTCTTTATGAAATGACAGTCATTTCAATAGATGATTGCATAACAACCTACAGTACATGTCTCAGCTGTGAATCTTTTATTGACTGGAACTCGAAATACGTCAGAGCACACTCATGCCCTCAAGTAAACAGACTTTCTTTCTACCTCGGGTGTTTCTCTTAAGTCCTCCATAGATCAGGCATAATTGAGACAATGTCGTCATATACTAAATCCTTTGTAAGCATAGCACGGACAGTTTTCAATGTCTCATCAGACTGAAGAGTCACTCTAGTCTAAATCTGTCACTAAACGTGTTACATCAGGTTTAATATCTTCTCTGTAAGGTTCACCTGCACTAACATGCCTTGGGTACCTGGGAAAGCTCTTATGAGGTAATCCCAGTCAATGTAACACTCTTGAGACATGGCAAATAATGATATGTGTCACTTCATACCTCTATGCTTCATACCCACATAGAGAACTGCGACAGTGGTTCTTGCAAAACATCCGTGAGAAAGTGTGATATCAAGGTGTCAAGTTGTGATGTCTTTTTGTGTTGTCATATCAAATGCACAGAAGCTTTTCTTTCAAACAATGAGAGAACGAAATTCCATTCCTCATTCAAATTTGGTTTAGATGACAAGAAACAAAGTACCTGGATGTAAAACGTTATCTGATAGCATAAAATGGCATTGTGATTATAAACGTTTTTTCTTCATGAGTTTTTGGATTTTTTAAGTCGCTACAACATATTACAACGTAATGCTCATCGTTAGTTCCTACATTAACTTAAGTTAACAAATTAGACTTTATTGTAAAGTGTTACCCATTTCATTTTTCATTCGTAAGGCTATGTATGCCACCTGTGTACATATACCTAAACGCCATATTTTAAAATATTATTTGAAATGAATTCAGCACAAAATGAATGATATATATATATATATATATATACATTTTATTTTGTATTAAAATAGTCTACGCCTACTTTTGAAGAGTTGTCAATAAAGGAAGATGTTTATTTGCTTTTAAAATTGTGTAATTTTTGCATCTGCCAGCAGATTTATGAAGCAGACTGGACGATAAACACTATCTGGAAACGAACTCTCATGCTGACAGGTGTGAATCCCACATACAGCGCCTTCTGCCAAAAGTAAGTGGTGTGAATAAATAACATGGATTGACCCAGAGCTTACACTGATGAGACCCTGTAACATGTCGTCATAACATAACAGTATTTTTATCCTCACTGTAGTCTTTTAGCTAGCAATCATTCAAGACGTACAGTAACGAATACTTTTCCATTGAGTGCACATTTCCCATTCATCCATGTGTAATGCTTTTCTTTGATAGGTAATACAATAAATTGTGCCTTTCTTGCCACTTTACTAATCTAATGAGGTACATTTGAAAGCACTGTTGAAGCACTGACTGTTTTTATGTGAGAGCCAAGAAACCTCTTTTGATAACACATTATGTGGTTCATTCAGTCTTATAGACTGAGAAATGAGCCAACTGAAAGTGTTTAGCGGTTTATAAAACTTGCACTCAGAATTTCCATATAAGAGAGAATAGCTTTTGTCACACCCATGCTTGAAGCGCGTGCCAGTGTGATCATGTGGTTAACATGGGCTTGTCGGCACAAACGCATGTCTGAGAAGGACAGATTCCCAGCAGATGTCTTCCACCTTCTTTGGAAGAGAGACTTGCCAACATATTCTTGCATGTTCTTCTTTAGCGTTATGGTTTTGGAAAGTTAAGATCTGAGCTTTGATCTCCTTAATAAACCAAGATAAGAATGTTTTTGTCATAACAGGAAATGCCTAATTATTTCATCCATTATTTGTTGTTTTTAGGAGACTGTGTAAAGTTCTACACAACTGCACACGTCTTATTTCCTCTGTGTATTAAATGACGTGACCTTGTAAAGTGAGAGGTATACATTTAAGCTCCAAAGAAATATTCAGGACAGTCATCCTCCAAGGGTTTGAAAAGGATGTTTATTTCGACTGCTCTGAGCTGTTTTGGGGTTAGAGGAAGTGAGCGTGTCTGAGTTGTGAAATGACTAATGACTACCGAACATCCCATTAGTTTTAAAACTAGTATTTCATTATGAACAATAATGTATTGCTAATATAAAGGTTTAAATATTTTGCCATTTTTTTAACATAAATGTCAGTCTAAATTGTCACATTGAGGGTTATAGGTCTTGTTGGTGTAATCCCTCATGTTTGCCCATGTGTCTTGGTCTAGTATCGAATGTTTCTTGTCTAGGGTCTTGTCTTTGTTTTGGGTTTCCTGGGTTCCTGTTCCTGGTTCATGCTTTGCCATGCCTTTGTTTTATGTTTGATTATGTTTTGAAGTAAAGTTGCATTTCTCAACCAGGGCCCTGTACCATGATGGTAGTTGAACAAACTCAGGGTTACAGGATTAGTTTTGAGTTGACAAAACCAAACCAATCCAACCAGGCTTTGTTGGTACCATGATGTTCATCAACTTTCTATGTCAACTCATTTGATCCTGAGTTTTGGTGTGACATCAGTAGTGAACAACCAATCGCATGCTGGGAAAGAGTGAAACTGACACGTGAAAATCACATGACAGACAAGAACAAGGAACAAGACACAAAACCCAAAATGTGACAAATATATTTATATAAATATTATTATTTTTTAAATAATAAATTTATATGCAACAAATGTTTCTTAAGCTTGAAAATCGTTTTTTGTTAACCTTTGAAGTACATTATGTAATATGTACTTTCTTTAATTTGAAGGTTTAAATGAAATATATTTAAAGTCAGCATGAAACGGAAGTCACGATCGTCTTTTCTTCCCTATTGTGACGTATAGCCGAGTGAAGCGGCTTTTCGAACAAGAAAAAATGTAGGGAGGGACTTGATGTGTCCATCGGGAATGGATTGGATAGTTGAATCGTTATAGTTTGCTATTGCTGTGATCTTATGTGATTGACAGGTTGTCCCGCCCACACACTAGTGAAGGCATCATCAGGTTAACACTTTATTTTGATGGTCCCTTTTGAAGAGTCTGTTGACTATAAGTAACTTTGCTACTACATGTCAACTAAGTCTCATTAGAGTATTAGTAGACTGTCTGCTTAATTTCTGCTAACTCTTTATTGTGATTGGTCCTCCAACAGACATTCTACTGACTATACATAACTTTGCAAGTACACTTCACCCAACCCTACGAGTCTACTAATACTCTTCTAACACTCTAATAAGAGTTAGTAGACATGTAGGTGCAGCGTTACTTATAGTCAACAGAATGTGTTAAAGGGACCATCAAAATAAAGTCAAACCGAGAAGAGATGTTGCAAGAGGAAGGGGAAGACATCTCAGCCAGCAAATCAGGAAGCCTAATTGTGAAAGAGAATAATAGGGGAGAGCAGGGCACAACTGTCATGATTCTGCCATCATGTCTTTGATTTTTCTAGTCTTGTGGCAGGATCATGGCAGAACCATGTTTTGTGTGCAAGGGCATGGCCTGTTGTTTGGGCCTTGTGCTTGTGTTGTCTTTAATACCCCGCCCCCTTGTTATCCTTATCCTGTCATTATTACCTAGTCTGTGTCATCTGTTCCCCTCATTAGTTTTTCCCTTTATAATCCCCTTTGTCCAGTGCCGGTTCATTGTAAAACTTTGTCATTTTGCGAGAGTCTACTGTACCTTGGAGTAGGCTATCTTGTCTCAGAAGAACGTCTTGTATTTGCTGTTTGTTAATAGTCTAGTTTTTAGTCAAGTTTTATCTAGTTTAGTTATCCCTCGTTTGTATTGTCTCTGTTTTGCCCCTTGTGGGTTCTTGTTTTCCCCTGTTTTCTGTTATAATAAACCTTAATGCTTTTTGACTTTCTCAGTTTGTGTAAATCTACTTAGGGTTTATGTGGTTTTGTTTTATTAATACAGTGTATACTTTTTTCTTAATTTACCCTGAAAGAGTGGAAAGTGAATTGTGACAACATGCCCCATATGTGGGGTACATTGTAACATGTGAGGGGCACATTGTAACATCACTATATGACAGCTTAAAATTAAATCTGATCTAAAAAATATACAAAATTTTCTAAATAAAATACTAAAATAATCAGATTTTGTCTAATTTTAAATGAACACAAAAAATTAGAGTTAAGAAAAATAAACTTAACTAGCAAGAAAAATAAACTAGCAAGAAATGTACTTTTTGCTATGGTTAAATAAAAGTTCAGTGATATCTTACAACGATTTCTAAATGTTGGTGCAAAATAGTTTTCATTGCTTAGTCATTTCCATTTCTTCACCACCCACTCAAATGCCTGTCTTCAATGTAGTTGTGTAAAGTAACTCTTGCAATCTGTTTGAGCATGTTAAACCCCCCCATGTGATTTTGATAGATTTATTAAAAGTAAAATAAGCGCTGCATTATAGAGAGACGCTGGAGGACACATGAAATGTGCTTTTCCTGGCAGTCAAATTGGCCATGAGCACAATGTTTGATTAAGAAAAGTCAGTTGCGATTTCAAGATGTAGCTATAATTCCACATTTACTTTATTTTCATTATCATTTTAAAAATATCTGAATTATCAGAGACTTTACTTATTTCAAAAATTGAACTTTTTGTTTTATTTGCAGCCAGTAAAATACAAGCACAACTTGTATTATGTGCCATAACTTGTAAATTGAAACAGAAACCTAATTGATGTTTATCAACATTTTGTAAGTGGTTTGTGGTTAGTGAGCAATTTTCTGTAAAGATTATATATTATTGATTAGTAAGCTTACATTTTATCAATGTTTCACATCTTCTACTTTCATGTTTGAAAAGGTACAATAGTCAGACAGAATACAACATTTCAGCTGCAACATCTCAGAACAACTTAACGACAAAGATGGAGCTTTTATGCATTACTGCAGATGTCATTTGATAGTTTTAATTCATTTATTTAAACGTTTCTCTTCATAGATTTTAAATGTTTGTCTATGATGTTCTCACAGTTAGTGTCATGACAAGACCGCATTTGAGGACAGTGGAAAAAACTAATGTCACACTCAACCCACGCATCACTCAAATGAAGTCATGAGAGATCTCAATAACGTGTGACTATAGAGCCCTGTACATGTCATTTACAATGACACGCAATATACCACACTCTGAGGTCAAGAAGAATCCATTTTGCATGCAACAATTTCCTATATGTTCTCTATTTCACCTTAAATTTAAATAAGAACAATAAGCATCCCTTTATTTGTCCTCTTTATAAAACAAATTCCACTTTTAAGCCAGGCTTGTCCAAAGATGCATTGGATTTTTGAAGTATAGCCCTTTAAATAAAAGAGAATTACTTCAGTTGCTTCAAAAAGAGGCCCCATGTGGGAGGGGTGGGACTTCCTCAATTGCACATGACTGGAATAATGAGGAACATCTACAGTGACCTTGTTGTGTCAGCTACAGGAAGTTTAGTTTGCTCAAGGCACTTAGAGGAGGATGGCACGGTGAGTAAGCTACATGTTTTCTCATTTTAGCATGAGAAAGAAACAGAACTTCTGGACAGCAGTCCTGTGTAATTCCTAGCCTCGTGCAAGAATGCAAAAGTCCATGAGACCTAATCTATGGCAGCTCCGACTAACTTGCTAAATTATGTTTTTGGTCATGGTGACACGTGGGATGTTTTGTCAGTGACCAGATGGCCTGTCCACTCTCAGGAAGAAATCCTCTGGTATTATGCAATCTTTCCCAGTCTCTTCCTGATGCTGCCTCGGCACTCTCAGTCCTGTACAATCTATCTGCTAAAGCTCTTAGATGGACACCAGATGCTGAAACCTGATGCTTCAAACGACAAGCATCCTGCAGAGGATTGCTGTATTTTTTTATCTTCCTTTGTTTACATTGCTTATTTATTTGCACGTTTTAGCCAAATGTAGAGCAAGATCTCAGAACAGTGGTCGATTATCCAGACACTTTTCCAGTTCCTGATCTACAATAGTGCTTCTAAGTACATCCGATGCATGAACTTTTGAACTGTTTGACCGACAGTCAAACAGTTAATAAAAAACAGCATGCTTCAAAAAACATTTTAAAGCTTTTTAGGAGAACGTTTTGGGGTGTTTGATGCCTTTCTGGAAATTCCATTGCGATCGTGTTACTGATTTATGCTGTAATCATGCCGTTTGAATCACTAAGTTAGTTAAGCGAACAACAGATCTTTAATTAGAAAACCAATAAAAAAATACATGTGGGAGAACTATCTGCCCAAAGTAACACACAAAGATGAATACATGATCACTCATTCATTACTAAGTACTTGTGAGTACTACTATCTTTTCTTTAGAAAGCTTGATTTCGAAAAAAATAATAAAAATCAGATCATTTTGAGTATATTCCCAGTTATCCAGCTCCAAATAATGTGTGACCCAAACAGTTCGCACTTCTTTTTCTTGTTCTTTCCTTTCTTTGTCCACCAAATTACATCCTGCCCTGCATGAACCCAATATGGTGAAGTGTGTGTTCATATGAGTGGTTGTCATGGACTCACCTCCTTGTTCATCCATGAATGCTGCGACCTATAATCTCCTCTCTCTCTTTCTCTCTTGCCCCAGCTCTCAGAGTGCTGTTTCGTGTGTTTGGCTCGGCTCTCTTAGAGGGTCTTTCCCATTCCTCAGGTTCTTTATAAGGCTTGGGGGTATGAGTGGGCGGGCCAGTCGCCAAGCTTTCTCCCTCCCTCCGCCACCAACCATGTTAACGATCTGCCTGTTACCTCTCAACTGTCTGTGTGTGTGTGTGTGTGTGAGAGAGAGAGAGAGAGAGAGAAACAAAGACGCTGACAAAGAGTGTGTCTGTGTGTGTGTGTCTGTCTGTCTGCATGTGTGTTTGTGTGTACATGAAAGAGAGAGAGATAGACAGAGAGAGTTTACCTTATAGTATCATTATACACACTAACCTTTATCCCTCACTAACCGTGTTCGTACCACTTTTGCCAGAGCTCTGACCAGAAACAAAGACATTTTTGTTTCTCTCTGGGTTACAACATAGCTCTTTCACAGCCGTTGGTAGTCATAAATTAAAAAAAAAAAAAACATCAACACACAACAAAAGTCATGTTTTATCTTCTTTTGTGTCTCTGTTTGTCTGGGTCTTTCACACAGGTGATGCCCTGGGGATAGAAAGAAGTGTTAATGGATATTAATAATGATATCTTTTAGGATGTGTGAAATGTGAGTTTCAGTTAGGCTTCTCTTGTTTACAGTATATAAATGCAGGTATAGTTCACTTAAATGCAACTTTCATTGTATGAAAAATAGCTGCTGACAATCTGCTAAATAGTCTATATCCTTTTCTATACAGCCGTAGAAAGAAAGTCATGTGGATTTGAAATTGTTTTTATTTTACATCTGCATCTGAAAACTATAGGGAACATTATGTATTTTTGCAAAGTATTTTATGTATTGTAATAAAATAATAGCATACATTTAAAACCCTTTAACTGACTTCTCAACCTAACGGTTGAGCACATTTTGAGTCACTATTTTATTGAGAGGAGTAACTTAGTCTTGTTTAAAAGAAAACTTAGTCTTAGTTTAGAAGTAACTTAGTCTTGTTTAACTCTTGTTTAAAATAAAACACTCAGCAGATTATTGCTGAAGTAAAAGCACCTAAAAAAATAAAAGTTGTTATGGAAGTTTTAAATTTACATTAAATCAAATACTGTACTAAATATTTTTTTCTTTTATATAAAATATATATTTTACAAAATATTTTTTCCTATAAAATTACTATAAAATCAAAGCCATATATCTAACCAAGTTGTGTTCCAAATTTGAAGTTGATATCACAAAAATTGAAGTTCTCATGAGATTTTGTTTAGGCATAATACCAAAAATGACATAAGTTCCATTGAATTTAATTGAATGCATACTGCTGTAACAAATTAATAAATTTCTGTCCAAATACCACTTCTGTTACAAAATATGGAGCCTTGAGACTCAGACCTTTCTGACAATGTGTTTTGTCAAGAAAAGGTTTTGATCATAAATTATGATGGGCAATGAAAAAGTATGGCAAAATATGGATTCTGGTACCATATATTACCATTATGTGACGTCTCAACCATTTAGAGGCCGATATTTTAAATATTATGGGATGTGTTGAAAAAAAATACATTGAGTGTGATTACTAGTGACATAAGAAGATAAGAAATTAACATTTGAGCCTAGTTTTAAAGAAAAAGGGATGTTGGAAAAAAATAATAAAAGAGAGACATTTGAACAGCGTTTTCACTTCCTCAACCAGTGAAACTGATTGACATGAATTCTTAGAAGGTGCAAGAGAACAATTATGTTGCAATTTACCGCAAAGAAAAAATTGTTTTTGAATGCTCAGAAACACAGATGCTAGTCCGTTCTCTCTAAAATCTCGAAAGAACATGCACAGCTTCCCTGAGATCTGCAGCTGCTAATTAAAATGATGGTTCACCCAAAATAAACATTTCTTCATTTCTGTGTTGTTTTGTCTTATTCCCCATTCACTTTCACTGCTTTTTTCCATACAATGTAAGCAAATTGTGACTATCATTGTCCTTCTGCTTTCTTACATCTTCTTTTGGGAATAAAGAAAGTCATGAGTAAAGTTATGAGTAAATGATGACAGAATGTTCATTTTTGGTAAACTGTTCCTTTAAATGGGCAGTTATTCAGTTTGTCTATAGATGAGTAAAGAGATTAAACACAAGATCAAAGTCATAATATACGGTTTTAGGTTTTTTTTAAAGCTAGCATGAAATATTTAGAATATGTTTAGAACAATAAAAGTCTTTGAGGCAGTTCCACAACAGTGGAAATGCATTGGAACGTGGTCACTCTAAGTGGAAACTAGTTGCCTTTTTAAATTTAGAACACAGAAAGGACCTCTGTGATACCAAATGCATAAAACATTACTTTTGGAAGTTCAGTCTCTATGATTTTCCTCGAAAGAAAATGCATCATCTGAATGACTTCCTGTGGTCCCTGAAACAGACCAGCATATTCTTTCAATTAAACTTCCAGAAAGCTCTTTCCTGGTGTGTTTATATCCCCTCTATTTGGATGGTAACAACATACTGTAATCAAGTGCCCCATCTTGTTTCCATGTGATTTTTTTTGAAACAATGTAATTGGACCGAAATACTGATTAGAGAAAAAAATAGCAGATGTGTTCGTATAGAAACATTTGAAAGGGAGCGCCTAATCACCTTGCATCTAGTGCTTTTCAGTCATTCTCTGACCCACATCCTATTGTTATGGGCTCCCAAAGAGCCTGAATAATACAGAGTTTCTCACACATTGATAATTTCCAAGACACCATCAATGATTGTTCGAAATGTGTGGTTTTAGCATTGGGTCAAAAATGTATCCCACTATGTCCGCACAGATCTGTTTATATCAATTCATGCCATGGTTTGTGTAACTGGCAAAGTATTATTAAATGAACCCCCAATGGTACTAATGGCACTAACTGATTTTCAAAAAATAAACTGAAAACATTGCCAATGGTGACTCAGATCCAGCAGGCTCACTATAATGGCTGTTTGGTAATGATGCCAACCATCTGCTTCCCACATGGAGAAACTCTCTTCCCTTCAAAAAAGGTTTCCTGCTACACATTAAAAGAAGCATTGGTGGTACACAACTTGGACAACAAGTCAGCGTATATGAAGTCTATTTAAAGAACACATTCAGCAGGCATGTCATTCTCATTTGATTTATAAAAGAGTGCGTTTGATGAATCATATTGTGAATTAGATTATTTCTGTGTGTTGTGAGTTGTACTCTATGCTAATCATGCATGGCCTATTATTCCTCATTTTACCAATTCATCAATTAATTCACTTCTACACTGTAAACTACATTCATTTAAACATAAAATGTATTGCCTTTTAAATCAATGTGCAGTTGTGTGCATAATGTGCATAATCTGCTTAGGCTAGACTTTAAAAGGAGTCATCTACTTTTCAAGTTACAGATTACATAAAAAGTTTGTTTAACATGGTTTTGGGTTTTGTTTACGTTTCATGTTTTAATTGAACATAAATGTGTACAAAAGCAATTACTTGGCTTGACTAATGACTAGCAAGGTACGCCTGTGCATAATCAAACAATGAACAATGAGAACATAACACAAGGGAACCAATCAAAACACATGAACAGGGGAAGCGCGTGGCAGGAACATGAGACATGGCCAAGGCAAACTACTAAATAAAAGATATGAAAACAAACTTGAACCAAAACCCAATGTGACAGGTAGGCATAGATTGTACAATTTGAACTAGAAAAGTAGGACGGATTTCCCCTTGTTAACTGCTAGTTGATCGCAGGCGGGGTATTTTTTTTATGTAAATGTGTGGCATGTGTTGTTGGGCCATGTATTGTTGTCAATATAGTGGGCATACCAAGACACATTACTATCACATTCCTATCAACAACTGTATTGTTGAAATGGCTATATACATCTTTGATACTTGTATAGTTGTTCAAACTAGTTCTGCATGGCTTATGAGTTTATGCAACTAGCCCTCAGGTTTTCAAGAAGATATAGAGATTCTGTCTAAACTGACAAACATATGAGTTGTGCCAGGTGTTTCACTCTGGGACTTGGCTCAGATTTAGTCACGGGATCAGAGCTTTTAACTCAGAGACTGTGCAATGTGGAAAATAAATAAAACCTGTCCGAACATCTGGATTGTATTGTCTAAGCCTTGTCCATGATGTGGTCCTTTAAATCGAGTCATGATGTGAGGCCATATGGATCATTCCTGTTTTGCATATTTTCATGTCCCAATTTCAAACTCACAAATGAAATCTCAAAGTATTTAATTACAATATTGTCTGTTCTCAACACAAAATAGTAGCTTTTTACTTTTATCTGGGCTTTCAACAAAATTCTACACATGTGCTAATCTACCAACAATTAGCCTACCATGGCGTTGCCTAGCGCACATACTCCACAGGAGTAGTCTCACAATCTAGTCCAAACTTTATATAGCAGTGTTTTTGAGGAGTTTTCGTGCAACATCTGGGTCGAGATGAGAACACAATTTAACAGGGCGCCGTACTAACTATTTATTTAAATACTGTTAATATTTTTCTTCTAAATAGTATAAATAAGATGTAGGCCTACTTATTAAAGGTGAATTGCATTGACCAGAGCATATAAAGTTCCAGAGCTGTTAATACAGGTGAACACAACAGGAATGCCCCAAATGTCCAAAATTAAAAAAAATAAATAACCGTTTTCCCCTTATACGCGAGACAAAACTTTCTTTTAGATACCAAGCATTCATAAAATGTCCCAAAAAAAAAAAGAGCGTTAAGAATGGCCCATTGTCCATGTCCGGCCCTTGGAATGCACAACCGTCTGATAAGTGTAAGTTATCCTGATGTTTAGCTACACGCCGCCCTCTAGTGCGGGAGATTATGACTCAAACCCATGGCCTACATAACAACTTTGTCTTTATCTTTTGACAGACTGTAATTTTTTGCGTTGATGTTAGGTGTGTAACATGTTGTGTATGTTTTGGTAAGATTTGGTAAGGTTAGAGTCTATGAAGAGGCGTATCCAAGCAACCGTAAAAAATGTTTGTGAATCGTAACGTTCGCGGCGTAATGCGTAAAGCTTAGTACGTACGCTTGTTACGTATCAACGTGGATGAACGTCAACATGGCCGAAACCATGAGAGCAGCTGCTGGGAGTTGATGTGGCACTGAAGAGCAGCAGTGGCAGTGAACTTGAATTTAATAAGTAATATTTATTTAAAAGATTAAGGTATGTAAGATGATGTTTACACATTAAGATATTGCTCGATCGCTTTTACATTAGACATGTCATTCTGGGCCATTTATTCTTCCTTCTTGCATCAGCCAACGTGTATCTGAAGAAAGTTTCCCGAAGAAATAAGACATGTTGTTCTTTAATGTCTGTATTGATTGTGTTTATTAATTATTTTGATTATTGTATCGGTTAGCTGAACCTCGTTGTTTTTTAATATTGTTAAATATTATTGTAGATATCATGCACTTATATACAGTATACGTATTTATGCACAAAACGTATTTGTTATAATTGAGAAAAAAAAACAATCCCTGGTCACAACTTTCCTTCTGAACAATGATGCACTTTTCTTTGAATTTGAATTGAACTTAACGTTACTGGGTCAATTGGGTGTTGAATTCATGTTCTAACTTATATCAAGCTTTTGTTTACATTTACATTCAGTTTAAGAAGTTATGATCATTGCCTAGGATCTAGCCTAAGTGAATTGATTAGATTAATTGTTTTTTGATATCTGAAATATATGGGCTATGTTTTAGTTGTACAGATCTGGTCACCATGTATCTCCAGAAGATGTTCTCGTGTTCTCGGCTTTTAGCGAGACCAAATGCTCTGCAAACCTTCAGAAGAGCTGCTTCTCAAGGCAAAAGTAAGTACTTGTGTATTATTTATGTGCCTTGTAATATCCCATACCTCTGTAAAGAAAGAAATATATGTAGGGTAATTTAAAGAAAAAATTGCAACACTGGCTGACTGTACCCATCCTGTATATCAGTATATACTTCCTTGTTTCTTATTTATTAAAATCAGTCTGTAATTAAAATATGGAGATGCAATAAGGTGTTTTATGACCCTTGCTTCTAATTTACAGCCTGTCTGTCTGTCTCATTCACTGGGTCGGTCGGTGCTCTTCTTTGAGTTCTGTCCTGTCAGCGTTTGGTTGTGCTGTCTGGCTTTGCTGATGTGGCACCTTTTAGCATGTTATTTTCATTCATAAAGAATGTGCCGGGGCTTTGGTTGGCGCTGTACTTTACAAACTCACAGCTTTGTGAATTGCTTGTCCCAGATTTCTGTTCTCTTCATTTAATTGCTTTGACTTTGATTTCAGATAACTTGTGTGACTGCATTTTTTTATTTAACCTCTATAATGTGACGTTTAAAAATATATATTTAATGTAGGGCGAGACTTAAAATTATTAATTGAAAGTTGTTTGGGTTTTGAAAGTAAGACCGTAATGTAATTGGTTATTGTTATTTTTCCCTGCTAATGTGCCTATGTTTACATCAGAGTGGGGGGTGGTGATGGCGCAGTGGATAAGACACATGTCTTTGGTGTGAGACCTGGGTTCGAATCCATTGTGAGACACCAATGTGTGCCTGAGCAAGACACTTAACCCCTAGTTTCTCCAGAGGCGTGCGACCATTAATAAAACAAATAAAATATTTAACTGTTAAATATTTATGTATAAATAGAAATATTTGTTTAATTAAAATAGAAATCATTGGAATTTGATTGGATCATGAAAGTTAGACTGCTGTGCTGTTATTGTTTTTTTTGTTTTGTTTTTCCCTTAGGGAAACAGAAAATTATTACATTTTAGATTGTGAAAACATGCATTGATTAATTTTGAATTACAAGACAAGGGTCATTAAATATTTACTTTATTTACTAAATATTTACTCAAATGATTTGATAAGTAAATATAGTCAATAATGACTGACTTTTACTGTCATTTAAATCTTTTTTTTTTTTTCTGGAATACCAGGAGGACCAGCACGGTGTTAATTTTTGTTTACATTTATGCATTTAGCAGACTAAATAGAGGAACAAGCAATTTGTCAACGCTTCTTATAGTATACAATGCCATTTGTTACATTACGGCCATGCACTTCCTACTTCCTGTTTTCTCTGCTTGTTTCTTACCATTTCATCATTATTCTGATAATCATCGGTGTTACAATCAGTGCACACTAACACAATCCATCTACTCACTCACGGCTTTCCTGCATGGCGCCTCATTGGGTTATTTCCCGGCTTTCTCTCCCATGCAGATCCCTCTTCCTTCCCATTTCCTACACTCCATGCTGTGCGTCAGTGGAGTAATGTGCCTTTTTTTACAGTGCCACTGGCACGGGCTCACGGTAAGTCATTTGCCCACCGCAGTGAGCTGCGCCAGGCCAAAAGAATCGTCGTCAAGTTGGGGAGTGCCGTCGTAACCCGTGGTGACGAGTGCGGCCTCGCTTTGGGCCGACTTGCTTCAATAGTAGAACAGGTAAAGGATTTCCAAATAAGACTGTGATTTAACACATTTTACTAACAAGGTGGTGTTATGCAATATTTCATTGTTGACACAATATGACTCTGGATTTTGATTGTCTAAGGTGGCCGTGCTTCAGAATCAGGGTAGAGAGATGATGATCGTGACCAGTGGTGCTGTAGCTTTTGGAAAGCAAAGGCTGAGGCACGAAATTCTTCTCTCACAGAGCGTCAGACAAGCCCTGCATTCAGGCCAGAATCAGCTCAAAGATATGGTGAGGAGTCTGACATACAATTTTGTTGTTAATTTCTTTGGTACATTTAAAAAAAATGCTTTAAACAAAAATATAATGTTATAAATCTATAGTTCATCCAAAAATGAAAATTCAGTTTCAATTACTCACCTTCATTTCATTCTAAATGAGAAGACTTTCTTTCAACTTCTTTTAAATTGAAAAATCTAATTGTATTTGTAAGTCCATTTAACCAAAACTTAGATTCTTTAAAATGTTCATAAAGAGATCGTAAAAGAAATGCATATGACTCGAGTGGTTTAATGCAAGGGACGTCTGAAGAGACGGTCACTTCATATGATGAAAGGATTTAATTTAGGCTTTTGTTCACATATAAACATTGATAATAGCACACAAATAGATCACATCAAATATGGTAATTGAAACCGTAGTTAGCATGTTTTATCTGAGTGTACAATCCTTTTAACTTTAATAAGTTGAATGTGTTTCCTCTGTCAGGCCCTGCCTGTTCTAGAGGCGAGAGCGTGTGCCGCTGCGGGACAAAGTGGGCTTATGGCTCTGTATGAAGCAATGTTCACTCAGTACAGCACCTGCACGGCCCAGGTACATACATAAACTCTATGCATAATGACACTTCACAATACACTCTTATTCATATTTTTATGGATTTGTTTTGTTGTTATTGCTCCAGATCCTGGTGACAAATCTGGACTTTCACGACGACCAGAAAAGACGAAATTTGAACAGCACCCTTCACGAGCTGCTGCGTATGAACATCGTTCCCATTATCAACACCAACGATGCTGTGGTGCCTCCCCCAGAACCCAACAGTGACCTACAGGGGGTAAATGTGGGTACAGAGCAAAATGAATTGGGAGATTGAGTCTTCCCAGCAGCCTTGCCACCCATCCTCTTCCTTTTGGAGCTGCATGCTGGGAGAGGGCTTTACAGATGCATGCTGGAGCAGCAGAGCAATAAAGAGGCTTGATGTTTGTCTTCTGCACTGGTTCAGCCTGAGGGTTGTTCCATTCATGTTGAAACTGGAAAGAAACTAACATTACTTCATTCACAGTACTGTCGCTTATTCTCTGAGCTCATCCACATTTACTCTGTCATGCACTGGCTGCGCCTTCTAATGTGGTTTCATGTGGAATTCTGCCTTTTCAGGATTAGAAGGAGTCATTATTCTTCACACCCATTTTATTGCCCTAGTTTAGTGATAAATGCTCAATGAAGCTCACAAACATAGTGATGATGTCGTGCTTTGAGGGTTTTAAAAGACAAGGGCTGTTATCTCTAATTTGCTCTTTTGAGACTCTTTTTTTCACACTCTGTATTTCTCTTTTTCATTCTGCAGGTTATCAGCATCAAGGATAACGATAGTCTTGCAGCGCGGCTTGCCGTGGAGATGAGGGCAGATCTTCTCATTGCTCTCTCTGATGTAGAGGGTGAGATTTCACATTGAATGTTTATATCATTACCATGCTTTTTAAGGCCATCATATAGTCATTTTGAACAAAATCAGGCAAAAACTAACTTTGTTTGAAGACTGGAGAAATAATAACGAAGGTTCAGCTTTGTCATCACAGGAATAAAATACATTTTAAATATATTCAAACAGAAGAACAATTACAGTATTTTTAAATTGTCATAATATTTGACAATATTATTATTTGTTAGTATTTTTAATTAAATAAATGCAGCCTTGGCGAGCAGAAGAGACCTATTTTAAAAATATAAAAAGTCATATATATATACAATTTAAAAGTTCAATACATTTTTGGAAAGGAATTAATGTTTTTATTCAGAAAGGCTGCATTAAACTAATCAGAAGTAATAGTAAAGACACATTGTTACTAAAGATTTCTATTTCAAGTAAATGCTGAAAAAATGTGTCATTTCACAAACGGTCATAACAATCATTACTTATGTTAATATTTCTTATGGTATTACTGTATATAAAAAAATTAAGATAATATTTTGTACTATAAAATGAAGCCAAAAATACAAGCTAATTACACGCTAAAGGGAAAACTTTAAAGACTGTGAGAGTGACTCTTTTTCATGCAGTTGCAATTGATGCGTAAAAATGGTTATACATTTTTGGTTGAAATCTCAAACTCAACTGTTTACTCTCTATCCTCTTTTGCCACTTATTTAGGCCTTTATGACAGCCCACCGGGGTCAGATGATGCCAAACTCCTGGACACATTTTACCCTGGGGACCAGCATTCCATAACCTATGGCACAAAGTCCAGGGTCGGCATTGGGGGAATGGAAGCTAAGGTATTATTACAGAAACACAATGTAGCTTTTGATTAGCCTGGCTAACGTCATACCATCTCTCATTGACATTGAAACCACGTGGGAACCACGTTAATTTTCTCGTATTTGAAGCGTGGTTCAGAGCCCAGAGCCGTTTATTGGGTGCTACGAATGTCTATCAAATGCGCCTGTATGTAGCTCATAGCCAATCTTTCAATTAAACCAGATGACGTACATGGAGCCAAAGAAATTATACAACGAAGACGACAATGGGTCTAAGATTCATTTGCATCCTAAACTATTTAGTACAGTATCCAAGGCGTACCTTTGCGTCTGCAGACATGTTGGATCCATAGACATAAACAAACTGCTTCGAGTGTCACATAGCCGTGGTCATCTTCCTTCTGCTCCCTCCCCATCCTGTGATTGGTCCCATCGCTGAGGTCCATGGTATCTAGACGGGTTTGCAGTGTTAATAATATCGTGCTGCGCAAAGGCAGTAAGGGGAAACCCAGGCTAGCTTTTGATAGTACAGTATGAATGCATAAAAATGACAGTCTGTTTTTTCTCTAAACTTTAGGTAAAAGCTGCCCTCTGGGCTCTCCAAGGTGGGACTTCTGTTGTGATTGCTAATGGTACACACCCCAAAGTCACAGGTCATGTGATCACTGACATTGTTGAGGGCAAAAAAGTGGGAACATTCTTCTCAGAAGTCAAGCCAGCTGGTAAGTTATCTCCGGTTCTACTGAATCGGTTTTCGTCTGACAAGATTTGTTATCCTTATCTGTTAAAAGTCCTCAGATGCTACTTTTCTTCATCCACAGGCCCTACAGTTGAGCAGCAGACAGAAATGGCTCGCTCTGCCGGCAGGACACTTGCTTCCCTTGAACCCGAACAGGTAAGTTAAAAATTTGAACCACTTTTTTAAATGTCTGGATCATATGGCCTAGTATTTTCCCAGAAACCATTGAATCATTGCATTAAAATAAAATAGTTTGGGTTATTTGGGGTGGTGATGGCACAGTGGATAAGACACATGCCTTTGGTTTGAGAGACCCGGGTTGGAATCCACTGTGAGACACCAATGTGTCCCTGAGCAAGACACTTAACCCTTAGTTGCTCCAGAGGCGTGTGACCTCTGACATATATAGCAATTGTAAGTTACTTTGGATAAAAGTGTCAGCTAAATTAATAAATGTAAATGTACTTTTAATCTTAACATCTAGTGTCAAATCATTCTGTTTGTCCACAGAGAAGTGACATTATCTGTGCATTCGCTGATCTCCTCACCGAGAGGAAAGACGAGATCTTATCTGCCAACAAAAAGGACATGGATCATGCTGCCAGCACAGGTAACAGGAAGTGATTGCTTCTCTCTAGACCATGTCTAATGTAACTTCCCCCAATTTGAGTTGCGTATCAGTCAGTTTTTTTCTGTGATGTTACAGGTCGTCTGTCTCCAGCCTTGCTTAAGCGACTCGCTTTGTCATCGTCAAAGCTGAACAGTCTGTCCATCGGTCTGCGCCAGATCGCAGTGTCCTCTCAGGACAGCGTTGGCAGGGTTCTGCGAAGGACCCGTGTGGCAAACAACTTGGAGCTGGAGCAGATCACTGTCCCCATAGGAGTACTGCTGGTCATCTTCGAGTCACGGCCAGACTGCCTCCCCCAGGTCAGGTGCACAAAATGCATACCTATACATCAATAATGTTATGGTTTGGTTTTCCTGCTTGTGAACACGTTTATGTTTGGGCCAGTGGGTGGTGCTTAAAAATCTGGGCTGTAAAAAGAAAAGTTGTTGGTTGAATCCCGACAGTATCCAAGGTTCCAGGTTTCTCCACTGAGATTGAGAAACAATTTATTTTATCTCGACAGGTTTCTGCTTTAGCCATTGCAAGTGGAAATGCTCTTTTGCTGAAAGGTGGCAAAGAGGCAGCCAACACAAATCGCATCCTGCATGAGCTCGCCCAGGAGGCCCTGTCCATACATGGAGTGAAAGACGCCATCCAGCTGGTAAATTAAACACTTTTGCACTGTAGATTTTCACCTTACACACCCACACATATATAAATGCTACTGTTCAAAAGTTTGGTACGAAACTTTTGTTAGTACAAAATTTATTTATTCATTTATTTATTTATTTTTTTGACAGAAGTCCCGCATTTATTCAATAACAAATAAAGTAAAAACTAATATTTTGAAATTGTATTACAATTTAAAAATACTGGTTTCTATTGTAATATATATCTTAAAATGTAATTAAATCCTGTGTTGGCAAAGCTGAATTTTCAGCTGTATTATTTCAGGATTTAGTGTCACATTTATTGTTAATAATGTTGTTTGTTACTGTTGTGGTGCTTTTCAAATTTTGAGGAAACCGTGATTCAGGATTCTTCAATAAAGGGTCCAAAAGAACTGCTTTATTTAAAACTGATATTGTATGTAACAGTATACATGTCTTTACTGTAACTTTTGAAAAATTTAATGCATACTTGCTGCATATTACTATTAATTAAAAAATATATTGACCTTCTGATTGGTAGTGTGTATCCTATTTAACTCTCATTACAAATCAGGTTTATTGGCAAAATGTATAGGATTTCAGCTGTTTGCAAATGATCAAATCAAGCAAAAGTATTTGAAATAAAACACAACAAATTTTTCAAGTGGTTTCCCCCAATGCAATAGCGTTGAGTAATCTTGATTACAACTGTATATGCATATTAGTCATTCAAGAATGATATATTGTGTGGCAGGTGAGCACGCGTGAAGAGGTGGAGGATCTGTGCCGTCTGGAGAAGATGATTGATCTGATCATTCCCCGTGGCTCTTCTCAGCTAGTCAGAGATATTCAGCGTGCAGCGAAAGGCATCCCTGTTCTTGGTCATAGTGAGGGGATCTGCCATGTTTATGTGGACCATGAGGCCAGTATTGACAAAGCCATCAATATCAGTAAGACAGCCAATAAGTGTGGATTATGTTCATAAAGTAAAACTATGAGGGAATTTTCTTTTATTGTTTGTAATGGTATAAATTACACTAGTTATGTTTCATCTTTCTAGTCCGAGACTCCAAATGTGACTACCCTGCAGCCTGTAACGCTATGGAAACCCTGTTGGTGCATCGAGATCTTCTCAGAACCCCACTGTTTGATCAGATCATCGACATGCTGAGAACAGAACATGTAAGACTATCAATGGCTATGTGTCCATTTAAAGTTGCGCATTTGACTTGTATGAAAAATTTGAATATCACATAAAACATTTTGCACTGTTTCCATTCCATGTGTTGAGGAGAACAAAATCATCACATCCTTGGAAACTGCCGCAAAATATCTAATAGAAAAGGTTGCTGCAGTCAGGAAAGCGACTGTGGCTCTTTTATCCGACATGAATGACATCAGACGAAATGCAATGAACTAGAGCCAGACCGATATATATCAGCAGACCGATATTATCGGCCGATATTAAGCATTTTCCAAACTATCGGTATCGGCAGTTATAATGGCCCATAACTGAATATTTCAAAAATAAAATAAAAATTCACGAAACATGCTTGAACCATGTCATGAGTGTTGGAGTTGTATAGTTTGCATTTCAGAATAACTAAAACAACATTTGAGATGCCATGCAATGAATCCACTGCTTAGTCCAGTTGTCCAATCCCATTCTCTGTGAGTGACTTTGTTGTTGTTGCTCATCGAGATTTATTCTGTATCTGACAAGACTCATCGTCTTGTCAGATAAAAAGTTTATGCACATTTTTTTTAATAGAAAGTTTGCTGTTCAATAGAAACAGAATTTATTTGAAATATTATTTGATAACATTATAAATGTGTTTATGGTTACATCAATTTAATGTGTCCTATAAATCATTTTCATGGTAGTGTACATCTCACTATTACTGTTGGTTTTTTTTTTGTGGAAACAAGCTATTTTAATTTTCTGCATATTACAAAATGATAGTCTACCTTTTATTATACATTTTCTACAAATTGATGATTTGTAGGTGAAGATCCATGCTGGCCCCAAATTTGCATCCTACCTGACCTTCAGTCCATCAGAGGTGAAATCTTTGCGCACCGAATACGGGGATCTGGAGTGCTGTATCGAGGTGGTGGACAGTACGCAGGAGGCTGTTGATCACATTCATAAATACGGCAGTTCCCACACTGATGTTATTGTCACGGAAAATGGTAAATCTGAACATATACCTGTCCTTTAGTGCGAATCTAGACACTTTAGTGTGTTAATATTAAAGTTACATGCTGTGCTAATGATAGTTAAGAAGCTATCAAGAAATTGATGTGTTGTGAAAAAAAGCAGTGCTGTAGTGCCATCTAGTGGAAAGATTGTTGCTGCTTCCACACATGCATTGACATCTAGTATTTAGTCAGTTATGTATCTTTTATTTTTCATGTGCCCTGTGTAGAGGAAACAGCAGAGCAGTTCCTTCAGCAATTGGATAGTGCCTGTGTCTTCTGGAATGCCAGCTCACGCTTTGCTGATGGATTTCGTTTTGGTCTCGGTAGGTCTCTTTTTCTTAATCCCCCCAAACACTTGATTTAAATATTTCCCTTTTAATTGCCTGATAATGACTCTGTGGTGCTTTGTAGGTGCGGAGGTTGGCATCAGCACGGCCCGTATTCATGCCCGTGGGCCTGTGGGGTTGGAAGGGCTTCTCACTACCAAGTGGGTCTTACGGGGTGAAGGCCACACAGCTGCAGACTTCTCTGAGCAGGGCAGCATGACGTATCTGCACGAGAACCTTCCAGTGGCGCAGCTTCTTCCTGGACGCAGAACCACCAGCTAGAGTCTTTAAGTAAAACTTACCCGCTTAAAAAACAATCCTCCATCAGACGGTTCATTTCGATTAAGTGTGAGTACATGTAAAATCATGGTTGGATTGAGAGTTGTTCAGTAAACCCATACATTAAGAGCCTTTATGGCTAATTTTCCTTTGTTTTCCCATAATTTGAACTGTTTTAAGGGGCAAAGACCTCACTTCAACTTTTAATCATGTGTATCCTGTTCTCAGTATATACCAGCTGAATTTAAAGCTGTGAAAAAACACATGAAAGGTCATGCCACACAGACGCATAAGGGATTTTGCTTTAAATCTTGATCCATCTTCTTGTTTATGTTGTCACTTTTGTTATGATTTGTGCGTTGTATTATATTTCTTTGAGTAGCGAAACGTTTCACGGTAAAAATAATGACAATTCCACCACAGTACTGACTTAATGAAAGGAGACTTCCCGAACTGCCAGTGTTGTATTTATGTAATATTTCATTTTTGAAATCCAGTAGCAATTTTGAAATGACATTTCCTGGCACAAATGAAAGCATTAAAAATCTTTGTGCTGAATTGCAGCATATTGTGTATGCTTAACCTCAAACGTAATAGGAAAGAATCATGTGGCATAATACATAATAAAACTGTATTGTTAGTAAAAAGGACCATTTGCATATGGCTTATTGCTGGTCATATACAATATAAGACAACTGTATTATTAATGAAACAACACTGTAAAAAAACTATTTTCAAGATTTGTTATCACAACATTTTTTTTTCTTTTGTCAAATCAACTTAAATAATTTATTTAGTTCAGATAACGTATTATTTTGAGTTTCTGATGATTAAATCAATCTCCTTCGTTGTATTAACTCACTTTTTCCAGTTCAATCAACTTAAAATTTTAAGGCAACCAGTTTACTTACTTTTTTAAGTTAAACCATCACTGTATTTTTTACAGTGAAGAAACTACTGTTTTCACACTGCTTTGACATGTCAGTTGCTTTCATTGAAAAGAAAAAGGAAAGGAAAAACAAACATCCTGTTCTTAACTTCTCTCTTTTTCCTTTTTTTTTTTTTTTAAAGATTAATTGCCTTTAAATCATAAATAATGTGGAGAACTGTAGATATTTCCCTGTTACTGCTGTAAAATTCACCTGGGAGAGACAGACTTTGTCCTGAACTACTTCAGAAGGCTTTATGTTTACTTAAAAGTACTATAATGCTCCACAAAATAGTGATGCTTATGGTGAGAAGAGTGTTCTGAAGATGTTCACAATTTTTGTATGTAGAATAAATTTCCTTTTTTTTTTTTTTACTTTCCAAATGCTTCTGGATACATTTGACGCTTCTGATAAAGACCTGAAAGTTTAATTTGTACCTGAAAGATGTTTGGAAAAAGATTTAGGGAGGAAACCGACAAGTATCGGGGCCATTTTGAACTTGATTAATAATCTTTCTTAAGTGCAGTTCAGTGTGGGAAACATCAAGAGGCTGTTCTGTAGGGAGAGAGAGACTTGCCAAGCACTAAGTGGGACATGGAAGAGTGAAAACAATACTACAGAGGATTAATTATGTTGCTATTAGGAAAGAAGAGACAGCGAGAAGACTGAGGCTTGCCATGAAAGTGCCAGTGCCTTTTGACTTACGAATTCTTTTTATTCTCCAAAATATGCGGTTTACGCTCAATGAGCCTTCATCAGGAACTAAAAAGATCCAGAGATGAAGAGAAACAAAGTCTTATTCATGTGTTATTGTGTTCCAACTTTACTGTGTAAGATCTATGATCAATGACTGTTTTGGATGAAAGAGGTTAAAAAAATCCTCAAATGTGGAGTGTTACTGCCAAAACTGGAGACGAAATTACAGGTGCTGCTATAAGAAAGCATATTTATAACTTGCATGCGAAACAAAGGTGAATTTCAAATGATGAGATCACTTTTTGTAAAGAAACATGAACGTTGACCTTTAAAATTGTATTTCAGATTGATTTTGTCAGTGCAGTTTTATTATGTTGAAACCATGACTGCTAAATAATTCTTGATTTGGTGTTACATCAACCTGCGCACGTAATGTCACATGCCAAGATCTAGGTTGAGAGTTTAGGGTATATGGAAATGAAACGAGCCATCGGACCTTCACAGTCAGTACAGATTTAATTGAACATTACTTGAGGCGAAAACTCATATTTCTTGTGTTTCCTTGATCTTTAGAGACTCAAACGTGCTCCCTGCAGAGTCTCATTTTTTCATATGTATAATTAATCGTCAAAGTTATTTATTCATTTGTATCTTTGCCAATTATGAGCTTCTAATTAAAAATTTCAATAATTGATATTTATCTCTGAAAGGGCTCGGTTTCTACACCTTATGAAAAATGCATGAGCTGAGAAATGGACTTGGTTTTGTTTTGTGTTCTGAGAGAGCTGCATGCTTGGGGCTAGGACCAGGCCACTTTGACTTTTCCTTTTTTGAGTCTGCGTTGCCCTATGATGTGCTGCTAATATGGGGCCTCTTTCATGGGCCCAAAGCGTCTGCTTGACACCATGTGATCTTATAAAAGTCTTCTGCTCTCCCATCCTCAGATACCCTTTTTTTTGTTCCTTAATAACTCAGTTCAAAGAACAAGCTCCTGTTTCCTTAATAATTTTCTTTTGTCTCTTGGGCACAAGATGACGTCGTGCACCATCAAGGCAATAGATATGGAAGGCCAATGGGACCAAAATGTGTCAGGGCCTAACAATAGGGCCAACTAACATGTTAACACGTAATTACGTGCAGGTTTTGAAATTAAAACCCACAAAATGCAGTTAGAAATCAACTGTCGTGAATAACATTGTCGTCACTAGTCAATTTGGTGTGTTAATTATGTTAACTCACTTTGCTAAGGAAGTTTGTGTGAAACGTTTGGAAGGGCAAATACTCAACTCGAGAGTCATCGTGATAAGTACAGCATATTGCGCATAGTCTGCACATATCTGGCTTAATGTACATGACACTATGCAACAAATAATGAAGTGTTAATTTGCATTAAAGCAATAGCGAAGATTAAAAAGCATTTGGTTAACAGAAAATACTACTAAAATTAGTTATTTTCCAAAATCGAGAATTTTTTTTAAGTTATAAATTCGCTGTGAGATCTTGTGAGAAACCTTCACATTTCTCTGTTATTAACGAACCAAACAGAGCTGATGTGGAAACCAGGAAGAAACATTGTTTCGTGAATTAAATATTGATACAGATTAACAAAATTCACCATGGATTTACTGACTAACTGTAACCATGGAAGTTTTGCAGCTGTAATGCTTTCAAGTAGCATCACGTCGGTTTTATTTTTACAATATGAATACAATTGCTGCCCTCAAATGTCAATGTGAACTAAACCTTTGTTTATAACTACACAATTCATTTTGTCCTAGGAGCTGTTTTGTTAATATGCTCCTAAGAAAAGTCAAGAAAAGCTGCTTCATCGCTGAAAGTAAAAAAAAAAAAAAAAAATCATACTTCATGATGTTAGTTTTAATAAAAATATAATAAAAAAAAATCAAGGAAATTTCTCTGGCAGTTCTTTCTTTTTGCTGTATCGAAAACCTACCGAACCGTGACACAAGTGTATCGTATCAAACCGAACTGTGAATTTTGTGAACAATTACATCCCATGTATATATATATATATATATATATAGATATATGTAGGCTTGGCTGTGACATTAATTGGTTTCTTTTTTCCTTTGGCTAGTAGAAGTTCTGAATGGCTGGTAACTTGAGTAAAAATGTTCATTTGAAACCCTGTTTATGCTTACGTTAAATCAACTCAATTCATTGTAAATGTGTAAATTACATGTTACACGTTAAGTACGTGTAATGTTAGTTTCCCACATTTTGGCCCTATTGGCTTTCCATAAATGGACGACATATGAAGAGTTCAGATACAAAAGCCTCTAAGTGCCATTTGAAATTTTCTTCTAAATGATCATTTTTATCAAGCTTATATATTCAAGTTCAGTAATTTCACTTGAATGACAATTAATAGATAATCTTCATTGCAATTTAAGTGAAATTACTGAATTTAAATATACAAGCTTGATAAAAATGATCATTTTAGAAGAAAATTCCAAATGGCACTTAGAAGCTTTTGCATCTGAACTCTTCATATACTCAAACATCAATATTTTGAAGTTTCACTGCATTGAATTCAGACTGAACAAATATCATTTGTTTGATTTTAATACATTTTTCCTTTATTTCCAGTTGTAGTTGGGAAGGGAAGGGTGCTCATAAAATACACAGTTATCTCGGTCAACAGTGCTAAAGAAGACAGATAGCACTACTTAAGCCAGGCTGAACGGCACTTGTGCCGCATTCCCGCAAGCATCACAAATACATTCAGCACGACCACCTCGAGGTGATTGAAGGTTAGACATAGTCGCTTGGGAGCACACATTGGGAGAGGTGGTTGCGTGATTTGAATCTTCAGTTGAGGTCAGTCACACGTCGCAGGGAGCCCATGGTAGGACTTGGACTGCCCCACTCGACGTGCCTCCTGTATTCCCCAGGACGCAGGAAGAACTGGCGGCCAGTGTAGTTGGGGTGCTCATGGAGCATCCAGTAGCCCTCCATGACATTGGCAGAGGAGATGTCTCCGTTGTGGAAACGCTGACGCAGATCAGGGCAATCTTCATTCATCTCCATTGCCTGACCACCGAAATCGGAGCGCTCAAAGATCTTCATCCTGTAGTTTCCAGTGTACTGAGGAAGAAACAAACAGCATTATAGATATATAAGTTTATATTTGAAGGTGAAATAATTTTCTACTACTCTGTTTATGCATTTTTAGCTAAATTCCCTCCAAAAATGTAAAGGATTGCTTTGATTGATCAACAACATTACATCAGCCAATAGCCTGAGTATGGGGTGGGATCTATTCTGTTTTCCAGACCAATGACAGACGAGGTGAGTGTTGTTATATACCTGTAAACCTGTTTATTATATATATTTTACTATTAAGAACATAAACCGAATAAACATCTGAAATCTTCAATCTGACAAAAATATCAAATAAGAAAAGTACAAAATAACAAAGAACAAACAAAGAACATAACAAAGTTCAAAGAACAACCATTATTTTTGGTGCGCTAGTTCCTCACAAATAGCGTAACCATAACATTTTGATGCAAAGAGAAAAAATATTTCCTATCATTATGGATGCTTTTTAAATAATACTGTTGTCTACTAATGCTGATTATTTAGGAAAGACTCACAGGAGGAACCATGCGGCATGAGCGAATGCAGTCGTTGAATCCAGCCCAGTGCTTGAAATCAGGGTATTCGCCCTTAGAAAGCATGTACTGATATCCAGAAAAGTTGGGCTTCTCGTAGGCCACCCAGCTTCCACTCTCTACTCGGATGGAGTTGCAGCGAGAAAAGTGAGTATGCATGTCAGCACAGTCTCCACTGCACTCATAGTGACGGCCCTGGAAGCTTTTGTCTTCAAAGAAAGTAATCTGTTGGATGTTGCAATGAAAGACAAATACCGATTACTGGTCAATTTTAAGTTTGCAGTTTCATTTGTTCTTGAGTATAGATTTGTATATACACATGATATAGAAAAACTGAAATGTTCTTTTCAATATAAGTATTTTGAAAGTATGTTTTACGGTCTGTCCGTTTACATTTTACAAGTCTACAATGTATAGATTTAATCTCAAAAATATTAACTGAACACAACAGGACTATCTAAGGCTAATGGCAGTCTGTTTTAATACGTTTCCTTCACACTACATTGTCGGAATCAAGTTATTTTGTAACAGAATATCACAAGTACAGTAAAGACCCCTTATTTTCTCATTACCAATGTTAACAAAGCTGAATTTGCATTGCAGTCCAATATTTTTTTCCATAAAATACCCTTAGTGTAATCTTGAATGAATATAACTACACGCTCCAACAATTAGGGTTAGAAGAACTGTTGCCAAACATATAGCATGCTAAAAACATAATAATCACTGCAATAATGATCCAAGACTCTAAAGCATTTGCCTATTTAAATCCAAACTGGGATTTATTTTTATTTATTTATTTATTTTTTTTAGACGGGCAGTTAAAAGCATACTTTTAGGTTAGATCCGTATAATTCACTGACACTGTTTGGTCACTTACCTTGCCCATTGTGACTTTTCTCCGAGTGGACCAAATCATTTCTGAGGTCAGGACCTCTTTATAGACCCAGCGTGGATCAGTGCTTTGTGTATGACGCACAAAACTCTGTCTGGTCAGCACAATGTGTTCTATAGAGTAAATGCGACTGTAGATCTGCCAGCATGCACACCCTTTGTGTCTTTGCAAGCTTTGTGCTTTCTCTCTCTCCCTCCCCACCCCGCCCCCTCTCTCTCTCCAAACATAGCACCATTGCACTTTTTAGTGCTTGACAAAAAAAGTTGCAAACTCTGCTTTTAGTTGCCTCAGGGCTTTATATGTAAATGCAATGAACTAGCAGGACACATAAATGAGGATAAAATGATAATGTGAAACTGGGATATGGGATTTAATTTCTTATTTAAGTTCTTGATTTTTTTTGTTTTATGATTTGGAATGAGATTAAAATGAATTCTTCAACCACATCAGATTTATAAAGTTGAGTTTGGCTTGCAAACACAATCTTTATTTTCATGTGCATTGGGCAGCGGATCAGTGGATCCTCATTCGAAAGCGAAATGGCAAGCAGAACAAACTTTCTATTTCCTTCACTACAGAGTAATTCAAAGAGTATATTGAAGAAAAGACAGCATGCGAGAACTGTTTTAATTGGTTTTAATGGTAAAAAACAGACCGCTTTTACATTAAACTGCTCCTCACTCTCCTAAAAGAGCCAATCATGGGATTCATGCAACCCCAGTCCATACAGGCTCTGTACTCTCCGGGCCTCAGGAAATACTGACGCCCTCTGTAGTTGGGGTGCTCATAAAAGACCCAGAAGCCCTCCATACAGTGACTGGAGTAGATACCGTGGTGGCCAAAACGTTCGTAGACATTGGGGCAGTCGTCTGTGAACTCCATCATGTGTCCGTGCATTTCAGGCCTGTTGTAGATTCTCATGCGGTAGGCACCTCTGTACTGTTGTGCGGGGAGAAAAACCAGCAGTTAGGCTCAATAATCAGGGCAATGCAGACACATTTGAAAGACCAGTTGTCAGAACGTTAGGGAGGCGAAACTCTGAATTCTTCATGTCGCTGTTGAGACTGAGCCTTTGAACATGACTTCCTGCTGTACTGCTGTTTCAAAGATTTTCAAGTAGACGTTTAGTCATTTTTGTCGAACAAACTCTAGTGACAGTGTCATGATTCTTCCACTGCCAAAAACAGAGATGAATGGAATTATGATGAGCCGCGCAGTCATTGGAGTGTGTCTTGCTCCATTTCAAATAACTAACGCTCCTGGTGGACCTGTGAACCTGTTTTTTTTTTCTCCCCTGCATATATGGATTACTTCAAAGGGCTCGTTGATTGACGTTGCGCTTTTTAAAGGTGTCTAACTGTGTGAAATAAAACCCATCAGTTTGATTGACTTACTGGGGGGAACATCTGACAAGATCTAATGCAATTGTTGAAGCCCATCCAGTGGTGAAAGTCAGGATACTCCCCACGGCCCAGGACGTACTGATACCCCATATAGTTGGGCTTCTCGTAGCCCACCCAATGACCCCCCATGACCCGGATGGAGTTGCAGCAGTTGAAGTGCCTGTAGGTGTCATAGCAGTCAGAAGAGCACTCGTAGGAGCGCCCCTGGAAGTTGCGGCCCTCGTAAAAGATGATCTGATGACAGAAAGGCAATGATTTCACAAAGTTACAGCAGAAAAGATGTTAGCAAGGATCAGAGAAACAAAAATCCATGGAAGTTAAGTCTTTGAATGAATATCCTGATTCATTTTGTCCAGTTTTAGATATTATATGCATTGTAAAGGCCTTTATATATTATCATGTGAGTGAAAATAACACACAGCCGTGTTATGGTTTACAGTCAAGTCATGAGAAACCATATGTGATGTATAAATTCATGTAAAATTGTATTTTGTAACGTCCCATTGTATAATTTGAGATGCTCTTATTCTGCTATCCTCTATCTAGACTGTCCAGTCATTGTCCTGCACAAATGTTCCTGTTGTAGCATAGAACCACATACTATCTTGATGTGAATGGCAATTTTAAAGGGCCAGTGTCACTCTAACTTTAAGTTACCAGTATCAGCGCCTACCTTTCCCATGATTGCAGAGCAGGATGTCCGCGCCGTTCTGCCGTACTGCCATGGAGGTCCCAGTGGACCTTTTATACTCTTCTATAGATGTATACATGCAGCTGCCAGAGAGACTAGAGTTTACCTTTGAAAACGTCACAGACCTTCCCCATTATTCATTTCTCTAAAAACAACTAAAGCCACACTCCCATTATTCCCGAATGCTAGAGTTTACCTATACAAATTCCGCTCACCTCATGAGCCTTACCAGCAAACCAAGCCTTGTTCACCCATGACCTGTGATGTGCTCTTTTCACAACAGGTCACAAAAGGATGAGGTACTATAAACAGTCCTTTCTGTATATGGAACAATGTGTAGTTAACATGACATGTAAACATTTTTTTACTGAGTGCACAAGTTTCATTTGATTTAAAGGGTTAGTTCACCCAAAAATGAAAATTAAGTCATTAATTACTCACCCCCATGCTGTACCAACCCCGTAAGACCTTCGTTCGTCTTCGGAACACAAATGAAGATATTTTTGATTAAATCTGAGAGGTGGACCACATAGGACCACACTACCACATAGGCACCCTAAGGGATCGAAACTTGACGGCCCAGAAAGTCGATGATGAAAATGTTTAAATATTCCATGTGACAAAAGTGGCTCAACTATAAGTTTATCAAGCGACAAGAATACTTTTTGTGTGAAAAAAAACAAAAAAATAAGGACTTTATTGGACTATTCCTTTTCTTCCTTGTAGGCCTGAGACTAGAGTTCAAGAGATTTCCACGAGATGTGCGCGAGAATTGCGTTCTTATTCTACGACTTCATTCAAAGTTCCCTTTACGTAACAGGAAGTGGGCCACGGCGGCCGCAAGTGGATGGAGGTTTGAGAAGAGGAGGATTTTATAGCTGTCAAAATAAACATGTTCACTTTAGATATATGATATATGTTTATAAAAACACAAAAGGCAATTATTTAATATGGCAAAATATTTAATTTAGCAAATAATGTTTTTAAATTGGCAATCTTGAAATCAATACGTTTGAAAACTTTTGAAGAGTCAAATTTCCCCTACTTCACATGTCCCTTCCTTCTCTACATACACCTATTTTAAAAAGACTGTCGAGACTGCAGATAAAGCAAACGTTCAACAAACGCAGATAAAGCAAACATTTTTGAAATCCCTATATGGTGGAAGTTGTTCTCCATAGCTTTGTTTTTGATGTCATCATCAAATATGCAATTAGAGGGAAACACAACTGTCACATTCTGTTTTGATTGAGGCAAACCAGCTTGACAGACATTTTGTCAACCATTTGGTCTGGAGATTTTTATTGAATTATTTATTTTCAAATGCTGGCATCACAGAGAGTGATTTCATCACAGCACACATTTTGGCACATCTGGTGTCTATTTTTTTCCTGCCGTGTGCATTTTCAGCCATACTCATCTAAGTGATTCTGACACTATTGATTGTTCTGGAATGTGTTGACATAACCTCCGACAATATGTTGCCTTCTTTTGCTTCCATAGCCTGAAGAGCCACTCTGATGCAAGGCCTTCATAAGGCTGTGTTGAGGTAGGTCATACATTTCATGTGTTTGTATTATTGTGTGATGGTTGTTTCAACTCTAGGACAGTAGACTCTGGCATGTAAGCAAACCCCTCAGCTGACAGGCAAAAGGCCAAAGAGAGTTGGCCTTGTGTTTCTTTTCTTTTCAAAGCTCCCCTCATCTCTCCTTTCATCAAGATGAGGAGCAACGCTCTGTTTTGTGTATTGTTTTTTTGCTGGTTTTACTCCAGAGAAAGACAGCTTTTGTAAAACAATAGCTACACTGTTCTTTGATAGCCACTCTAGCATTGTTTTAAAGCACAGCTCAGAGAGTGAGAGTTGTAGTTAGCGCTTTGTATCTTTATCTGTCAATGGCTTGAGCTGACAGTAACAAACATTATTAACGTGTCAGATCTCTTTAAAAATTCTAAAGACTGATTAAAGTTTGAGACCACATTGAACATCTATTTTAAAAAACAAACAAAAAAAAGTTTTTAAAAACTTGACAAACAAACGTGACAAAATGATTATTAAATTAATACGATTCTGTGCTATTTCTAGATCGCTTGACTAATAAGAAAAGTACCAGTATAAGAATTTGGAAACATTACAACTAATGTTGTCGACAGGAGTAATGGCTGATGAAAATTCAGCTTTGTGCCATAGAAATAAATTATATTTTAAAGTATATTCAAATAGAAAACAATTATTTGAAATTGTAATATTATTTCAATAAAAATAATTTTCTGTATTGATTAAAACACTTTAGCATAAGAGATTTTTAATAAAAATATTAAAAATAGTAATGTTTAAAAAATTTTGACCAGTATATTTTGGAGGGGGAAAAGATCATGCCAAAATCTGACTTTTGGAACCTCCCGTGTACATGATTCATCATTGTTATGTCTTTTGTGAAGAATGGTCTTTTAATTGAACTTTTGTCCCTGTTTGCTCCTCTTTTTACCTTTTTTCTTGGCTTAGTTAGTGATTTCTGTACCACATGTACTCTGCACTATACAGGAATGGTTCTCACATCACAGGCTTGCAAATAGTAATCTTGAAAGCACTACAAGACATTTCCTCCCCACACGGGGCGGAAAACTTCAAATAAGACCAAGCTTTCTCTCTTGGTTCCCCCTGGAGAACAAAAAGCCAACACTTAAGATCTTTTGCTCCCTCTCCGGTTGAGAGAGATGGGATGGGAGAGAGAGCAAAATGGAGAGAATTTCTTTGGACACAGGCGGCGATCAACACTGTGTTCTCACATAAAATTATTTCTAGGTGATAAAATGTGCAAATAGGCTACACTTATTTCATTTGGTCCACCTTGAGAAAATGGTTCAATTTTTATATACATATTGATTGCAATTTATTGTTGTTAATAATTTTATTATGAGTGTGTAATTTTGGTGAAACGTTTGGTTAACATGAATTTGAAAATTTCTTAGAATTTCTTTTTATGCGTTTGTAAAACGTGAAAATGATCCAAAAAGCATTTTGTGCTTTCATAGAAGAACATCACTGTAAAAAGTGATCAGTTGGGTTAACTTAAAAAAGTGAGGAAATCTATCACTTTAAATTTTTTTAAATAAACCATCCATAATTGAAAAAAAAAATTATGTGAACTTGATTCCAAAACTTCGTTTTTTAAAGTATGCATATTCACTTAATTTTAAGGCAACAGGTTTTTCCTCACTTTTTAAAGTTAAGTCAACTAATCACTTTTTACAGTTGGGATCATCAGTGCAAAGTTTGCATGGTCAGTGTAGCAATTTTAGTTAACTGATTAGTGACCTAGAAATCTTAAATGTTTTCTAATAACCATAACTGTTTTTGTATATATATTTTAAAAAAATTCTAAGACCTTTTGTTATCTCCAAGTTTTAATGTTGTCTCAGACTTTTGGACCTAACCAGGTAACCATGAAACAGGACTAGTCTTTTGGTTCATCTGAAAACGTGAAGCAAAAAAATGAGGAACTGAGACAAAAATGGATGGGCTAATTTACAGGAAAGGCCAAGAAGACTCTTTCAGTATGTCTGACAAAATGACCAGCAAATACACTGTTAGCTTCTTGATTATAGCATTAAATTATAATTATATAGTCTAGAATTAGGCAGAACAGCACCTAAGTAAACATAATTCATGGATTGAAGACAATATGCAGACTTTGTAGCCCCAGATATGAGTATTTAAAGAAGCCATCAGTACGGGTTCTTATAAAGAAAATTGGTAATTTTAAGCACTTTACGGTTCTGGGACAAAAGCTCTGCCCTAGTGAATGGCAGCTGCCGCTTCTCTTCATTAGCCTCGTGGGTTTCTACGAACAGGCCTTAATCTGCTGTCGGAGACGGTGTGATGTGGCTGGGCGAGCCAAAGCCTCCCGTGTGAGGGGGAGGAAGACGAGGGCCCTTTGCTGAGAGATCATCCTCCTGTTGTGTGGAGCTGCAGACAAGCCCTGTCTGTCCCTGCCAGTGCACAAGCCTCGCTATCGACTCCGCCAGACGCTGCCTACGCTTGCCGGCCACTCTGAGTGTGTGCCAGGGACAGCTTTGTGGAGATGTGTCTGATGTGCTCCATCTTTTCTTTTGGAGGATAATTAAAAGAGGAAATAGTGGTTGAATATACACTGAATAATGGAGGGATTGGGGGTGCTTCTGAAGCCATTCAAATGCACTTATTATTTAGTTTATACTTTGTTTACATGCAGTTCACTCTCTCTCTTTCCTATCTCTCTCTCTCTCTCTCTCTCTCTCTCTCTCTCTCTCTCTCTCTCTCTCTCTCTCTCTCCCCTTGGGCATGTCATAAAACTTTTCTCTTTTAATAATGATTTTAAACCCAGTTTACCCCCAACATATTTTACTTTTTAAAATACACCACTGTTAAAAAAAATGGGATTAGTGAGATGTTTTAATTGTTTTTGAAAGAAAAACTATATTTGTACACAAGTGATGTTGCATTATTAAATAATAGTAGCTTTAACCTCTCATTGCACATGAAAACATGAGTGAGTAACTGGGTTTGTCTTCCCCACAAGGTCCAAGTTAAGACAACCTCTCACGTGACGTTTCCCCCATCGTCCCAAGGCTCAGAGTTTAAACAGTAAGTTTCTTTTGTGTGATCTGCCCTCATCTTAAAACAGTCTCTGTGTTTACTGACACATGACAAAAAAAAAAAAAAAAAAAAAAAAAAAAAAAAAACCTCAGATCTTTTCATCTCCTCTTTTAGAAGGTGGAATCTCCTTACAATGCATACGTGTGTTTAAGGCAGAGGATGGCAACAACACAAGCAACTTCAATAGCACGCCTTGAACACACGGGGAAAAGGAGCTGCCGATATACAGGTACTCCAACCTTACTACAGGCTTAAATATGTAATCACATATGATGCCATTTTTTGCTTCTTTAAATTTGGCATCAAAGCAAATGTGTTCTGACAACAGTTAGTGACAAGGGCTCCGAGAGGAGCCCGTACCATTCCGTATCAATTATTGATAGTGCGGCTTTCGACCGGAGTGAAAGAGAGAGAGAGAGGGAGCATTGTCATAATGAAATATGTGATTTAAAAAAAGACAGATAAAGGTCGTTCCCATTGTTCTGAAGACTTATGAGTTTGATTGACAGCCTGCAAATTCTCTTCGTTCACTCGTAAAGGAGATCAAAAGACAGTTCTTCTCTTTGCCCAAGGCCACTTGCAATTTATTTAGAAGCCCTGCGCTCCTGTCCCAGCAGGTATCACCACCGAACCAAGCCACTCAGGATAATCACAATTTTAAGGCGTTTCTCTTTCTTGCTCACTTTCTTTGTCAAATTAAGGTACAGCCAAGAAGCTGGTTCAGTTCCTTATTGTAACAAAGACAATATTTTGAAATCATGTCTGATTTAAATTGTATAAAAGCAGAGTTATGCTTTACAGTGAGGTCTAAACATCCACTGAGTCCATGTTGAAAATCTGGGATTCAGAATAATCAAAATATTCAAAAAATAACTAATTAAACAAATCTGTGACATTGATCATGCAAACTGCTTTCAGTCCACATTTGTGCCCTTTGGAACATTTCAAATGTTGGAGAACATGATCATCAGCCTTTGGAAGTTCATTCAGCTCCTGTCAAACAAAAGACATCTTATTATAAACATTTTGCATGGTTAGCTACCATATTGAGAAAGGACAGGTGCCATTGTTGATTATCATAAGGCTACTGCCTTTCCGATTGTAGCCGACCACGTGTACATAAGAATATGCTATTGATGGTAGTGGAAGAAGCCACTTTGCTTTGTAACCAGCAATAAATAACACTGTTTATTTCAAAGGGATGCAGCAGTTCTTATGAGCATAGGAAGGCTTGAAGAAAAATAGGGCATTCATATGGGAGCAGGTGAAGGCATGAAGAAATAAAAGAAAATTGAGAGCAGTGTGAAATTCCTTTTGAGTGGTTTGAAATGAAGTAGCGTTTGAAATAAAATGTTTTGTTCACCTTCGTGCTGGTGCACCATATCTCTCAAAGAGTGTTTGAAAAACCTTATGCATCACATTAATAATACACAGGAGGACGCTTAATGGAGTGTGTGGCTCTTCCCATATCGATGATGATGAAACTGTACTGATAAAAATGTTTATCCCCTTTGTAATGCCTAAATAACGTGCTAGGCCACTTTTTGTTAAATGTGTCATTTAGATATTTGTTTTTTCTTTTCTTTTCTGTATTTCTTTTGTTAATTTTAAGGTCCAGCTATAATATTTCACTTTGAATACAGTTTAGGCTATATAATGTGTTATTTGCAAGATATACCAACAGATATTTTGAGATCATGCATTCCTGACAAATTTATTTTCAGGTAAAGTAGGCCATTCCTGATTTATCAAAAATGATCCTTTTATTATAAACATATGATTTTGATTTATTAACACATATTATCAAACAATATTCCATATTTAACATGAGAACGAGGCCGAACGCAAAAGCATATGAGTAAAATTCATCGTTTCACACAATACATGTGTACAATTCGAAACAACTGATAGAGCATGTTGTGTTGATATTATATTTGATGAAATCTGAATATGGAAATCTTCAGAAATCAGAATATGGATGAAAATTAACTCTACAAGATAAATGGGACTACAGCACATGTAACAACAAATAGTCTGACAGAAATTCAATAAAGGGAACATTTAAAATGCTAACCATATTGTTAAACTGTACATTTTCTCTGAATTGAGTCCATATTTTAAAGTGTTTTATTCTGCATCTTTTTGCTCCTCTCATCCTTTCTTCACTCCATAGAATTTTATTACTAATTCTGCTCTTTTTTTCTTTCTTCCAGCTTTGACTTGAATTTTCTTACAACACACTCATTTCTGTTTTCTGAAAAGTAGATTTTGCACGTCAATTATAACCAGTGAATGTCAGTTTATTTAATGAATTTGAGTATAATTACTAAAGGTTAAAGGTCCCCCATTTTACCTGAATCCACTGGCCTACTTTATCTTCCATCCAGCCATAAGGGGCTAGCAATATTTAAACAACTTACAAGAAAACTATTAATCTGTAAACCTTTTATTCTTTGCATTCTATTCCATTAAATGTAGGCTAAGTAACACACAAAACAGTCACAATAATATTTGTTTACATTTAGTGAAGCAAACTTGTGTTTCGAAGCTATGTCAGCTGTGGATCTACTCTGAATTTACAATATTAATTTCATGATTTTAATTGATTTGGTATTATTGATATGGTTTCTGTAATCGAAAATCTTTTAGTCAGTGTTTTCTGTTTATGTGTGAACAAAACATTTGTAGTACCTGGCTTCCAATAATCACAAAAAAAAAAAAACCTTTGGACTTTGTTACTTTTATATGAAGCAGTCTCAACTTTCAAAATCTGTTGATTTTATTATGAATTGTGGTGGCGTGACAGATTCAAGTTCAAGAGGCAGAGCGGATCACGTGAACAGATTATCATTTGATCTCTCTGCAACCCGGTATCACGACAAGACGTGAAATAATCACATTGGTCCCGGTTTAACCCCCTCAAACGTGAAACTTACACGTTTGCGTTGTTCCAGTCGAGAGATACCCGGATGTTTTTGCATCTTAAATAATAAAACATTTCTCAGTGATCGTCAATAAAACAAAATTACATTTTTCTCGGTTTAATGAAAACCATAGGTCGTTGTGGCAGAGGCGATTGCGTGTAGAAAAGGTCAACATCCGGGTATCTCTCCACTGGAATGTGTAAACGCAAACGTATAAGTTCCACGTTTGAGAGGGTTAAACCGTGACATCTATACGTTTTCCAAGTGGACCAACGTGATTATTTCACGTCTTGTCGTGATACCGGGTTGCTCTACTAGGCCTAGTACAGCACGAAAAAACATGGGCCAACAGCAAAAGGTAGGCATATGTTGAAAGATGCATCGAAATGAATCCTGTCTCATGTAATCACTTTCAGTGTTTGGACAGGTAAAGATAAAATAAAAAAGCTTAGGCTTTACATTGTAACTTACATTACACACACACCCAACGAAAGCTTTTTTAAGCTGTTATTCTCAGTTTTCGGTTTCATCCCAGAATTTTCCATTTCGGTGCATCCCTAAATTAATCACACCTGCTGCTGCATCCAACAGGGACACCGTTCAAACTATTTCCCTTTCACACCACTAGAGTGCAGTAGAGCTTTAAATGTACTCCTCTCTCTCTCTCTCTCTCTCTCTCTCTCTCTCTCTCTCTCTCTCTCTCTCTCTCTCTCTCTCTCTCTCTCTCTCTCTCTCTCTCTCTCTCTCTCTCTCTCTCTATTTGTAAAATAATTCCTGGAAGAAGTGTGCAAACAGATATGTATTTACTGGCTGTGTCA
Organism: Cyprinella venusta; assembly: GCA_038021265.1. Taxonomy (NCBI): domain Eukaryota; kingdom Metazoa; phylum Chordata; class Actinopteri; order Cypriniformes; family Leuciscidae; genus Cyprinella; species Cyprinella venusta. The sequence continues at coordinate 22,948,422 of CM075877.1, forward strand.
TCTCTCTGTGCTCTAAATCCTATCAGCTGCAGCAGGTGCTGGGCTCAGACTCAGACACAAGTCATTTTAAACAGCTGCTGTGAGGGAGCTGACCTGGAGCACAGGCCACAGTGGGCATTCATACACAAATACACACGCTCAAAGGTATGTGCACACACAGCACACATGCACATATGTAAAAGCTTTTTGTTTCTGTCCTGCCACATTCTGCCATGTTGCATGTTCAGATTAGTGACCGGGCTGTTATTTGGCTTTGAAATGTATACGTTAAACTTTTTAATAGACACATGGGGAATAATATATAAATATAATACTTTCTGCAAATATGGCAGTCATGTTAATCCTGTCACATTTTATCATTATTTTCAAGAAATGGTGATATTGACTATGTATAATCACAATTATAAACTAATTAATTAAATACAGAGGATTAGATCAAAAAAATTATTTCTCAATTCTCACCAAAAGATTTTACACAAAACCAGTAAAACATAGCTTTGAGTATGCATTTTTTAAAAAACATTAAAAAACTATATCTTTATATGACAGAAATGCAAAAGGATGCCATTCAGCTACATCACATGACCTGACTCCATTTGTCACATGACCTCATAATGTTGCATGTGTAAATGTGTCCATGTGGATCTCGCCTTAAGCCAAGTCCAATTTTCATAACTTTAAAATAGATTTAAAGAGATGTTGTGATTGCTGCTATTTTTTAATTTACATTTACTCATTTAACTGATGCTATTATCCAAAGCAACTTACAATTGCAATATATGTCAGAGGTCGCACGCCTCTGGAGCAACTAGGGGTTAAGTGTCTCGCTCAGGGACACATTGGTGTCTCACAGTGGATTCGAACCTGGGTCTCTCACACACCTAAGGTATGTGTTTTATCCACTGCGCCATCACCACCCATGATGCTTAATAATGCTTAACACAATACAGAAATAGATAACAACAGAATACAAAAACAACAAAAACAATAACATAATATAAATGAAACAGATTGACAAATTATGAGAAATACATGACACTGAAAAAGGCCTTTTTGTTCTCAGACAACTTAATTAAAAAGAGGTATTTTTCAAGTTCTTTCACAAATATAAGAAAGAGGGGTTTATATTTATGAATATGGAATTTTTCTACAGTAGTACCAAGACCATAATTACTTAAAAATTACCTTTTTAGATTTATATTCCATTCATATTCATGTGTCATGCATTGCATTTTATGATGTATGCCAGTGTGCTCTGACAAATTTTGGCAAATTGGCAATCTGGTTATTTCAAGATACAGAAATATTGCATATTGTGCTGAAAAAGTAAGAGTAATTGACACCGGTTTGGGTCACGACTGCGTGTGTAAGAAGAAGCCAAGTCTCAGTTGGTGAACTGATTAGAACTTTGAGATTGTTTGAAAGACCCGAAGAATCAAGAGCGACTTGCAGCAGCATCCCTGGAAATGCCTGGCGGTCCTCAGAGGAGATCAGCAAATTAAAAAAGGCAGGGAAATAACACAAATTCCCACCATCAATACCGTGCTTCTTATTCTTTTTGCTTTCAACTTTTGTTTTTCCCTTCTTTCAGCTCTCTCTCTACTCCCATCACACTGTTGTTTTCTTAGTATGTTTTTCTCTCATTCTGCCTTTTCTGTCGCTGAGCACTGCAGCCACTTTCAAAGGCTCGGCTGTCACGCGTCGGCTTTGAGAGCTAGTTTAATTTTTAACGTACATGTTGTCAGGGTGCCGTCAGCTGTGATTGACAGGTTCGTCCCAGAGCAGCCTTGCTTGGCAGGCTGGCGTCTTTTGTCAGAGAGAGAGCGGAGAGAAGCAACAAAGAAAGGAGAAGAGGAGGAAAAAACACACATAAATAAAACACAAACCCCCACTTACACTTTCAATAGAGATTCAATTAAACCAAACGTAAAATTGAGCTTTTTCCTATATTGAAAATGGACTTTTGTTCTAAGCCGGAAGTCCAGCCTTACTCTTTTGGAAGTAGGAGAAGAAAATGCGATAAACATAAGTGAAGTTATAGAGTGCTTTGTGATTGCAAAGCAATATTCAGACAAGAATAAACGTAAGCCAATAGACTGTCTTTGCCAGAGAGTAAAGGGTGTATTGTGATACTGAAGGGTCTAATACAGTATATCATACACTTGTCTAGATATCTGTGCTGCTATCATAGATAGAACCGAGCTGACACAGTGTGTCATCACAATATATCATTTGCTTACATAAGCACTTGTGTAAATGGCCCAAGATGATCTTTCTGCAGACTGAAAGAATCTCAGAAGTGTGTTTGCAGATAGATTTCTCTGTTTTGTCACTCCCAGTCCGACGAGATGAAGACATGAAGCTCCTCTAGTGTAAACATTGAGTTGGACACTCTTTGGAGTGTCAGGATTCTGACAGGACCGCCGAAAGCCAGTTCATCTCTGTGCATGTATTCACACCAGGCTTAACTGTTTGAGAATGAAAAGAGTGCAGGTCAAGGAGTTCACAACTACACTCAAAACACACTCAGTAAAGTCGTCCTTGCACGTTATTTAAGTCATTTAACTTTTTTTTATTTATTTTTTTTACTGAAACCAATAGCCACAGAATTTAGTTTACATTGGCTTTTTTGATATAGGTGTTTTTTTTTTGTTTGTTTTTTGTTTTTTGCTGAGTTCTTTTTTTTTACCCAACTGTATTTATTTATAATTTCATGTGACTTGGCACTGTTTGCTCTTTACATCTATTAAGTATAGGTCAATTCAACGCTCTAATAAATAAAACCCCAAAGTCATTTCTGTTCATTATTTTATTTGTTCAAAAGTTTGAGGTCTGTAAGATAAAAAAAAGTCTTTTTGAAAGGAGTCTGTTATGCTCACCAAGGCTGCATTCACTTGATCAAAAGCACAGTAATAACAGCAATATTGTGAAATATTATGATTTAAAAGAAGTTTATTATATCTTAAAATGTCATTTATTCCTGTAGTCAAAGCTTAATTTTCAGCATCATTACGTGTGTCACAGAAATCCTTCAAAAGTTAGTGTTTAAACATGTATTATTATTATCAATTGTAATTATCACAGTTGTGGCTTGCTTGTTGTGGAAACCATGATAAAATGTAAGGCTTCTTTGATAAATATAAAGATATATATAGCATTTATTTGAAATTTACATTTTTGTAACAATGTAAAAGTTTTTACACTTTGATCAATGTAATGTATCCTTGCTGATTAAAAGTATGTATATATATATATATATATATATATATATATATATATATATATATATATTTCAACTAAAAAAGGGTATTGCAGACTTTCATAAATATGATTTTCCTCATGAAATTATTTAAAATTCACTCCTGTTTCCAACTTTAGTGGAATATTTTGGTTTCAAAATGGTGTTTTCATATCGATGCCATAAAAGAACCAGAACCCAAAGTACCATTTAGTAATCAGTCCTTAAAATAACCGTTTTTTTCATAGTTTTTCATGAAGAACCTTTTTCCACTACATAAAACCTTTGGTGGAATGGAAAGGTTTCATGAATGTTAATGGTTCTTCATAGAACCATCAATGCCAATAAAGAACCTTTATTTTTAAGAGTGAATATAGCAGGACATACTGTACATCATGGAGACAAATGAAAATGTACTGCATAATAGGAATGACTCCAACATCTGTTGTCATATTTGCTAGAAATACATTTTAATGCAAGAGGTCCTAGTGCCAGTTTTGGGAGATGCCATGATGCCTGAGTGTCTAGCAACCTGCCTCGGATAGGTGTACATTTCCCCCCCCCCTCTGCCAACATCTTTTTAAATAAAAACACATCTTGCATTTGATAACAGCTTGACATTTGACAGTCTGTTCAGACCAATCAAATGAAGCTGATTTTTTTTTCTTCGAGACGTCTAGCAGAGTAGCATAAAAATAGTCCTGTCATGCCTCAGAAGCCTATCAAAGACTGCCTTAGCCACAACGATCAACTTCTGATATAGCGCTGCCGCCGCCCCCTTTTTTATTTATTTATTTTATTTATTTATTTTGTAAACCAGCCTGTTGAGACATCACAGCTAACATCAGAGCTAAACCATGATGGGATGAAGTGCCCCACTTTCCTCCGAGAAGCGGTGGGTTGTGTCTTTGTCTCACGGATGGAGGGAAGCAATGGCGACTCTCTGTCAGTCACGAAAGACAGAACCAGAATCTCAGTGAAAACAGGACGAAACCGTTTCCTGGCCGTAATCACATCATACTCTCATTATAAAAGTAGGCTAAAGCACAGATCTCATTATGCATGTGAGTTCCTCCAGTGAGGACACTCTTAAAAGAAGCAACAAAGATTCCAGTATATGGTTACATAATTTATAGCCAAATTCAAACAAAATTTAAAACATTGCCATTCATATTAGGCCACGTGTATTAGAGCAGTTAACTCCAAAGTGATAAATTAATAACACTGCACCAGGGTATTATGGGAATGAGCATGTTTAATCATTCTGTTTGACAACAAAAGGAAAGTGTCTGAATCCCAGGGAGTCTCCCGCCTTCCTTTTCTTTTGCTTCACTATAAGCCTGTATGTACAGTTGTTAGATGATTTGATAAATACCATTATAAAATGGATAGTTCTTGTACCAAATACTGATTGGTCAAGACAATGCTAAACTAGGCCAATAGCATAACTTTGACACCAAACACCTGTTTAGCAATCTCTAATGTTTATGTCTCAAGGACTTCATCTTGTTTCCCATCAGAGATAATACTGTTCAAAAGTGCGGGTACGGTAAGATTTCTTAACATTTTTGAAAGAATTATTTTATGTCAAACAAGGTTGCATATATTTAATCCAGCCCGGTCTCATCCCAAGGCGTCATATACTGACGTTTTTGACATTTTGTCTACATCCAACGCACATGGCACCTTTTAGCATCAATTTAAGATGCAGATATATAGGCCAGAAGGTGCCTCGTAGTGGTCTAACCCTAACACTACAACAGACCTAAACCTACCCATAACCAAACAAAGCTCTGTGCGTGTTATATTGATGCAAAAGTGTGCCATGTGCGTTAGATTTAGACGAAATTTCAAAAGCATCACTATATGATGCCCTAGGATGTGAATGTGTTGATCTAATCACAAGTACACAACACATTCTCATCCTAGGACGTCATATAGTGAAGCTTTTGACAATGCATATACATCCAACGCACATGACACCCTTTAGCGTCAAGACCACTTTAGCGGGTTAGACCACTAGGAGGCGCCTTCTGGCCCATATATATAACTGCGTCTCATATTGACGCTAAAGGGTACAATGGATGTATTCTCATCGTCAAAAGCATCAGTATATGACACCTTGGGATGAGAACGGGCTGAAATACAGTAAAACAGTAATTTGATTTAATTATTAAATTAATTATCTATTAATCTTATACTCCTTTTTTACAGACGTCAGAATCACAATGTCTTTGATTAATCTAGTCTTTGATTCACTTCTTGTATCTTTGAAATAAGAAAATATTAAATGTGGCAATATTCACTAATCAGCAATTCAGCAGTAGTGTAAGCTTACATGGCACAGCTGAGTCAGTGCACAACAGAGAGCACAACTAAAATCTGATCCAGTCAGTCAATATTGAAGAGATTTCTCTGGAATTCACATCAATTGTACCTTCTTTCTTCATATGAAAGGGCCTCTGTTGAAAACAAAAAAAAAAAATATGTCAGAAAAAAAAAATCCCCCAAAACATCCGGACTTCCACTTATTACAGATCTTGAGTCAGGAGGCAGGTGTTGAGTGTTTTGAGAAATTATTTGAGAGTGTGTGTGTGTGTGTGTAAGACAGATTTTTATTCCTCACTTGTAAAGCCTCTCACTTAGAACTCACTCGCAACACACAACAGATAAACAAACCTTCACATTTCAAAAGGAAACTCTCAGACGTGGATGTGTGATTCGCTTTTTCATCATCACTGTTCTCACTTATCATGAAAGGCAGCTTTCAATGTCAGTTCGATAATAGACAGCCCGTCTATTCGCCGTGCGTGCTTAAATACTGCCGATGTGTTTCTGCCGTGTGCAATGGACGTCTCTTCAAGGAATGACACAGAGCAATTCTTCCTCATCTTTATTCTTTTTTTTCTTCCTCTTGATGCTTTGACCTCTTCTTTGCACCAGGTGTGGGTTTGCTTGATCCCCCTTTTCCTCTATTTGCAGTGCCCCCACTCTCCGCACCCCCTGGTATGAATGATTCACTGCGAGAACAAGCGGTTTCCCTCCCCAAGAGTGTGGTGCACGGTGAAAAAGCCATGCAGCAGAGCCAAAGCTCCACTCTGATCTCGCCATGTTGTGTAACTCTTCAGAAAGCCAATGTTCCTAACTCATACTCGCTTTTTTTTCCCTGACTGTAACACTCGGTATTGACTGTTTATGCTTTTTAATGTTTGCGGAGAGGGCCTGGGGCTTGCAATGGGGGGAACCGTTCTTCTTGACACACTTAACGCCCCCATAGTGAACTCTCGCTCCCAGCACTCCTGGAAGTACAGAGACCCCATCACCAGCCGGGAGTTGGTATGAAAGCCAGCACCCGCCGTGCCGCTCGAGAGAGATCACCCAACGCACGATTAAGACGCACAAAAGGCATTCTTTCACACAAAATATTTACACAACAGCCCCCCTCCCTATCAAAGCTGCAGAGGCTCTCTTCTGCTGTGCTTTCTTTGGGGAAGTTTGAGGGCACTGGAGATAGACTGATAGAGAGAGAGAGAGAGAGTGAGCATGCTCAACCTCGCAAAGGGCACACTTCGGTCATATTAAGCAAGGAACAACTCTGTCTCTCATTCTTTTTGTCTGCCCGATTCTTTTACGCTCTCTCGCGGTCCCATGTGAGCGACAGCATGGAAATATTCTTGGATCGAATCTGCCAATAAATGTATGCGGGTCAGCATGTAAACGTCAGGGTTGCCATGGTGTTATCTCAGAAATCCATTCCAGCTGGAGTGTTTACAGATATTGTATTTTAATAGACTAGTTGACATTTATTAGATCCAACTGATATAAGTGAATGTGATTTTAAAGATGCTTTTTAACGGATAGATTGCAATAGCTTCAAACTTTTTTGAGGTCTTGTTTTTAATAATGCTTCGCAGACTTATTAACTTCTCAAATACATGTATAAAACGTGTTAAAATCAGGGAAATTCTAACTTCTTAAAGGGATAGCTCACTTTGAAATTAATTTCTGATATGTTTTAGCTTACCTCAAGGGCTTACCTTTGTTTCCACAGTATTTTCAATTTTGATATATTTTTAGGTTAAACCGTTCTTGTCTGTCAGAACCCTGGGTTCACCTTAAAGAGCATGCACAGAAAAGTCCAAATTAAACATGATTTAATGACTGGTAAATGTAAGTACACATTGATGGCCTAAGACACGAAACGAGCGGTTTGTGTGAGAAAACGAACAGTATTTATATCGTTTTTACCTCTTGTAATCACAGTCACGTCCAAGTACTCTGTGGGCGAGGGCGCTTCTTTCTGCGCAAGCGCGCCGGAAAACCCCTGAAGTGATCTCTTGTGCAGTTGCGAAAAAAAAATGCTCGCTCTTTATTTCCACTTTTCTTTTTTAATTCAAATAAAAGCCTCTACGAGCTGATATCTGATAGGAAAAGGGAGGAACATGGCATTAGAAAAAAAAGTGTATTTTTCCTTGGGTTGGCCACATCAGCTGACAGCTTTAAATTCTTAGAAATCTTTTAAAAATCTTTACTCTTCAGGTCACTATTCCTGTTACCAGATGGCACAACCAGACAATAGTGGAGTTAATGATCTGTAGATAGGCCTATATCCTTTGCCAAAAAAGATGGGCTATAACTTTTATATACTTTTTTGGGTTTTTACTTACAGCTTATATTATCAGCTCGGGAGGGTGGTGGACATGTATGAACCCACTGACCACATTAGTTAATTGTTGCATTTTCCAGAAGTGGGTTTAAAACCTTGGATTGTAACTTCATGTTTTTTTTTTTCCGTTAGTAATCCTACTGAGCATGGCTAATTCTCTATCTACATTACTGTCGTGTGGTCAGATTGGTCCCAGATGGTGGGAATGGTTATTAAAGCGGGTTACCAGTGGCATCTAAACCCACCTCCTGCTTTTTTTTTCTCCAAAAGACAGAGATGTCATAATGTGCTAATGAGAGAAGATGGCTAAGACCTCCTACCTTTCTCTTCCCCCCACCTCTTTGTGACCGCGGCCGCGGGTCGTCTCCAGGCGGGCGAGGCCTGCTCGTCAAAGGCTCCGGCCCTCGCACCATATTGATCGCGGACTCGATGAAAGGTCAGCAGACCCCCGCTTCCACTCATCACCATAGTTGCAATGTTTCTGTGCCTGCCTCCCCACAGACGTGAGCCCACCATCGCTGTCCCTATTCGCCTGCACACCCCTCCTCCCCCCGACTAACCACCACCTGGGGGAAAAGGAGAGCTTGCAAACGAGCTAATCATCGCTTACGATGAACACCTCCTGACTGGCTGACAAATGTCAGGGTGACTTGTACAGGATTTAAAAAAATAAATAAATAAGAAATGAATTAATTGCACTGGTTAATTAGGTCCCTGAGGCCTGAGCGCAAATTGCAAGCCACAGAGCTGGCGAGCCTCGAAAGCCCAAACAAAAGAGGGAGCGTTCAAACAAACAGGCGAGCTCAAGAGCAGACATAGCACAGATACACACACCGACACACACACACAGCTCGCATGGGCTTTTTTCCCACTTTCGCAAGCCTCCCCTCTCCTCGTGTAACTCCGTGACCTGCCAAATGTTCTCGGTGTCTTGATGTGCGACGCAACGAGAGGCATTCAGTCACAGAAATCTGCCGCATTCCACAAAGCATCTGTCTCGCTACCACCCGCATTCATTAAGTTTGTATCAATTAGCCGTTATGACTTAGCAAACCTCTATTTGTGCTTGGCACTTTGAAAGTCTTCCTAAAGTGACTGTGTCCCTCAGTGTACCCATGTGTCATCCAACTTTAGCTTCACAAAGTGTCTCTCGCACTTAATTAGAAAGAAAAAATGAAAGAAAGAAAAACAAAACTCTGTGTATTCATCATCCTCTCTGCGACAGTTTTTTTTGTTGCCTTTTTTATGTTTCCCACTCAAGTGCAAACTTGAGAGATGGTATGTTTTGTCAAGGTTGTTTGAAAGACAGGTAGGAGTGAGTGAGGAGTGGGGTAAATGGGGCTCTAGAACCGTCGCATTTCACTGTTCTACCAGTCGCTGCTTCTGTTTCCACAATTATCCGCTACTCTGATACTCTTTCTAAGGCATCGTTCACTTTTTAGAACTCATCTTTGAGTTGTGTGCTCTGCGTCTTTCAGAATCCACTTTTCCAAAGCTCACTGTGTGGGTGTCATTATATCCTTGAATCACAAACTGTACATCTTTCTGTGATTGCATGTTCAAGTTTAATCGAGGTTTGAGAAGTTTGGATGTTCTGTACTTGTCTTGGATGAGCCCATTTTTAAGGGAAAGATGAATACATGTGGAAGACATCATGGCAAACATCGTTGGTGGTCTGGCTGCTCATCACTCTTCTGCTCCAAAATCGATTATTTAGTACTATCATTTACAGTCTTTGAGTAGCTTTTTGGGTGTCGTAATTCATTCAATTTTATGTTTATGTCTATGTTATGTTGATACTTTTATATCATAGAGGCATTAGGGTGATCATTTCTTTGCTGCCTTATTTTTGAAATTGTTTTGCTTCATGCATGACAAATATCCATCTGAATAGAATGGCCTGTGATTTTCTGGAGTTAATTTAATTGTTGAAATGTTCTGATGTACTAACTTTTAAATGTTTAATTTGGTCAGATCTGTGGTGTAGCGGATTGAACACATGTATAAGATCTGTTAGCTAATGTGGACCTTAAGTTCAAGTCTTTTTTTTCTTTTTTGTATAAACAAAATTTGAATATTTGTCGATATTTTTTATTGCTATATGAATATTATGTTACACCACTAATAATTGTGTAAATGAAAATTACAAAACATTAAAGGGATAGTTCATCCAAAAATAAAAACCGTTCCCTCTATCATTTCAATCTTCATTCTGCATATATTTTGCAAAAAAAAAAAAAAAAAAAAAAAAAAAAATTGTATGGACAAAAATATATGAATTGTAATGAATTGAATGCAAAAATAAAATTGGCTATCTTTTGTGTTCCACAGAGGAAAGTCATACAGGTTTGGAACAACTTGAGTTAGAGTAAATGACCACAAAATGTTCATTTTTTTAACCTATCCCTTCAAAAACCTTGCCTAATCAAAAACCGAATATCCTTTTTATTTATGCCCTGTCCCAAATCGCGCACTTCACGCGGACTTGCGGTCTCGTGGACTTCGATTGCGCGTGCTCGCCGAGTCCACGAGTCCGTAGGGTGTCCCATTTGGCATTTTAACGCTCTTAAGTGTGCTCAGCAGCGCCCCCTTTGTACCCTTGAAGCGGTCTTCCGCGAAGCCCGCATTGATGCAGGCTCCGCGCACTTCAACTACCCAGGAATCCTTGCGAAAGGCCAATCAGACAACAGATGGGAGGAGATTTCACTCACGGACTGTAAACATGACTGAGAAGAGAATATTTAAGAGTTTAATTCATACCTGTCAACACTCCCGTTTTTGCCGGGTTTCTCCCGTTTTTTAGCCCCATCTCCCGGACCCCTCCCGGTTTGTTATTTCTCCCGGGAAACTCCCGTAATTTGCATGGCCCAAACTCCTTTATGAATAATCGAACCAATATGTTTGTCTAATGTTGAATAGTTGCCAGATTTGATTAAAAGCAGTATATTCACACAATCCACAGACCGTTTATAATTTCACCTGTTTGTCACTTCAACCTGGCAACCGTTTTAGTTGCGCAGTCGCGGAGAGCCGATAGAGACATGATGGCAGGTGAAGTCGGTGTCCCCGCAAAGAAACTGAAGTAGGCTACGGTTAACGCGTTCAGGAATAATAGGGATAGCACAGAACAACTGAAGTTATTGCATGCAGAGGACAGACAGACTCACAGAGGCGATTGGCATCTCACAACTCGCACTTTATTCCCAAATCGAAGTCGTGTCCTCGTTACTTAATAAACAAAATAAGCTTAAAATTAGCATCAAACAGGAATTACCCGCATACATGCGTATTCGATGAACACGGCACATACACGTGTTTGTGCGTGTATAGACCATTTCAAAAGATGTAAACAACACTGGCCCAGAAGCACTTCCTGTTTCAGTTTTTTAACTCTACATAAAAGCTGGGATAAAATACAACCAACAGAACATTTAAAACTGAATCAAAAAGTTATAAAAACATCTTTAAGAAGTTTTCTTTACATGTGAAATAAAGAAAACAGTTACAAACTGAAACAGGAAGTGCTTCTGGACCAGTGTTGTTTACATCTTTTGAAATGGTCTATGCGCACAGCTCTTAAAGGGGCCATACCTTATTTGGACCACACAACATATACCCCCCCCCCCCCCCCCCCCCCAAAAAAAAAAAAATCTCCCGGATTTTGAAAACCAAATGTTGACAGGTATGGTTTAATTATGTTTTTTTATGACATAGGCGTACATTTTACCAGTTGTTACTTACAGTTTATACAAACATATTATCAACCAGTGGTTGTATCTCAAACGTAATAATAGCTGTTGAATATACGATTGCATTATGATTCATTACATAAACAGAACCGTCATATAACATAGTATAAATTTTGAAACCTATTCATTTTTCTTAAACTCGTCTTCATTTTGTGTTAAATTGAATATTATGTAGGCTATTATTATGTTCATCTGTATTTATCATTTACATAACCATGACATCTACTCTAATGCCCAGGTGGCATATACAATTATAGAACTGTAAAAGCAGGCTGTTTAGTTCACATGGATACGATTTTGGAAAATAAAATAAGTCCTGTTTTCGATGCTAAAGAATGGAATTTTTTTAATGATATGTTTGTGTCATTAAAAAAATAAATATTATATATTTCTAATAAAGGGACTGATGAGATGATCTTTAAGTTTATTCAGCTCCGTATGGAGAGGGATAACTGTTAAGGCTTTCAGAGGCGTGAGGAACGAGTTCCTGTTTCCGGCGTGACGATCGAGTCTGTCCCAAAAATACCTCTCAATGCACCCTCGCGGACTCGCGCTAAGGGCCCTATAGGTCTGCACTGCATGACGTCACCAAAGTGTGGACTCTGAGGAAGTCCACAAGTCCGGAGTGTGCCATTTGGGACAGGGCCTTAGTACAGCGTATTTTTGCCATGAAACCACAGCCCTCCATAACAGCTCTTTAGTGTCTAATTAACATTCAGAAACATCCTTGACCTCAGGAACGGGGTCTTATCGCATTCTGATTAGTTGCTAAACAGCAGTGCTTTCTCTAAATGCCCCCTGCAACATCATCATGCTCTCGTTCTTGACTTTGCCTCTGACCCACAATCCTTTGCTCTGTGGGGATTGCCTACACATTAGCTCAAGCAAGGGAAAAGAGTGCTTATACATTATATGAGCCAAGGGTCAGCATGCACGGCAGTAAAAGATGTGCGTCTTCAGACAGACTGACATATGACTTGAATGAAAAAAAGCGATTTGGGAAATAGAAGGTAAGTATAAAAGGAAGAGCATTAGACTCTGGTATGTGATATTTAAATGCATGTATCAGCCAGGAAATATGCCTGCTTTTATAATTTGCTACCGATGGTCTGTAGTGCAATGTTCTCCCTAGACGTTTCATGCCGAGCAGTCAGAATCTGTTGAGCAGAACCATTAGCCCTTAATTTGTGTGCGCTGCCTATCTGGAGACAAGCTCCAAAGGCCAGTTAGCAATATGGTTTGGCTTTGAATTTGCAATGTGTCCAGGTCTTCACAGACTAAATACTCCTTAGAGACCCGTCTGTCCCAATCCCCCATGACTAGGCCCTATCGATCCTGCTGTTATTGACATGACACCTGCAGAGGGGGCTTTAGCTATTGATAACCGATGGTATTTCTGCCGCAGATCAAAAGCCAACTGCCAGCTTTCATGTTTGTAAACAGTATTGATTTGCATAATAACCTCAAAAATTAGTACCTAGGATTAGGCAAGGACAAATGCATTTCAGCATTCATTACGATGTTTACTGTGAGAACCTAATTAAGGGGAAAAATTGTGAGAGAACACACGATCGCTTGACAACATTCGGCCAATGACATCCTTTGGAATGCCATTGTTAATGAAACACATTTTATTGGACAAACTAACAATACTCTCAATAAATAAATAAACTCTCCACTTCTTGGCAGACTATAGCGCTGATGTGCCACTTTTTTTCCCTTAAGGATGCAAATTACTGCTGTGTGTTGCATTCATTTATTCATGAGCTGGTCCCTGTGCCTGCATGTTCACCTGTTCGCAGCGGTCCCTGGCCTGCATCAGGCTCGGCGCTGAAAGAGATGTCAGGGGAGAGGATGAGGAAGGGATGAGGAGGCAGACGCAGAGGTATCTTTCCCTCGCGCTGCTGTTCATCCACTTCCACTAAGCTGCTATAAAACCACTGAATTATGCATGTGTCTCTGTCACTTATTCATTTCTTAACCACAGTCGCTGTCATTAGGTGACATGCGTTATTTTGGCTCTGAGCTCTTCCCAGTGGACGTTGTGTTCAAACTGGGAGGCCGAGTTCATAAGAAAGGAAATTGCAAGCGATTGTGTTTTATGCATGACGGCGTTTTTTGAGGTAACTGCGCTGTAACAAAAATCAAATTAACATTTATTTGCAATTCATTTGTGAAATATGGTTCTGAGCCATTTCGTATTAAACCCTCTGATTTACATATAGGCTATAGAAGAACTGTCAGAACTGTTATGTTAGAATAACTGTTGCCAAACATAACATGCTATTAATCACTGCAATAATGATGCAATCATAGACTCTTACAGTAGTTCACTTTTAAAAAAAACTTTTTCTGATTATTTATTCACCCCCATGTCATCCAAGATATCCATGTCATTCTTTCTACAGTCGAAAAGAAAGTAAGGTTTTTGATGAAAACATTCCAGGATTTTTCTCCATATAATGGACTTCAATGGGAACCAAACGGTTCAAGGTCCAAAAGAGAGTTTCAGTCCAAACTGCAAACTGTTCAAAGGGCTTTAAACAATTCCAGACGATGAATAAGGGTCTTATCAAGCGAAACGATCGCTCATAAAAAAAGTTTTAGTTTTATAAGCTCAAATGATCGCCTTGCTCTGTTCTGTGATGCGCGTTCATGACTCGCCAGTTCGAACTCGTTTATCAAAATGAACAAATCTTTTTCCTGTCATTTGGTTCATTCAATGAACGAAATGAATGAATTGACTTGGGAAAAGATTTGTTCATTTTGATGAACGAGTTCGAACAGGAGAGTCCTGAATGCGCATCACAGAACAGAGCAAGGCGACCATTTGAGCTTACAAAACTTTTTAATGAGCGATTGTTTTGCTTGATAAGACCCTTATTCATCGTCTGGAATCGTTTAAAGCCCTTTGAACAGTTTGCACTGAAACTGTCTTTTGGACCTTGAACCATTTGGTTACCAGTAAAGTGCATTATATGGAGAAAAATGCTGGAATGTTTTCATCAAAAACCTTAATTTCTTTACGACTGAAGAAAGAGAGACATGGATATCTTGGATGACACGGGGGTGAGTTCTTCAAGGATACATTACATTGATCCAAACATGATTAATGTGTGAGCACCTGTGCACCAGCTCTGCCTGAGATTTTGAAGTCTCTGTGGCCTGACAGACTTCCTAATGTCTGTCACTTACCATCTACTGAAGGCCCTTTAATACTGTGACTTTCATACTTACACTGCTTTGATACAGTTTAGTTTCAATAACTTGAGCTTTTCACATCGAGTCTGGTCTCTTCCCTTCTGGTAAAACAGTGTGCTCAGCACAGGACATGAAACAACAGAGTTATGTTGTGACTAGCTAGTCAACAGAAAAGGTTGACTGTGGATAGATAAAACTTGGAGACGGGAAGAGAGAACGCTATGAGAAAGAGTGCTGTTCCCCTTTTAAACCATGTGCCGCTCACAGCGGTAGCAGAGAGATCGCTCTCCCAGACTTCTCTTGAAAAAACAATTCCACATGTGCCTGAGCGAAAAACCCGCCTCGCACACTTGCTGTTATTTACGAAGTGCTGACATCGGGGCCTGAAAGAATTAGTATTCTGTAAGGTAAATGTTTTCCTCTGGGTTCCTTCTCAGCAACAGTTTGCAGATGTTTGGGCGATACAGAGAAAGTGCGTTCCCATCGCAGAGCCAATGAAAAAAAGCATGTCAAAAAAAGTTATTCTCGGCCGAGCTCTGACAGTGATCTATGACTTCTCACTGCCTACTCACTGCCTCACCATCCCCAACTTCAGGGCTGTGTTTTGGCTGCCAGAGATTTTACACTGGCTCTGTTAAACCCAAAGCTGTTTTCCCCCCTTAACGCATTAATTTTTTTATTTGTGAGAGTTGGATGCACCTGGCAAGAGTCCAACAGCAGATGTGTTGGCAGCGCCGTGGCAAAGTAGCAGATTTCACACCATACGGCCCTGTAGAGACAAAACCCCAAAACCAGGATGACAAAAGGTCTTGATGTTTAGATTTGTTTATCCAGCTAAAGATGTGTAGGTATGCCCTAGCACTGGCTTAGCTAATATAATCTTTTAGCATGCATCTCAAGAGACTGCGCTCATGTGAGCGCCTCGTTTTATGAATTGACAATATTTTGATATTTTATAGTCATGTTTACAGTGAACTTTAGAAAGCAGACATTGAAAAGCTGCCAGGCCCGTTTAAATAGAATTAAACATATGTTCTGAAACACCTGCCCAACACACACACACATATACACAGAGGAGACGTAAAATGACCTGGACGTGTTCATGAGTGCAGAGGTCGGTTCCTGTTGACTGCTGGTGGAAGCAGACGGTATTCCAATCATTATTAATACTAGTGTAGAGGTTCAGAACTGTGGAGGAGAAAACATCCTTATCAGCACACAGGACAAAGCTCTTCCAGGACGAATGGCCCGCCGCCGGGCAGATGGAGAGATCTTATCTGAGCCGTGGATTGCTGCAGTCAGGGTGGGAGAAGGCTCGGTTTAAAGGCCAGTTAAAGTGGACACGGTCTGAGCTGGAGAGGGCTGGCTGCTCTTCCCACAAGGCTTTGAAACAACAAGCTAACAAACACCAGTTTTAGGCACTACCTGGAATTTTTTGGAATATAATGGAAAATGGAATATAATATTGCATATTGTCAAGTATATTTAATGAAAACAGAAAATTATTGGTAACACTTTACAGTATGCTTATCTAATGCACAGATAACTTTGAGTTGACGGGTTAGTTCATCCAAAAAAGAAAAATTACTCACTAGTAATTACTTTCTAGTTTATAAAATTAAGGATATGGGTGTTTTTCTTTTAAAAACGCATCGCTTCACTTAGAAAGCCTTTATTAAACCCCTGGATCCATATAGATTACTTTTATGATGAATTGATCAAAATCTAATTCAGTAGGCTACTATTTACTCCCATTATAAAGCTTGGAAGAGCCAGAATATTTTTTAATGTAACTCTGATGTTCTGTTGAAAGAAAGTCATATTATACAGCTTGTTGAGGGTGAGTTGAATATAATTTTCCTTTTTGGGTGAACTAACCATTTACACTGTAAAAAACAATAAGTAAAATTTACTTAATTTTTTCAAGGCAAGTTTTTGCACTGATATTTTTTGAGTAAATTTCACACATATAATTAAGTAACTATACTTCACCAAGATTAAGTTAAAGTAACAATAAAAAATTATATATTTTTTATTTAGCTAATTTAAAACGAAGTAATATCTCTCTGCAATTTACTTTAATTTTTTCTTAGCACAACATTTCACTCAAATAATATAACATTGATTTAGACCACATTGTTTAAGTAATTAACACTTGCAGTGTGTCTCATCGTGTCTTCGCTTTAGATAAAGCATGTGTGAATGCAGACCTGAATACTTGGTAGACAATACACAATGACGGTAACATGTGATAGATCGTTTTTGTGTTTGAATGTGTCATTTTAAGTAGAAAATGAACTCCAAATGTCACAAAATGGCAAATTACTAATCCTAACAACAAAAGTAATGATAAAAAACAGTGTAAATACAGCTGGAAAACAGTGAAAAATCAACCTCATTAATTATTCATGGCCCAGTGCATGATGGGAACACCAGTATCAGAAAAGTTGAGTAATTTTACTTAATTTTATAATGTTAATATGTACGCTTTCATTTCTACACGATTGAATTGAGTTCTACTATAGAATTTACTTATTTTTTTTAATTCTTGCCGGAACTAACTTTTTTCATGTAAATTACATTGTTTTTTTTCGGTAGTATTTACTTCACCACAAAATCATTTTGATCAGTGTAGTTCAGGTGCAGGTCATATTTGTGCAGGTCTGACCCATCCTTCAAACACATTTTCTGAAATTACATTCACTGTACAATTGTCCCACAGTCCTCAAATGTAGTGCGTATATCAAAACCCATAGCCTTAAATATTACTTAATAAGTTAATAGTCATGTGCCTCAAAAAAGTGAAATCATCATAACAATATTTTTGCAAACCATTAGCTTATTTGATTCATTAAAACAAAAGGTTAGAAGTTTCAACTCATTGTGGTAATTAACACATTGATTTATGCTATTTGTTAATACTAGATGTTTACAGGGAATTAATCCATGTTGTTCTCAGGTTTTTGAGAGAAAAAAAAAACATTCCAGGATTTTTTTCCATAGAGTGGTATTCAACAGGAACCAATGGGTTGAGGTTCAAATTATATATCACTATGTGATATAGTAGATATTTTAACTCGTATTAGGCAATAGAGAGCCTAAGTCCCGCCTCTTCGCTTCCGGCTCATGGGACCTTATTTCGGAAAAAATATGAATGGAAGTCAATGGGGAGAGACAACTTATCTTTTTATTCCGTCTGAACTGTGCCCTCAATTACACATATGATGTTTGTCAATTTAAACGATGATTCTCAAAGTCAAAAACGTCGCAGTTTGTCATACAACAGAAGAGTAACGTTTAGTTTTATGTGAAAATCGCTCTGTGAACTACATCTCCCGGGAAGCGAAACGAGATCCGCTGCTCGTGTGTGTGCAGTCTGGTTCAAAACACTCAGGATGGCGTAACGTTACGATTATAACGTAAGGCTGTAGAAACAATGACAGACAGCCTCAGTAAAGTTAGCTTCAGTCATTGAGAGAAAATGTGCGCCTTTGGGGTTTGTAGTCTTTGTAATTACGTATTTTCACAGTCTTATACCTCAACGCTTTTACATCAAACTGCGACTTTCTTTACTTTAAAATGTATCTTTTAAATTGGCAAACATCATATGTGTAATTGAGGGCACAGTTCAGACGGAATAAAAAAATAAGTTGTCACTCGCCATTGACTACCATTCAATATTTTTCCGAAGTTAGGTCCCATGGTGGCCGACCGGAAGGGGCGGGACTTAGGCTCTCTATGGGCCAGATTTGTCCGACGTTACATCCCTTACGAAAAAGAACTTGCCGGTGTTCTGACAATTCATGCTACCCAGATATAATAGTCTGGAAACGACATTCCGACCATTTGGTTGGGTCATTGACCCAGTTTTTAATTAAATAAAGGCAATCATAACCTATTACAGTTCATTTTGCAATGTACCATTGCCGGTCGGCAGGCATAAATGACTCGCAATAGAGAGCCTAAGTCCCGCCCCTTCGCTTCCGGCTCATGGGACCTTATTTCGTAAAAAATATGAATGGAAGTCAATGGGGAGAGACAACTTATCTTTTTATTCCGTCTGAACTGTGCCCTGAATTACACATATGATGTTTGTCAATTTAAAAGATGATTCTCAAAGTCAAAAACGTCGCAGTTTGTCATACAACAGAAGAGTAACATTTAGTTTTATGTGAAAATCGCTCTGTGAACTACATCTCCCGGGAAGAGAAACGAGATCCGCTGCTCGTGTGCGTGCAGTCTGGTACAAAACACTCAGGTAGGACGGCGTAACGTTACGATTATAACGTAAGACCGTAGAAATAATGACAGACAGCCTCAGTAAAGTTAGCTTTATACATTGAGAGAAAATGTGCGCCTTTGGGGTTTGTAGTCTTTGTAATTACGTATTTTCACAGTCTTATACCTCAACGGTTTTACATCAAACTGCGACTTTCTTTACTTTAAAATGTATCTTTTAAATTTACAAACATCATATGTGTAATTCAGGGCACAATTCAAACCAGATCAAAATATTTGTTGTCTCTTGCCATTGTCTCCCATTCAATATTTTTTCGAAGTTAGGTCCCATGGTGGTCGACCGGAAGGGGAGGGACTTAGGCTCTCTATATGACATTTTCGTCATTCAAATACATAGGATGGTCGCGCTGCTTTCCCCCACGCCGACCACGCCCCCCAAGTATGACGCGTTGGCAGTCAGCGCTAGCAGCTGGATGCATTATGGGTAATTTTTTATTGAGAGTTGATTTATGTGTTTTTTCAGTAAGAACTATAACTTTTTGTGATAGTGAAGTTACGCGTGTTAATGTTCAAGTTAGATCAGATGTTCTGGTTCATTTACTACCTAATGTAAAAATATGTCTCTCACCGTCATGGAGAGAGATGTGTAAGGCAATAGGGGCTTGCCTGAGTGTATATTTCCGTTTCCTTTTGAAAAGCGGAAAGGTTTTTCCCGCTGTTTGCTAATTCAAGTAATTCTCCATCTGTAGGAATACTCTGGGTCGTGCGGTGTATGGGACATGAGTATTCTGATCTTATGTTTGGAATTAACGTAGTATAGCGTTAGTGTTAGCGTAGTTTAGCTCCGGTTAGACCTATTGATTCCTACTTGATAACTACCAGTTATTATAATATTTAGCCTATTTATTATTCAGAATGGAATAGTTGGAAAGAAAATATATTTTAGGAATATTATAGCAGGCTCAAGATAATTTATACAGAGATTATTATTTATTGTTTTAATCAATTGGCATTCATAAAACGTAGTGATAATCTGCATTCCCATGTATGGACGAGCGATGAACACTAACGGAAACTCCCGATATGTAATAAGTAGAAGGCGGAAGTAGTTGTGCAAGTAATCCAGTTGGAACTACCTTCGACCCGTTGGTTCTTATTGAAGTCTACTATATGGAGAAAAATCATGTATCCTTTTCCTCTTTTCGACCGAAGAAAGAAGACATCTTGAATGTAGGTAAGTAAATTTTCAGGAAATTATAATTTTGAAGTAGGTAATTCTTTTAGAAAAAAGCTGAATTTGTGTGCCATGAGGTTTAAAAGAGAATAAAGTCAAATGCGTATTTTACCCCGGTGCGCTTTTAGACGCGACTGGTAAAATTATTTTGAAAGAGCGTTATACGCTCCTGTAGCTCAAACAGTACAGCGTTGGCGCCTGCAACGCGAAAGTTGGTGGTTCGAATCGCAGGGAATTTACGAACTGATAAGTATAAAAACATGTTGAAATACAATGTAACTTAAGTCATTTTGGATAGAAGCGTCTGCCAAATGCGTAATTGTAACTCATTTAAAATGACGATTCTCTCTCTTTTAAACCTCATATCCTGCAGTTGGTGAAAAAACTGAAGCTGAGACTGGGTTTTTTATTTTAGAAACAAATCATGTTTCTCCTTTGAGGCAAAAAGAAGGCTTGTTGCTGCCACTTTCATGACAGTTCTGGACTATGGTGATGTTATATACATGCATGCATCCATTCAATGCTTGAAACTGTTGGATACTGTCTATCACAAACTTCAGAGCACTTAGCCTACCCATCATTGCTCTCTGTATGATCGTGTTGGGGTTGGTCATCATTGTACACCCGTAGGCATAATCACTGGAATACTCTTATTTATAAAGGTATTTTAGGTCTGCTTCCCCCATATCTTCAATCTTATATTATAAAGAAAGACACAGGACGATATTGTCTTCGTTCCGAGGACTTATTGTTCTTGTCCGTCCCTCATGTCAGGACTGAAATGGGAAAAGGGTCGTTTATGTATGCGGCTCCTAGCGCATGGAATAAACTGCAAGATGTCTTGCATCTTCGGCAACCAGTTTCACTGGTTGCTTTTAAATTACTTTTAAATGATATAGAGGCTATACATACTGTCTGTAATTGCTATAAATAATTAGTTGGATGATCCTTGCTTTTATGTTTATGCTATATGTTACGTGTGTTTTTTGTTTGTTTTGTTTTTATGTCTGCAACTTTGTTATTGCTGCTGCCTGTCTTGGCCAGGACACTCTTGTAAAGAGATTTTTAATCTCAACGACTTTTATTTCTGGTTAAATAAAGGTATAATAATTTAATGTGTACATATTTATGTGGTGAATAGCTATGTAATGAAATGGCTACATTATTTTCATTGTATTATTTATTTTATAAGGATAGCCTACTCAACGAATAAAGAAATGATAGCCTATTTAGAAGAAGAAAAAAAATAACATTCTAAAATTGCACACGTTAAATTTAATTAAATAAAGAATTGCTGTACGCTATTAAACCTCGTGTTAATCTGAGTTCAGGTTGAGATCAAAAACATTCAGTGCGATTGAGAACTTTGACTTTTGCACATGGCTTGGCTCGAAAAGTTTGGTGGTGTTTTAAATTGATAGTGTCATGCTCTCCTATCGTTTTATCCATGATCTCGCCGTCTACTTTTTTCTGCTTATTGGATCTGATTTCGGAGATAATGGATTTTTTTTTCAAATGTTGGAAACGTTTTGATTGCTGCAGGCCAAATTTGTCCAATAAACCGACGATCACTCCACTGATAGAACACAGATGGACTGCTGATGATTTATCTGACTCTAGCTCACAAACAGGTGAGGATTGGAAGCGGCAACTTTAGCGCGTTTAGTATTTCGACGGCTTCCCACATTCACTTCTTCAGGTGTCTTTTCTTTCTGTTCTTCTGTGTTTTCTTCTTTCCCACTCTCTCGCTCCTTCCTATGGTTTCAGCTGCGGGCTCCCGGAGTAGCTGTAGGTGTGTGAGCGCCAGAGGCATGAAAAGCGAGACGTGTTTTTTTTTCTCTCCGCTCTTTACCAAAGAAAGGGCCTCGTTCGTGGTATTGCGTCATGGGATGGTGTCTCTGTGCACCCACTCAATGAGAACAGGACCAGACTAATACGAAGCCGAGTCTGCCGCTCACGTGCGCTTATCAGAGGGATTCATTATTTTAGTGAGGCCAGCGCTAGACGGTGATAGACAGCGTGAAGCTGAAGCAGAGATGGACAGGGTGTGTGTGTGTGTGTGTGTGTGTGTGTGAGTGTGAGTGTGAGAGAGAGTTACACCTGTCAGGGGCAATCAACGTAACCCACAATAGAGAACTGTAAACAAGGATGCAGGACTGCACCCCTCACACACAGGCACAATTATGCACACATACACACCTACTTGTGCACACAAAGAGCAAACACAAACACAAACCACAAATGCAAAGCACTGGCAGTGACAGATGTTGGCAGGGAATTGGTGGGAAAAGAAACACTTTCATTTCTTTCTGCGCTTCATTTCGCTTTCATGGTGCGGATGCTATGGGAAAAGATGGGAAGAGAAAGCGCCTGGCCTGCCTATCTCACGGCACACTGGGCTCCAGTCGCAAAATATGGTGGCTGCTCTGCCTTCTGTTGCTTTATCCTCAAATATAAATGGAGGCATGGGTGCCAAGCTAGATTAGAAGCGAAGAGGAAACAGAAAGACAGTTTGTCACTAATCAGATGTTTGTGTTGGCTCGAAGAGCTATGGCTATTTGTGTTTGTAAAAGTGAGCATTTGCTTTGATAGTGCTGGACGCTCAGCTGTAGAAAAACAAGGGAGATTGTCATGATTGTCACAGCTCTCATGTCTATAGGCAGGTTTGTGAGTTGCATTACTCATCATGCAATGTATTATGCTTACAAACTGAAGAGAAGCTCCCATCATGTAGGACAGAGGAGTGGGAAGACAGAGTTCCCATAGCTTCTAACGGCTAGTTTTTCTCTGCAGGTGTGCGTTCTATCATTCGACCACCTGGTGGCGCTAAAGTACAGGACAAACACGCACTTCTCCGTATCTTTCAAACCGCTTTTAAAGCCACCGATAACACGCCATTATGAAACATCACAAAGAAAATATGCGAAGGCTAAAACTTTTCAATTCCCTTTAAAGGGAAATTCCAAGAGATTTGAAAATGACACTGACTTATAAATGTGGGCTATTTAGGCAGTTTTATACTACACAGAATAAGAACAGATATTATATCGTTTTATATTTTTATATTGATTAGATTAAATATAAATTAGTATTATTAAATTAGTATTCATTTTTAATACCTGCAGATTCTGCAATATATATTAACCTTACATCATGTAGCTAAACTTGACTCTAGGTGAAAATGAGAATAATATGCTTATAAATCATATTACTACTGCTACTGATAATAATACTATGTTGTAATACTTTTTTATTACATAAACAATAAGTATAATTGAATAAATGAACAAATTATTAATAGTCTACAATTAAATAATTGCGTTATTTTATACTGTAGTCTATATTTATTCCACTTTATTTGTTTCCTTAGGCTTTTAAAAATAAAGGCTATTTATTAAAAGAAATCCCTTATTTATTCATTTTTACTTTTTTTGATTTCCTGCTCAATTCACTTTCTGACACCAGTCATGAAGTCACCTCTTGTGCTCTAGTGATATAATAATAATAATAATAATAATAAATAAATAAATCTGTAACATTATTTGCACTTAAAATAAAATAGACGAAAATAAGTTATGAGTAGAATTGTTTTGTGATGTGATTGTGCACATACATATTTGGGTATTAAAATTAAAATCTCTTCATCATGTCCAAATTTAAAACAATGTAATACTCTCCACAAGTATTTCCTTTGGCAAATCCTAAAAAAAAACAAGAGGTTTGTGAAGTTTGCTAATGCCTAAAATTGTTCATAATGTGTGTAGGCCTATGTTTTTTTATTTACTTAATTATTTGTGATGAAGACAAAAAAAAAGACCTTACTTGATGGAATGAATTAAATTAAAATACATCCCTCACACATTATGAAAAGAACAGCTTTTCACTAAATTATATATTTATTTGTATTACAAAAGAATTGTAATTTTAATTAACAGTCAGTCATTTACAGAATCCTCCCGCTTAAACTTAACTTATAGCATCATTTCTTCTGCATGTGTTTTGTCATTACATTGAGCATCTCCTGAGCTGTTGGCTGCCCACTGTCACCATGGAGACTGTACGGCTCTTTAGCTCATATAAGGGAGATTAGATGTAGTCATAGCTGCCTTACATATGAATTATGAAGAAAGCAACTTTGTTTTTGTGTCTATACAGTACATCATACAGCGCGGTACTGTGTGTGTGTATGTTGGGGTGTGTGTTCATATGTCATCACATGCATGTAGGGGTGGGCGATATAGAAAAAATATCATATCACGATTTTTTTTAGGAAAATCACGATCACGATTTTTATCACGATTCTTTGTCAAGTTGGTTTTAATATTTTGCAAGTGGCTGTTCATTACAGCCAAACTAATGTACTTATGTTAAAAACAAAGCCTTAGGTAACAAAATAAAAAAGAAAAGCATACATTTAGGCCAGTGGCGAAGATAAAAATCTTTGTCATTATTTTCTTTGTTATTAAAAAAATAAGACAAGATAAACATTACACAAATTAATATTCAAATTAAATAAATAGTGCTTTATTTTTCAGATGCACTAGGTGTATTTAGCAGTAGCATTGAAGAAAGTAATTAAATTAAACAAATATGAAATTAAAACACTACAGAGATTTCACTGAATAAATTGATTCTTATTAAAGCTACTATTAAAGTTCTCAGCCATTTCCCTCAAAAATGAAAATGGTCTTAATTTACTCTCTCAAGATGTTTTAAACCCGAATAAGTTTCTTTCTTCTGTTGAAAATAAAAGTTCTTTTGAATAATGTGGGTAACCGAACAGTTGCTGGTCCCCCTATAGTTTTTTATTGGTTCTCTCCTGGAAGTTAATGGGGACCAGCAATTGTTTGGTTACCCACATTAAAAAATCGTTCTTTTGTGTTCAGCACAAGAAAGAAATTAATACAGGTGTGTAACAACATTAGAGTGAGTAAATAATGACAGTTTTTTTTTTTTTTGGTGAACTATCCCTTTAAGGACGTGCGGGAGTGCTATTTATTCCTGTCGCTTTTAGACCAGCACGCGACGCGTTTAATATAGACGCATGTTACACCAGATATTCTCTCAAATGTTTGCTTTCACTTTAGACATAGCCTGTTTATGTAAACATTGTGTGTATTTAACAGTATTAGCATAATAATACTCGAAAGATAGCCAAGTCCAGTATTCTGGCGCTGTTTGACAGGCTTCTAGTGCCTGTGAGCGTCGGAGGTATGCGGTCAGGAAAGCGCACGTTAGAACAGCACATCAGCGCGTGAATTAAATGTTTAACCGGCAAGGCTTATTATGCAAATAATGAACTTTTGTGAATTGCCGTGTCCCATGCCTATTCATTAACGTGTGATGTGTAGCTACGTCGCGTTGTACAGTTGAGACGGGGCGCCAGAACTGAACTGATAGAATGCACTGTTACACGATACTACGATATTTCTTCAAAAGCAGATCGTGGAGACATTTTAATCGTCCACGATTAAAAATCGTCATATCGCACACCCCTACATGCATGTGATGTGACAGGGGTGAACTCAACTCCATTCAAAGTACGGTGAGCTCAGCAGGAGATGCGGCTCACACACTCCCCACACACAGACACACACTCCGTGCGCCATCAGCCCCCGTCTCCGCAGAGCTGCCATGCTAATCATTTAAACAGCACAATCAAAGCAAATAAGATGTTTCACGTGGGGAGGAAAAAGACGGGGAAAGTGATTATCAGTGTTTGTGAATGTGACAGAACTGAAGTAGACTTTGATTTTGAAATCTTCTCCAGTTAGCAGTGACTCCAGGTTCAGTCTGTAGGTCTGCAAAAAAAAAAAAAAAAAAAAAATCTACTGCTGCCATTGCATGAAGAAAAGTTTTGAGAGAGGCCTTATAAACTCTGCATACTTTCTTAAGGGGACATGTCTTTGGTACTTTAATATTTTATTCTTCAGGTCACAAATGCATTATCTTAATCCTGTGTGTCTTAGTTGCACACTAAAATGGACCACGTTCACATACAAATGCAGCTGAAATAAAAATATACCTCAACATAAAATAATCACATCTAACAACCGTGATTATACATAGCAAATGGTTATGTTCTCCAATAGGTTTTTAATCATTCTGTTAAGTTACCAGACTAATTTAATCGTATAGGCTATACACTGCCTGCCGATTTCTGTTGAGGTTAGCTAACAGAAGCTTTTGATGTAGCTTCACATATGTTGAAAGGAAGGATCTGTGTGAATGCTGGTATCACCCATGTGTGAGAGAAACTACTTAAAACAATAAATAGCAGACTGCATCTCAAACTATAGTGCTAAACTGATCTCTTTAATGTCAAACACCCCAGTTTTTATTTAATGTTGCTGCTATCCAACCGAGTGCTTTGTTGGGGGGGAAAAAAGGCAGTTCCACTCAACAAAAAACTGTTGGTTTTTTTTTTTAGCCTAGATGGCACGTGAGCTATGTTGGTCCCAAGCGTATGTTAAAACCAGTGTGTATGTGGCACCGCTGTGAATAAATGATGCGTGTAATCAGTGTAGGCTATTACTTGTGGCAGTGGCACCTCTGCATTTGCTTTTTGCATTTTTTCCCCACTTCAGATGAAAACAGATCCTCTCCACCAACTACAAAAACAGAGCTTTCCCAAGTTAACTGCCTCACTGTACAAGTAATTTACTAGAAAGTCTGTGTATCGAGTTTTTAGTGGTGCAGATCCACAGATATGTTTCCGAGAAAGCGTCACTGCTGTAGAGTTTCTCCATAGCATGGGAAGAGAGAAAAAATCTTGACACACTCCCAGTTTAGTGCCGTGTTGTACATTCGGTCAGGCCATTGGCTCGCTCAGTTGGTTTTCAAGGAATTCTGAGTAAAAAAAAAAAACAAATATCACAAAATGGGTAAATTGTTGGGTTCGTTGACGTGTATTTCTAGTAAACTATTTCCGTCCATTGAGAAAATAGCTCTTTTAAAATAGTCCCTCAGGTTTATAGGTTTATGTATTTAGCAAATTATTGTGGGCAAAACGGCACTTATATATTAATAAAAATAGTTAATATGAAATGCAAATGTATCTGTATGTGCTTGTACATAGACTTCATCCATTCAGCCTTAGAAATGTGATTCAGAGAACTCACAAGCTCCACCAGCCAAAATGTTCTTGAACGAGCGGTTAGACGGAGTCCTGTTTGTTTATTTAAACCTAACTGGTAATTATGGCTCTGAATTGTACAGAGCTTAAGCCTAAATTCTGCAGCATCTCTCAACCAGTCATTTAACGTCCATGATTATGCTGTCGCCGATCGCTGCCGGGCTGGAAAAGGGCCGTTCCATTCCAGTGGCGGTTGTGTGTCTCTCCAGTCTCTGCTGCATCTTTGACTGATCATGGAACTAACATCACTTTTAAACATATTTCTAGCATATTTAAATGGGTGGATTTTGTTACAAATGTTCTAATTACAATGCATTGGGTTGAAAATGTGTGAAAAATTGCAATACTATGTCTCAGGGTTGTAAATTACACCCTCAAGCACATAAGCTTTGACTTTCTTTGCTTTGGCTTTATTGAGATGCTAAAATCTGAATATATTCATTTGAGAGCAGCCCTCTGACTCTCTCTAAAGTTTCATGATCCTGGAATGTTCCTCCACCCCACTGACCCCCATTAAATTACCTGAAAATTCACATTTAAAGGCCTACGGCACAGTTGCTTTGACCTCCGTCCTTGCCAAGGCTGAGATGTCAATGTGTTTTCACCTCTCAGTGTGAAGTTTCATTAGGCCAGGGTACATCAAAAATTTGCAATATTTGCTTAGATTTTTTTTCAATATTTATATTTATGTATTTGGCGGATGCGTTTTTCTGATTTCCATTAAGTTATTCATGCTATCAGTTCATGCATTCCTTGGGAAAATGTCATACATTTGTATTTTTGGAGGATTTTATCATTGAAGGGATTTTACTTATTCATTTTTTTCTACTAAATTTTGGTTACCCTTTAATTTAAGGTCTCTTTGTTACTTACGTTTAAGTACATAGTATTAAAAATTACATGAGGTTTAGGCTATTTTCCTTAAATTTCAAGCATAATTTAAAGTTATTACTGTAGTAACTATTAAACGTAAATACACTGTAAAATAAACTTGACCTAAATTGTAATGCCTCTTTATTTCTTATGTGTCTTTTTTGATTATTTTAAAATAATGTGTATGTAATGTGCTATATAAATAAAGTTGCCTTGCCTAGGAATTAAGAAAAAGTTATTCCGCCAAACACAGACTAGGAAAATGACTAAATTCGTTGTTCCAAAGTTTGCTGTGTGATTTTAGCAAGCTGTGACATTTCAATGTTTACATTGTTTTTCTGACCAAAACCTTTGCTGTGATACAGTTGACACTGAGTGGTATCATTTATTGTATTTTGTTGTTTGAGGTTTTAAGAGCATTTGTATTGGGGAGCATTTCTTCCCTCTAAAGCATTATGTTGCTTGACACGCATGAAAACTAATTTTTTTTTATACGTGGTGTCTTTTTTACTGGATGCTACTTGGTTTCCATGGGTGTGCGGTGCAGTTGTTTCATTCGAGATTTCCATTCGGGATTCATTTATTTCCGGCGGAATACTAATAGCCAAACTCGAGCGATACAAAGTTTTCCGTTTCCGAGCCCTGCTGATGACCTCATCAGGAAAGCGCCCATCCTCAGTGTCTCTCTCCTTCAAACGCCAGCCAAGTCGCTGAGGTAGAGAAAAGCTCTGGCACAGATCTCCAAAATGAACGTGTCTCTTATGTGCGAACCCAGCACAGACCCATACTTTCTTCCCTGTGCCTTTCATCCGTTCTCATACTTCTCACATTTCTCTTTCACTCTGCCTCACTGGCTGGTTGAAAGTTGTCCTGCCTTTTATTTTCAGCAGTATTAATTTGGTGGAGTTTGCCAGCTCGGCAGTGGCGTGCTCTTCTCACTTGACGTTTTGCTGAAGTTTGTATGCCACTTGAGCTTGCCGTCTCCCTCGCTAATGATAGCGGCGCGGGCTCTCAGGGGAGTACGGGCCGCCTCGCACGGCTCCCGCGCTGGATATTTTGGGAGGCAGGAGGGAGCCTGTGAGGCACATCATTGCCTGCTCATCCTCCTTCCCTTTTCTCTTTCTCTCCTCTCCATCTCTTTTTGTTGTTGTTGTATGTCTGTGCGCGCATACATTCTTGAGTGTTTTTTTTCTTCCTCAGACATATTTTTGATTTCTGAGGGAATGATGAGAGGGGAAAAAAGAAAAAAAGTGTGTATGGAAAAAAAAATCCTTTTTTATTAACTTATTCATTGTATATGAAATCAAGAGCTTTTTCTGCTTCTCTTCTTGCTAAAGCCAAATGAATCTTTAAAGAGGTAATTTACAGGGCCCTGTCAGGAATCCACATTGTGTATCACACAAACACTGGGAAAAAAAGGAAATTCCAATCTAGGCGGTAACATAACGGAACCGAGGAATCTCAGTGGGAGGTCCAGATAAATTATACAACAATCTGTGTTCTCCCTTGTTTAATTTAAAACTGTTTTTAAGGCTATTGCTGGGTTCAACATCACAGAAAATGGTTAGCCCATATAGGTCAAGCCCATATTGACAAACTACAGGAGGAGAAAAATGGACTGAAAAAGGTTGTAAACCTTAGGATTTCCCCCAAAAATATAGCAACTAGGGAGAATCGAGTCTGTTTGAATGCATTTTGCTGCAAAATTCTGTCTATATTTTGTTTAGTATTTTTGTACATGTTTCTCTATCAATGAATAGACAACTGCAAAGTAAAGGGATTTTATCAGACTCTATACACACTCACACACACAAGGTTTTTATCTCCCGAGGCTCTGCATTCCTTTATTATGAGAGTATATCATCTTTTTGAATATTGTTTTTGTAAGCATTAAGCTGTTAATAGTTGTTTCACATTTTGATTTACTTTAATCCCCCTAATACTTCAAAATGAAAACAATGTTGCTTCTTTATTGTCTTGACCTCATATTCATGTTTATTTTGGCTAATCATGATCAGACAAAAGCAAATTTATCCCCAGTGTCACATGAACCTAAAGAAATCATTCTAATATGTTGATTTTCTGCTCATGAAACATCTCGTTGAAAACATTTTTTTTTACATATTTTTGTAACCTGATGAATAGATAGTTCAACATTTATGTCTAATAGATTTTTTTTTTCCAACATTCATTGTGTCATTGCTGAATAGAAGTAATAATTTCTTCCAGAGAGAAAACAATAATGTCCCTTGACCTCATATTCATTACTTTTGGTTAACTGTGGTCAGACAAAAGCAAATTTAAAGATATTTAATTGATCCATTTCCTCATTCAACCCTGTTTCCACTTTTGCTGTGTGCATAAAGCAGCTCGGACATTCTACTAAATATCTTCTCGCAAGAAAAAAACGTAATTTGGGTTTGGAACAATTGACAGAATTTTAAGTTTTTTGTGATGAACTGTCCCAAACAGTCAGACAGGTGTAGGTCTAACAAAAATCTTTAACGTCAGCGACAAACATTTCAGGTCAACTGTTTTTTCCATTTCTTTCTCTCATTCCATTATTCTTCACTCTGCCTGTTGAGGTATTTCTCTTTCCTTTCCTAACATGCTCTTTGACACTCTGTCTCTCAATTGCGCCGTCTTTCCTCTCTGTGTGTGTCTCTCTTTAGTGTCATTGTGTCAGGTAGTGACAGAAAGACTCACCCACCCTGAATCTCCTCATGTCAGCTCTTATTCACTCACAGCTCATCACCCACACGCTGTCACACCACAATTCGTGGAAGCTGATCATACCTCACCCAATCAACAGGCCACAGCTTCTGATCTAACCTGTTGCCCCATGCTTGTTTTCTCCTGACAAGCACAGATTGGCCTTTGACCTCTGGAAGAAGAGAGCTCAATTGGTCTTTTTTTTTTTTGAGCTGTGACTGTGAAGAAAGACAGAAGCTCATGGTAGAGTGATGTGAGTTGCAGAGTGATGAAATCGTCCTAGTACACCTGATGTGTTCCTTCAGCTGCTGGTAATTCACATTTGCTGATGGCAAATGTGTATATGACTTATTACAAAAATATCCTGGCTCTTCCAAGCTTTATAATGTGAATAGTAACTGAGATTTTGATGCCCAAAATAGTTCAAATGACCTCTGACCCAACGAACAACCTAATAAAGAAAATGGAAGTGCAGAGGAAAGGGCAAAACAAAACACCGGTCATGAAGTATAAAATGATAATTTTTAAAGAGAAATGTTGAATGGTTTCAATATAAGAGAAGAGGAGCTTGAGTTTGTTGCCCAGCCCTGTTTGTTTGAACCGAGAGAGGCGTATCAACCAAGAGGGCAATCCATCGACTGGTAGTTGAAGCCTCGCGGGAGCTGCCATTTTGTAGCAGAACTTCACTTGCGTTAGCATTTCCATTGACAGCGAATAACTTTACATCTGAGGCGTTTGAAGACCCCATTTGTCAATAATTTATTTCTAAAGAAACACGACAATGTATAAAAAGCTCCATTACCTTGTAGCTTATGTTATTGCCCCGTAGAAGCAGTTTTTTTGTAAAAGTAGGCTAACGATTGCGTCATAACCAAGCGACTCTGTCCCGCAGTAGAGAGATTTCCGTATGGACACGACAGGCCCAGTTCTACAGGGGTGCTTGAGGGTGCTAAGCATTTATTTGCACATGTAAACGAGATTTTGCAGACAGAAGAAACACAGACGGATTTCACACTCATACAAATAATAGGTTACACAAACTAGATCCATTAACGCAATTTTTCATTTCAGAATTTATTTCAGTATTTCAGTATTATGTTTAATGCATTGAATTGGTTGTCCTTTCGCGATCGTAATACGTGTAGGTGAAGCTGTCTCTTTAATTGCCCACTTTGTTTGCGTGTGTGCGCGTCCTGCTCAGGAAATTCGTTAGCGATGGGGCTGTCTTTAGATAGCCAATAAATGTCTCTATAGATATAAATAGGAATGAATAGAGAGTCTCTGCAACGGCGGTAGATTGAAGTGCGTGCAGTGCGCGTCCGAGTGAAGATTGCGCGAGACACAAACTGTAGGCCTATCCATGAAACTGACAGCAGTGGCAAATAGTGCTCAGCTGCTTGATTTCAAAAACATCAAATGTAACCTCTAGCTAGATCTCTTAATTAAGAGCGAACTAAATGAATGCTCTGCTAGTTAACTGGAGATGTTTTATCTGTAATAGGTAAATCTGTTCCTCAATATTTCCAAAAGTGGTGGGTACAAAATTACTAATGACGAAATCTGGTGGGGATCGACATCGAGTAACCAGCATTTAATCTTTAAATCAGCTGTTTCGTCTGAAAGGACTGATTCATTGTCGTCAGAAACTAAATGTCTAAAATGTATGTTACTTATATTAACTTATTTATTCAACTGCTTAATAAAATTAGTTTCAATACTTAAAACATTTGCATATAGGCTACTGCTGTTATTTGGGGAAAAAGCACTATGTGTAACATTTCTTAAGTATTAAATGATATGTAAAGGACAAACTCATACAGGGACATATTTCACTCGATATCGAATATTGTTAAACATTTGAGCACCCTCACTATTTTCAAAAGCACCCTCAGTGATTTGGTTCTATAACTGGTCCTGGGACACGAGGATAAGCTCGCGGGCAATCGGGGAAACGTGGAGGCAAAATGACAAAATAATTAATTAGAATACCTAGCAAAAGTTTCTCCTACTCCTAGCTCATGGACAGCTCCTACTCACACTCTCCACCTCTGCAAGTTTTGGAAGGGAATGATTCAGATTTCTTATGCCACATCTACTAGAAGACAGATGGGTTGCTCACGTCACATCTACGTCGTCAAGCTCTGTTTGAGTCGGTTTGAGTCTGCGCGTCAGGAACGGAAGTGCTAAAAAATCTCTAAAAGTGGGCTTCACTTGTCTCGATGGAGTTTCAATGGGATGGCTCTGATTCTCTGGGAGACATTGATTCTAGTAAATAAAGTTATAAATACGGTTAACTTTACACTTCGCTTCAGAAGGCCTTGTGGAGCACTTTTAAAATGGATTAATTTTTTGGGGCTTAGAAATCTCGGGTACCATTCAGCCAGGATATTTCGTAATATGTAGTAACTAGGGATGTCCCGATCCGATCAAGTGATCGGAAATCGGGTCCGATCACGTGGTTTCAGACTCGATCGGAATCGGATGTTACCTCCCGATCAGGACTCGGATACATGTATAAATATATTCTCAGTATTTTTAACACATCTATTTATGCGGTGGCACAGAGTGCCCCGGGTACACACTGACTGCGCAAGGGCTCCCATGTAAACAGGTAAGAGCTTGCAGGCTGCCTGAATGACGCGCGTCTCAGGCGCGCTCGAGCAGTGAGGAAAACGCGCGCATGCTATAAATAGAACCGACGCCTATTTTTCACGCGACACGCAAGTTCAGTTAACTTGTTAGCCAGGCACAACGTGCAAGCATTCAGAAACATAGCTTCAGAACAGCGCAACCAAAATAACAGACGAACTTCCTCAGCCCGCCCCCCTCTCCCCAGGCCAACCAGCAGCGTGCCCGGGGTTCCACATCGCTGATTGACAGCCACTGACAGTCGCTACAGTATGTTATTTTGTACACGAATACATGATATTAATAAATTCAGTTTTGACGGTTGAATGTCTAGGTTTTGACATAGTTTCAGATAGAAATATAATTTGAAAATAAATAAATAAATAATTATCAATTTTCAAATATTGCACCTGTCATACAGAACAAAATATTCTGTGGTCTATTTTGCTGTCAATACTGCTGACAGTGTCTTTATCAGTATATTTATGCTTAACATTATAAAGTTAATGACAACAACATTGCCATAGCAAACTAGCCGCAGGACATCACAGCCAAGATAGCACAAATGATCGCAATGAGTGCTAGGCCTATTTGTTTTTATATTAGACTTTTTTTTATATTTACTGTTGCACTAAAGTCCAAAAGTGAAGAATTTATATTTATTACCTGATTGTTCAAGCTACCTCACAGAAGTGATCTGTTTCTTGACAGAGTTGTCAGATGTTAAAATAAGGTGAATTAAATTAAATTTAAGGAAATCCTGGAATCTGGATCTGTTTTTTCGCTCTTCTTTATTCTAGTTGGTATATATTTTAGAAGTATCGGATCGGGACTCGGTATCGGCAGATACTCAAAATCAAATGACTCGGACTCGGACTCGAGGGCAAAAAAACCTGATCGGGACATCCCTAGTAGTAACTCAGATTGTGTTTGGCTGAAAGAAAGTAATAAACACCTAAAATGGCTTGAGGGTGATTAAATTATGGGATGATTTTGAATGTGTGCATTATTCTTTACAAAGACTTACTCTTTAACCAGATTCAAAATTATTTTGATTTATGCGGCAATTAGAAACTTTAATGAAAGGGTATATAGAACTTTGTGTGATGTTCCGTGAAGGCTGAATTTATAAGAATGTTTACTTCTTGTTTACACAAAACAGATCCAAGTTAACACATAGATAAGAGACACGACTTGCCTAAACTAAATTCTGCCTGATCAGCACTGAGATGAGTGTTTTCACACACATGTATTGTGTTTGTGTGAGAGGTATGGTGCCCTGGGGCAGATACTGAGCACACAGACACAGGTGAATGGCACACAAGGGAAAGTCTCTGCCATGAGGAAGAATTTATAGAACCTCGCTGAAACCTGATAAACTTACATTCCCATAACATATCCGCGCCGGTGTGTGTGCGTGTGTATCGAATGCTTCACAATTTA
Organism: Cyprinella venusta; assembly: GCA_038021265.1. NCBI lineage: Eukaryota > Metazoa > Chordata > Actinopteri > Cypriniformes > Leuciscidae > Cyprinella > Cyprinella venusta. Next base: position 22,983,540 of record CM075877.1, read on the forward strand.
CCCCAAAGTCCTACAGTGACCTTTCCTCCAACCTGTCTCTTTCTTTAATGTGGTACCACTCCAAATTTAACTGCTTTGTTGACTTTTCGATCCATAATACTACATGTACTATGTCTGTGTTTTGTGAAATGCCTCACACTCTTGCGTGTGGAGTGCAGTCAGTGCACTGAGCATGGCCTCTGAATTTCAATCTATATCACGGCACTATACACATGGATGTAGAAAGATGGATAAACACACATCTATTTGTCTGCTGAGCTTATGTTTACCATTAAGATAAATATCACTATGACAGTGTAATCCTCTTCTGTCACCCCATCCCCATTTACGCATTAGAAGAATGATTGACAGGCCATTGCCGTGTGTGTAGATTCTCAGCAGGATGTCCAACAGGAACATTAAGCTGTTGGTTCAAGCATGCAACCTCATTGCACAGCACATCTGCTAGATACATGTGTTGTATAAATAGGATTAGAAGAATTGCTTAAATTATTTGTTTGTGGTTGCGTTGGTATGGATCAGGCTTACCATATCTTGCTTGCTACTTTGTGTAATATAGTGCGTCATATAGTGATGCTTTTGACAACGCGTCTAAATCCGACATACACGGTACTCTTTAGCTTCAATATAACATGCTTCGGTTATGGGTAGGTTTAGGTCTGGGGTACTGTTAGGGTCAGACCACTAGGAGGCGCCTTGTGGCCCATATATATCTGCGTCTCATATTGACGTTAAAAGGAGCCACACTGTAAAAAAAATATTTTCAAGATTTGTTATCACATTTTTCTTTTGTCAAATCGACTTAAATAATTTATTTAGTTCAGATAACTTATTAGTTTAAGTTTCTGATGATTTAAATCAATCTCCTTCATTGTATTAACTTACTTTTTCCAGTTCAATCAACTTTTTTCAAGGTAACCAGGTTACTTAATTTTTAAAGTTAAACCAACAATATTTTTACAGTGCATGTGCATTGGATGTATTGGCAAAAGCGTCAGTATATGATGCCTTGGGATGAGACCAGGTATATTAGTGATTCCCAGCTGTGTGTCCCTGAGGGTTTTGACTATAGGCTTATATTTATTTATTTTAGTAATCATGCTTTGTTAAAACTAGAAAGAAAATTTAAAATTTAATTAAAAATGACCAATTTCAAGATATTTTTTCATAATTCACTTGAATTAAAGTTATGGCTAAAGCTGTGAAAATTGGGAAACACTGATTTATTGATTACTGTATGTCTGATACAGTATGTAAAGGCAGTAGGCTTTATCTGGCTACACCCATATATCCATAATATAATTGCCATTAACCATCTTTGGAAGAAGCACGGCATATTTTTAATACCACTATAGCCTATTGTTGATTAAATGTGAGAAAGAGCTACTATTAGATTAAATTACAGACGAAAGATTACTAAGTTAATATTAATTAGGTTGTGTTGCGCATCGACAAAGCAAAGCGAGCGCGACATAATATTCATAAGATAGTCCTTCACCTTGTAGGACTCATGGATTTTGATTATGGGCCAGACGAATATCGTGTTTGAAACGAGTCATATCTTCACTTCTGGGATATCAACGTCAAGTTTCAATGAATAACAGAGGTTATGTTGAATTTAAGGCAAGTATATAAAGATTTTAAATTCAATCTAGTGTAGGCTATAGTTTCCTCCTCGTCGCACCAACAGTCTATTAGTAGGCCATCCCCGTGTCCTGGCTGGCACACACTCACGGTCACATTCCTTTAGATTAAATTAATAAACAATAATTAGTTATATAAATTAAACTATAAATAATTTACTCGTATTATTTATGTGGACGTCACATTAACTAATTAACCCCCATGAGCATGGACCTGGACCAATTTGTCACAAAAGTATACCACAAATAGGAACTATTTATCTACCGCAGATATTGATCAAGTCTTGTAATGGCTACAGAACAGAATTGAAACAAAGACAATCAATAGCATTGAAACCAGAAGCTTCAATGATTGTATGCAGTGTTTGTTGAAATAAAGATTGAAAGTAAAGGTTAACTGCTGATAAGCTGACAGATTGTTTGTATTGAGAGTCATCATTAATAAATCTTATTGGCTTTAGTGTGGACTCCATGTTCAAACAAAGAAGCATTTAAGAAGGATTTTGCAGTGTTTGTGGAAACAGGATTGTGGAATATATGATGTGAAGTCTCATGAAAGTGCGTATCTATACCACAAATGTCATTTCTCGTGGCATTTATACGCAAAAAATGTTTTTTGCGTGCATATGCTATGCACTGAAAACCCCTTGGGTATAAATGGCAAATTGCGTATAACTCCCTGCGTATAAATCGCACGAGAAATGACATTCGTGCTATAGATGCGAACTTTCATGAGATCGGGCTCTGTAATCTTTATTTGCAGTGTGGGCTGAAGCACATCAAGCAACATAACTGACATCAGAATATATTGCTCCTTTATTGTTTACACAATAAAATAGACCATTTTAATGTCTCAGTTTAACTCCCAAAACAGCTTCCTTACCCTGTGCAAGCACCCACGTCCGCAAACATGCAGAGATTCACACACATCAGGTTTGATGGATGAGGAAATAGATAGCAAATTGCTGTGTCCACTCTGATGGATGACATCATTTGGCCAATGTGCTGATCACGTATGCCTAAAAGTTGAGTCTCCTTTTTCCTCCTCGCTTTGTTTACCATTGATTTTCCCAGCTTGTTATGCTCCCTTTCCCTTTGAATCTAATTCATGGAAAGGACCACACAATGAGACCCCGTCTCTACCCATCAGCCTCAGCTCCACACCATCCATCTCTATCTGAAGAGCGCTGGGCATGATAAATAAACATTCCCCCTGACACACACCTGTCATTTCATCTAAATATTCTTCATTCTTTCAAAATGAACCAATGTCCTCCATTCTGTACATTTCACCGGGGTGATGTGAGTATTTGTTTCATGCCATTAGTTTTTATATGTAATGCAACAGTAGGAGGGTGACAGAATCTGTGAATCCAGTAAGAGACATTTCCAAATTCTTATAGGCCTATATTTAAACTGGCATTACCATTACATCTATAAAATATACATTCCAAGAGAAAAAAGTACTGAGTTCTGCTTGCTTTTGTGTCACTATGAGACTTTGTGGCAGTCATGCGTTCATATATTCATATGGGGTGCCAGGATGGGGACAGCTGCTGATTGATGGAGAACAGACTGTTGAGGTGGCCAGGTTTATGAGCCAAGCAACATTTGAATATTGAGAGCGCGTCTGTGTCACCCACCCCATATTGAGAATTATTTGACAATGCATTATGTTCAAAATCTGTCGCACAAAAATATAAGCAAGTCCTCCCTAGTGTGTGAAAATTACGAAGAATGGCCTTTTAGACCTCCTCTTGGACCTTTTTCTGTCCACTTCTTCTTTTAATAGCCCTCTAAATAAGAACAAACGCCCAAAAGTTTGGAGACAATAATTTTTATGTTTTTTTTTTGTTTTTTTTTTTGAAGAAGAAGTCTCTCATGCATGCTCGCTAAGGCTGGATTTATTTGATCAAAAATACAGAAAAAACTGTAATATTGTGAAATATTATTACAATATAAAATAATGGTTTTCTATTTTAATATATTTTAAAATATGATTTATTTCTGTGATGCATATCTGAATTTTCATCAGCCATTACTCCAGTCTTAAGTGTCACATGATCCCTCAGGAATCATTCTAATATGCTGATTTGAAACTCATCGTCAATGTTGAAAACAGTTGTGGTGCTTAATATCTTCTGGAACCTGAGATACTTTTTTCAGGAATGATGAATAAAAAGTATAACACATTCTAACAAAAACTCACCCCAAACTTTTTAACATGGTGTATATTATTGCAAAAGCTTTCTATTTTAAATAAATGCTATTTTTAAATGTTCTTTAAAAAAAGTTTTATTCATCAAAGAATCTTGAAAAAGTACCATGTGTTAAAATTATATATATATATATTTATTAAGAAGCACAACTGTTTCCCACATTTAATTTTTGATGATTAAGGTGATAAGATATTATTATTTCTTTCTACAAGTTATTATTATACAAGTTACTTCCATGCAGCACAGCGCGACAGACACTGAGAAACCATTCGAATGTTCACGGCACAGTGAGTGTGAAATCAGACAGAGCAAAGAAATTCCTGCTGACAGTTCTTGTGTAGCTCTGTGAAAGCGATCACACCCTGTTACAACATGGAGGAGGACTTTTGTCACCACAATGAATCAGGGGAGGGAAGGAACATGGCAGAGGCTGGTGAGAGCCACTCTAGAGAGATGAAGAAGCAGCTAATGAGGAATTGTTATATCCCAAAATTAAAGCCGGGATGTATGTTTATACTAGGCGCATTTTGACTGAGAGAATTACAGTTTCTGAATGAAAAAAAAACATGCCAATATGCAAGACATGCAATTGTATATTTTACACGATACGATTACGATTTAATACGATTCAAAACGACACCTCAGCAGACTAATCAGACAAAAAAGGAAATTAATGCATTCAGTTACGGGACTCAAAGCAGAATCCAGGTTGGTAAAGGAATTCAGCTTGTGTGAGGATCTCAGCAGGAGGAGATGGAGAAACACCTCAGGGGTTAACAAATACATGCCCTTTACTATAATAACACGCAACCATTGTCAGACTGGAGTGGGCTTTGGAAATTAATTTAGCCGCTCAACAGCTTCTTTACCAAAAGCGTGAGTCAATAACATATTCCCTGGAGTCGTGTAGTTTTATTTTACATCTGTCAGTCATGTGTAGAGTGTGAAGAGAAGTGGGCAATATTGACCACTTACAGGGCTTAATGGGCCCCCCAGGCCAACCCTCTCACCCACCCTCGTTCTGTCTTTCACATGCTCGATTTGAGAATGATTTTCAGACTGTTAAGTAAAGATCTCATTTCTAAAGCAAACTAAAACTAAAAGAGTAACAAATCAAAATGTATATCCATCTTTATGGATATACATTTTCCGGTTAGTTCGGCCACCAAAATGTTGTGATCCCTAAATGTAATTATAAGCATTTAAAATTTGTTTTATTTATTTAGATTGACTATAACATTATAATAAGATATAAGAAAAAAATATTATTAATCATCAGCCAGAATTGTATTACAATATATTTTATAATTAACAAAATGTTTAAAAAATGAAATTAAATATATGTATAAATAATAAAAGCATCTCCCAATGCATGAAAACATATTAAATAAAATAAAGGCAGGGATGTTGTCACACTTTCGGCACAGTAACAATTTGTCACAATGGGAACATGCCGATATTCATTTTATTAGTAACTTGGCAGCTTTTGTAAAAATCCGTGGTCTTTTGTAAGTATTAATGGACTATTGTTCATGTTTTCACTCTTAGTTCTTCTTTGATGGCTAATAGCCAGACTTCTTACCCAATGCAATTCATCAGACCCCACTGAAACTCTCCCAAACTCAGCGGGCAATTGTCTCTACTGTGAGGCAAGATTTAGTAATGCTTATGCAATTCTGCTCAACCATCACTGATGTACTTTTGACTGCAAACAAAAAGTTCAATATTTTGTTTTACAAATAACATCAATTCCATAACAATTGTGTGGTGGCGGGGGCTCTGATTATTTGTATACTGGTGCCATCAATTTGTCAATATAAGAAGAAATTAAAGTATAATTTAGAATGTTATATAAAAATGGCGCAAAATAAGGTTAAAAGTTGTAAAGTACAAAAGATGCCCCTAAAGAGACATGGTGAAGGAAAAAGATATGAGGAAGGCAAGACACATATGTATATAATGTTTAACCAACGCTGAGTTTTGTGGGTTTCTCCCATCCCTATAGAACGTCACTTCTCTGTCTTTCACTGCCCTGACAAGAATGTCTGTCTCCTCAGCTGTGAACCGCTCCTGGCGCATGCCAGGTAAACCCACCATTATAATAATAATCAGCCATGCAACATGTGCACCTGTTCTTAAAGGGTATGTTGGATGACGCTCTGATTGTTTTATTTCAAGCTACACCCAAACCACACCTATGAATAATGAGGCTACTTCAGACCAACCTTTTTTAAACTTGCGTCGGGCACAAGAATCATTTATCCCACCGGTAAAATAGCAACAAGATACGCCCACAAAGTTGCTTGCGCTTTGCGCTTGATACTTGTGTTCCATATCGTTAAAATAGGCCCCCTTGTGTTTGCTTACAAAATGTTTCATGTTTCAGAGCGAACGACAACATTTCTCTGGGTAGCACAAAACATTTGGGAGAGAACGCAAATATTTCAATGGGCAAAGACATGAAAATCAGACTATATTTTTGCTGTTGTTTGGCAGTCCTACCTATCACTAAACAAACTGCCCGGAAATGTATGACCTTTAAATGATACTTAGTCTTAACCTTTTTATCCATATGGAGTTATCTGTTTATACGAGTACATACATTTTTCAAGGAAAAACAGAACATAATATTCTGGTAAGTCTGGCTGGCTGTGTAGGAAGGCATCTGTTGTTGTGTAGGAAGGTTGTTGTGCTCATATGGATACAATTACTGTGGTTAAAGGGTTAGTTCGGCCATTTAAGACATGAAGTTGTATGCAATCCTTACCAGCACTATAGTGTATACACACTGACCCACTCTGTTGTCACCCCCCTGGTCAGAGTTCTGACCGCTGGAAGTTTTTCAATGAAGTACTCCCGGCTATTTTCCGGAGCCACAAAACTGTGCGTTTTTACGAGAAAAAATGATATGCGTTTCAAAGCTTGATTAATTTACCACACAAAAAACACGCCGCGCAAAATTCATACCTCAGTTTTAATGCGGCACTATTTTCTATCCATTTCTATCAATCCGCGCTGCCGCAACGTCAACAGTGAGCACGTTCCGATCAGCTGTTGATAGTGCTCGACTCGCTGACATGTCTAACTACGAAACTTATGATGATGAAACCAATTTTAGCACAATGTCAGACGGATCTGATGATGAAAGTAATTTTAGCACAACGACAAAGTGATACCTTTATGAACCGGAGTATACCGATGCCGAACTAACCTATCGATTGACGAGGAGGCCAGCTGTCTGCTCTAGCTAAATCCAATGACATTTTCCCTGCAATGCTAAACCCGGAGACGTTCTTCTACGTACCTAAACTCAAATGGAAAAAGCGACCCAAACCAGCTGGACTCGACGGTCAGATGTCAGAGTAAGTGTTTTCGCTCATGTTGCTTTGCAGTTTTTTATTTAAGAATTTAACGTTGTCTTGACCAGTTGACTATAATGGGCTATAAAGTTAGACTATAAAGTTGGCTATAATCTGACTGCATTATTATTATATACTGAGTGGACACCAAATGTCTCATCAGCTTGTTTACCGTACAGTTTAGACATGGGATCATAAAGTTAGCTTACCCGTGGTACTGGTAGCAAACAGCAAAACTCTTTAATATATATATATATATATATATATATATATATATCCTTTTCCTCCTTGGTTGGGGATGTAATCGTCTTCGCTGAAGTGAGCACACACACGAAAATCCTTTATTCGGGATATTTTAGCTCTCATGGCAACAGCCAAAGCTGTCTCATAGGAAACAGGAAAACGATGGAATCTGAACTTTGATCCGGGAACATCCTTGTGATCACAGCCTGCGAATTTACAAGTTCGCACCATTGTTAATTTAATACTTTTTACCTAGTTGTCAATCGATTGTGTAAACACTATGAACAGCTGATCAGAACGTGCTCACTGTTGACGTTGTTGCGGCAGCGCGGATTGATAGAAATGGATAGAAAATAGTGGCACATTAAAACTGAGCTATGAATTTTGCCCGGCGTGTTTTTTGTGTGGTAAATTAATCAAGCTTTGAAACGCAAATCATTTTTTCACGTAAAAAGGCACAGTTTTGTGGCCCCGGAAAATAGCCGGCAGTTCCAGCGGTCAGAACTCTGACCAGGGGGGTGACAACAGAGTGGGTCAGTGTGTATACACTATAGTGCTGGTAAGGATTGCATACAGCTTCATGTCTTAAGTGGGCAAACTAACCCTTTAAAGCTCTCAGGTAAGCAATTATTTCATTATATGAAGCAAACATGAGCAACTCAACATGCCCTCAGTTTCTTTCCCTTTTAAAAACTTTTCTACCTTTCTTTCTGCATGCCCTGAAAAAGTCAAACTAGTTGTAAAATCCCTCTTCTTGCCCGCAGGACAGAAATCACCTAGCCACATGCCTGGTGGGCTTGCTCTAAGCTGAGCTGGTTTGAAATGCATGATTGCCATTCTCCAAATTCTCACTATTCCTCCGTTTCACTCTTTGTTGACACACAGATAAATGAGTAACACATCAAAGGGAGGCGGTTGTACTCTCTCTCGACCCACAGCACAGTTCCCCCCTACCTCAATCTTCTTTAATTTTACAGATAAAATCAAAGAGCCTCATTTTCACCTCTTCAATTGAAGCAAGGCACTGGACCATGGTGCTAAGAGGAAAATCAATCTGGACTAAGTGAGAGATCAAACTCGATTTGTACGTTTAGGATTCAAGTGACAGTATCTTTATTACGCCAAACACACCTATCAGCAAATGATGCACGAGGGACATGCTTGGAACTGTCGAACAGCGTTTCAACCTGTTCAAGAAATCTTTTCAAGTCGTTTTCTAATGGTATTGAGCTACAGTGATTGGGCTAAAATTTAATTAGTGCATTATTAACATCCTACCCCACGCCAATGTTATTCAAGGCCTTCTCAGTGGTATCCACATTGTTTTTCAAGCGAAGTAAGCTGTTTTCTGTGAATGTGTGAGACTTCATAATTCTTTAGCTGCTATTGGGAAATAACGAGAAGAATTAACAAACTGCAGTAAACCATAAAACTATTGCCACTACAAACCAGTGTGTTTATAATTACAACAATACATTAAAATAATATAGTAAAAAATACCAGTTTGCAATATAAAGCTGCTGTTTTGTATAGCTAAAAATAACTAGAAGTGGGAGACATCGGAAGCCAGACACATACAATTTCTAAATTGCCGCGCCTGCTCTTACGTTAAATACAAGGTAGATGTTGTTGGTGAACATCCCGATGCCACCCATGCTGCGATTAGATGAATCTAAATATGGAGTGTGTGCTTTTCTCTTAAAAACAAAATGAAGTAAAAAAAATGACAGTGGTAAGAAAACAGAAGTTAAGCATTTGATCATAGTGATGTGCATGTTTGCAAAAGCTCTGCAATTCGGCACTCCGGTCAAGTCGCACTTATTTATATGGGACTTATATGCAATATATTGGTTTAAAGCAAGCAACTTTACAGTATTAAACATGAAAAAACACTGCATTGTCTCTTTCAGTTAGATTTACAGCTTCAATGTCTACTTCATTGTTACAAGATGATATGATCAACAAGTTGTGATGTTTTTACATTTCTTTTGTTTTTAGATTTCTTTAACTCATCAATATAAGTTAATTCATTCAGACCCTGTGTCCATTACAATGGACATCACATGTCAGCCCCCCTTTTTAATTTTTGGAGTATTTCACCTTGTTTAAAGCCTGCAGTCCATGAGATTGGACGTTTGTCATCCAATCAAATGCCAGTAAAGCTCTTTGATTCTCTCTGATAGAGGGCCATGAAACTTAAACCTGAGTGCAAAAATGGAGGCTCTAGACCCTTCCAGAGCTGAGATATTGAGATCCCACGTAGCAATTATGCCATTATAAATATCTCAATATCTCAGCTCTGGAAGGGTCTAGAGCCTCCCTTTTTACACTCAGGTCTAAGTGTCATGGCCCTCTACAATTTTATCATTCTGATAAAATGGAGTCTCTAGACCTTTCCAGAGCAGAAATATGGACATTCCACGTAGCATTTATGCCATTATAAAAGTAGTGGGTTCGTGGATGGTGGAATTATGGGATGGCGCTTGGTACCACAGACACAGGGGGCCCCCCTGAGTGCAGTAAAATAGTTTTTATCATGAGAGGAACTTTAATTAAAATATCCAAAAAATACACTAATCCCCATTCAATAGATTGCAGGCGGGATTCTGTCCATTTGCAGCTTATTGCATGAAGGCTGGGGTTAGTACATTTGAAAAATAGTGGGTTATTGGACAAATTAGAGGGTGTTTTTGGATAGGTGGTTTTTAAGCTTAGCTTTCAAACAATTTTTAGATGAAAACTATTTTCCTGCACTCAGCTGGGGCCTCTGAGTCCGTGGCACCAAGTGCCATCCCATAAATCCACTGTACACGAACCCACTATGGCTGCGTTCCAAAACGCATACTTAATGAGTAGATACTTAATTTCGATAAGTACTTAGTCAACGAGCGCTAAAAGAGTAGGTACTTTATAACCAAATCTCATTGAGTATGAATGAGAACCGGACCTCTGCCATGTTGACGTTATCATGTGACCTACGACGCGTTATCACCATAGGCTATCACAAGCGCGACAGCTTAAAAAACAGGAAAGATACATTTAATTAATCTATCTATAAATATCTTGATATTGATGAAACTTGCTCATTTTGTTGTGGTATTTATAAAGAAACAGCTTCCCATTTATTTTTTGAATACATTTAGGGTTGATTTAAGTTGTTATATTTTAAACCCTACTAATGTGACCCACAGTGTTATTCTTACAGCGATATTTTTTTATTAAGAAACCCCAAAATCGTCATCTCTTGAATATGTTGTTAATTTCTTTATTTTATACCCAAAAAAGTTTAGGGGCTAACCCTAACTCCTTAAAGTTTTCCTCTTTTTCTTGAGGAATTTACCTCGTTTCATCCCTCAGACTTATAACAACACATTTTTTAATGTATTATGAAGAACTATTATGAAGATATTTAGCCTTGTTATTGTTTTTTCCTGTGCACAAATATAATTTTATGATGTCACATTATGATGTACACAAACCAATGATCCTTATATTTTCTGTTTTGTCATTATGATTGATACAACTCGTCCCCTTGGAATTATAAGGTTCTATCTGACATTTTTGTCAAAATTGAGTTATTCACATATTCTTATTCTGTGACAACTTATTTACGTTATCTGATGTGTTTTTGTAAGTTGTGTACATTGTGGGACTTTTTATTGAAAAAACAAAAAGGTTCTATCTACAAACTCGCACTCTAACTTGGCTCTATAAGGTTCTATCTCCATGAGCCAATCAGCACTTCGAATGCACAGAAGAGGACCAATCAGAATCAACTTTATATGTCGGGTCTCTGACTTTTTCCTTGAAGACAAGAAGAAACCCCATAAAGGCATAATGCTATACATTTAAAGTAAATTAAATATTCGCTAAATTCTTTAGTCTTATGAAGTGGCTTAACTGTATATTTTGTCATTTTCTTTATTGTGTATTGGTTATTATTAATAACTTTTATTATTATAGTTATTATTATCTGAATTATACAAATATGCAGTGAGTAAATTGAATATTTTAGAAAACCATTCAACATGCAAGTGTGTGTGTGTGTTTGTGTTTGTTTGAAAGTAAGTATGTGTGTGTGCTGTAGGAAACTTTTCTTTCCTTGTAGAAAAGTTAGCAACTGAGGAGACCAGGAGACTTTTGAGGTATCTCTCACGCAGAAGTTCTTTATTGCGTCGCTGTAGTCATCTCAAAGATAGTCTAAGGGAAAACATTCTCTTACAATTTATACATTTAGAGGGGAGGAGTTTACATTGAGGGGGGAGAAACTGAAACAAAAGCAAATGTAAATGATTCAACAGGCACCTCAGTTCATCAGCATTGCAGTTTTCTGTGCCTTGAGATGCTAATCTGGTGGAGTTACATTGAGGAGGAGACTCTTGAAACAAAGCAAATGTAAATGAAGAAGGAACACACCCTACTCTGAGGGCATTACCAATCCAATTGACTCAGCATAACTATTCACATGCTGATAGTCGCCAGGAACTCTAGTTCCAAATGAGCCATCCCAGAGCCATTAAAGACAAAAGGTGGAAGTCTCCCCTACAGTTAATCCAATCAACGTGAACGATTCAATCTCTAGGCAGAGAGGTGGGAAAACAGAAAGGTGACTCTTAAACTATCATCTTAATCATCTATCCAATTTTATACCTAACCAGTGGAATGGAAACCTAAAATTAAACATTTTGACAAATTTGTATTCTTTCAGTGCGAGTGTGTACGGGTGAGTATGTGTGAAAAACTGTGTTGGTGTAAGTGTGTGTGTGTGATTAATAAGGGAGTCTGACATTTTTGTGATTATTGTCACGGTGAAGTGTGGAATGAAGACAGGCTGAGGCAAAGCTCCAATAAAAAAACATTTACTCAAAAACTCCAAACAGGTACAAGGAAGACTGGCAGAAGATTACACACACTACGTGCACTTGGAATTAGAAGGATCTGCGTTCTGAGCAGTTTTGAGATATTGAGCTTCAAACTTTTGGGACCCTAAATCTATTCTAAACATACAATATCAAAATCCTCTCAAATTTGTAAATGGGGATTTTTGGAATGGGTCAAATGAATATAGAACCTTCTAATTCTAAAAAAAAACACTTTTCCCTTAGAATTATAAGGTTCTATCTGCCAAAACATTATTTGAACATTTAAAAAAAAAAAAAAATGTTTTCACAATGTCTCAACATGTGTTAGAAAGTACAATTTTATCCTTTCTATGACATTTATTTAATATTTTTTAGCACTTCCATGTATTTAGGACATTTCAAATTAAACTAGGTCTAAATATTTTCCCCAGTGCATAATCTTCATTTTTGATACCAATTTGGTGGGTAATTAAACACATTATTGCAGAAATTATAATTTTAATCTTTTGCTTAGACAGAAAGCAGCCAATCCGAGCAGGATTTTATTCCAGCTAAAGTGGGCCAGGTGAAATGGCTTTCTCTCTAGACCTCAATATGGCTGAAATAACATGCAAACGTTCATTGTTGTAATTAAGACCCCATTAATGAAATTGTTAAAGATTTGACCTATGAGCCTTAATATGGTAAAAAAATTAAGACATTTTAAGACTTTAAAAACTGCAAGAAAATCGACTTGCTTCAGCAAATTAATTCATAAAGTTTAATAATCATTGAAAAATTATTCACTGACTATATAATTGTCACAGTCTTTGTCTGCACCATTCTGTCTTCGTCATCTTCACTACACTTCCCAGCATCCTCTTGTCACACCTGAACTCACTCCCTAAATCATCCACCTGTTCATCGTCCTGATCATCTGTGTCACCTGTCGTCACCTTGTTAGTATTCATTTGTATCTGTATTTAGTTCTTTCTGTTTCAGTCTGAGCTTGTCGGTTCTTGATTATGTTTCATGGACAGTGTGTGTAATCTTCTGCCAGTCTTCCTTGTACCTGTTTGGAGTTTTTGAGTAAATGTTTTGTATTGGAGCTTTCCATCAGCCTCTCTTCATTCCACACTACACTGTGACAGAAGAACCAACCAAACATGGATTTCCCTGCAGTAAGTCTAATGTGCCTTGAGGAGGGAAACAGCTCTCTTGAGGAACACCTGGAGGTTTTCCTGGAGTTGGTACCTCAAACCAGTTTCCCAGATGATTGCCTCTGCACGTTTCTACGTGTGGGACTGAACAACACCATTCTAACGAAGTTGTTTGGGGAACCACCTCAAGGAAGCTTTGCACAATTTTTGGAGTGGGTGCTGGTATCCTGCGGATCATCCTTCACTGTTGATGACATCACCAGCCCCATTCCAACGCCCGAGACCGTCCAGCCCGAGACTGTCCCCCTGACGGGTCTTCACCGCCTGACGGGTGTTCACCACCTGAAGGGTCTTCACCGCCTGAAGGGTCTTCACCGCCTGATGGGTCTTCACCGCCTGATGGGTCTTCACCGCCTGACGCGTCTTCACCGCCTGACGCGTCTTCACCGCCTCAAGGGTCTTCACGGCCGTGGCCGCCTGATGGGTCTTCATCCTCTGATGGGTCTTCACCACCTGAAGGGTTTTCACCAGCTGACGGGTCTTCGCCCCCTGACGGGTCTTCACCGCCTGGCACCGCCTGCTCCGCCATGTCCACATCCTGCTCTACCCTGGTCCCGCCCTCCGCTTGCTCCGCCACGCCCTCGTCCTGCTCCGCTCTGGTCACGCCCTCAGCCTGCTCCGCCCTGGAGGCTTCCTGCTCTAATTCAGCCATGCCCTCGTCAGCCTCCAGGGCGACAACCCCCCCACCCCACTGATGTTCTTCGCCGCGTCTTTGTCTGCACCATTCTGTCTTCGTCATCTTCACTACACTTCCCAGCATCCTCTTGTCTCCACACCTGAACTCACTCCCTCAATCATCCGTCGTCACCTTGTTAGTGTTCATTTTGTATCTGTATTTAGTTCTCTCTGTTTCAGTCTGAGCTTGTCGGTTCTTGATTTATGTTTCATGGATAGTTGTCCCCCTGGAATTATATGGTTCTATCTGACAATTTTGTCAAAATTGAGTTATTCACATATTCTTATTCTGTGACAAATTATTTTCATCATATGATATGTTTGAAGTTGTGTACATTGTGGGACTTTTTATTGAAAAAAAAGGTTCTATCTACAAAGTCGAACTCTAACTTGGCTCTATAAGTTTCTACAGTATCTGCTCTATAAGGTTCTATCTGAGTCAATCAGCACTTCGAATGCACTGAAGAGGAACAGTCAGAATCAACTTTATATGTCGGGTCGCTGGCATTTTCCTTGAAAACAAGGAGAAACTCCATAAAGGCATAATGCTATATACATTTATAGTAAATTAAATATTCACTAAAATGTGTAGTCTTACGAAGTGGCTTAGCTTTATATTTTGTCATTTTCTATATAATGTATTGGTTATTAATAACTTTTATTATTGTAGTTATTATCTGAATTGAGTGAATTAAATATTTTAGAAAACCATTCAACATGCAAGTGTGTGTGCACGTATGTGTGAGAAAGTGTGTAGGTGTGTGTGTGAGAGATTAAAAAGGGAGTTTAACATTTTTTGTGATTGTCACGGTGTAGTGTGGAATGAAGACAGGCTGAGACTGACACAAAGCTCCAATAAAAAACATTTACTCAAAAAATCCAAAGAGGTACAAGGAAGACTGGCAGACGATTACACACACTGTCCATGAAACATAATCAAGAACCAACCAGCACACAATGAAACAGAGAGAACTAAATACAGATACAAAATGAACACTAACAAGGTGACACAGATGATCAGGATGATGAACAGGTGGATGATTGAGGGAGTGAGTTCAGGTGTGGCGACAAGAGGATGCTGGGAAGTGTGACAAAACGCCCCCCTTCACAAAGGTGTGACCAGGGCGTGGCGGAGCAGGCTGAGAGTGTTGCCAGGATGATGAAGACCCTTCAGGTGATCAAGACCCGTCAGGCGGTAAAGACCTGTCAGGCGGTAAAGACCAGTCAGGCAGTGAAGACCGGTCAGGCGGTGAAGACCTGTCAGGCAGCGAAGACCCGTCAGACGGTGAAGACCCATCAGACGGTGAAGACCCATCAGGCAGTGAAGACCCGTCAGGCGGCGAAGACCCTTCAGGCGGCGAAGACCCTTCAGGCGGCGAAGACCCGTCAGGCGGTGAAGACCCATCAGGCAGTGAAGACCCGTCAGGCGGCGAAGACCCGTCAGGCGGTGAAGACCCGTCAGGCGGTGAAGACCTGTCAGGCGGCGAAGACCCGTCAGGCGGTGAAGACCCGTCAGGCGGTGAAGATCTGTCAGGCGGCGAAGACCTGTCAGGCGGCGAAGACCCGTCAGGCGGTGAAGACCTGTCAGGCGGCGAAGACCCGTCAGGCGGTGAAGACCCATCAAGCGGTGAAGACCCGTCAGGCGGCGAAGACCCTTCAGGCGGCGAAGACCCTTCAGGCGGCGAAGACCCGTCAGGCGGCGAAGACCCTTCAGGCGGCGAAGACCCTTCAGGCGGCGAAGACCCGTCAGGCGGCGAAGACCCGTCAGGCGGCGAAGACCCTTCAGGCGGCGAAGACCCTTCAGGCGGCGAAGACCCGTCAGGCGGCGAAGACCCTTCAGGCGGCGAAGACCCTTCAGGCGGTGAAGACCCGTCAGGCGGCGAAGACCCGTCAGGCGGTGAAGACCCGTCAGGCGGTGAAGACCCATCAGGCAGTGAAGACCCGTCAGGCGGCGAAGACCCGTCAGGCGGTGAAGACCTGTCAGGCGGCGAAGACCCGTCAGGCGGCGAAGACCCATCAAGCGGTGAAGACCCGTCAGGCGGCGAAGACCCTTCAGGCGGCGAAGACCCTTCAGGCGGCGAAGACCCGTCAGGCGGCGAAGACCCGTCAGGCAGTGAAGACCCTTCAGGCGGCGAAGACCCTTCAGGCGGCGAAGACCCTTCAGGCGGCGAAGACCCGTCAGGCGGCGAAGACCCTTCAGGCGGTGAAGACCCTTCAGGCGGTGAAGACCCTTCAGGCGGTGAAGACCCTTCAGGCGGTGAAGACCCTTCAGGCGGTGAAGACCCGTCAGGCGGTCAGTCTCGGGCTGGACGGTCTCGGGCGTTGGAGTGGGGCTGGTGACGTCATCAACAGTGAAGGATGATCCGCAGGATACCAGCACCCACTCCAAAAATTGTGCAAAGCTTCCTTGAGGTGGTTCCACAAACAACTGCGTTAGAATGGTATTGTTCAGTCCCACACATAGAAATGTGCAGAGGCAATCATCTGGGAAACTGGTTTGAGGTACCAGCTCCAGGAAAACCTCCAGGTGTTCCTCAAGAGAGCTGTTTCCCTCCTCAAGGCACATTAGACTTACTGCAGGGAAATCCATGTTTGGTTAGTTCTTCTGTCACGGTGTAGTGTGGAATGAAGAGAGGCTGATGGAAAGCTCCATTACAAAACATTTACTCAAAAACTCAGTACCAAACAGGTACAAGGAAGACTGGCAGAAGATTACACACACTGTCCATGAAACATAATCAAGAACCGACCAGCACACACTGAAACAGAGAGAACTAAATACAGATACAAAATGAACACTAACAAGGTGACGGCAGGTGACACAGATGATCAGGACGACCAACTGGTGGATGATTGAGAGAGTGAGTTCAGGTGTGACAAGAGGATGCTGGGAAGTGTAGTGAAGATGACGAAGACAGAATGGTGCAGACAAAGACTGTGACAATTATATAGTCAGTGAATAATTTGTCAATGATTATTAAACTTTATGAATTAATTTGCTGAAGCATGTCGATTTTCTTGCAGTTTTTAAAGTCTTAAAATGTCTTAATTTTACCATATTAAGGCTCATAGGTCAAATATTAACAATTTAACAAATATAACAATTTCATTAATGGGGTCTTAATTACAACAATGAACGTTTGCATGTTATTTCAGCCATATTGAGGTCTAGAGAGAAAGCCATTTTACCTGGCCCACTTTAGCTGGAATAAAGTCCTGCTCGTATAGTGGCTGCTTTCTGTCTAAGCAAAAGAAAGATTAAAATTATAATTTCTGCAATAATGTGTGTAATTACCCACCAAATTGGTATCAAAAATGAAGATTATGCACTGGGGAAAATATTTAGACCTACCTAGCTTAATTTGAAATGTCCTAAATACATGGAAGTGCTAAAAAATATTAAATAAATGTCATAGAAAGGATTCAATTTTCCTTTCTAACACATGTTGAGACATTGTGACAACATTATTATTATTATTTTTAATTTAAATGTTCAAATAATGTTTTGGCAGATAGAACCTTATAATTCAAAGCGAAAAGTGTTTTTTTTAAATTAGAAGGCTCTATCTGCATTTGACCCGTTCCAAAATTCGCTTCACAATCTGAGGCAATAAGGGCAGATGGAGAGATGGAGGGACTCGTAAAGGCAGGTGGAATGATGGAACTCATAAGGGGAGGTGGACAGATGGAGGGACTCATAAGGGTAGGTGGAGTGATGGAGGGTCTCATCCATGGCACCACTTCCAGGATGCAGCTCAGGGCTCCTCATCCTCAGTGCTCACACTAGTCTGCAGAGATTTCAGATCCTACAAAAATACACAAACATTACACAAAAGCAGTTATTTTAACAGCAAAATGTCATTTGATTTATGTATTAAAAATAACCTTACTTTATATTTGAGTAAAATGCCCAAAACTTTTTTCCCTAACAAATACTGCCATCATCTTTCCTTGCAGGTTCTGCTCCACCACAAAAGCTCTTCAGCAAATGCACAGAAATCAAGACTCAGAAAAATGTTGTAATTTCTATCCATTTCTGTTGTAGCTATACTCACTTAAAGCCTTTGATAACAGCATTCAGCATCATGAGCCTCTCTCCACCGGATAAACACCGGCTAAAGTGTTCTTCTGTCCCTGTAACATAGTAAGGATACTTAATTTTTTTTCTGGTCAAAATTTTGAGTTTCCATATCTCAGCTCTGGACGACCACGAGGAGAGGAATATTCAAACAGATATAATATGTTTTAATTACTTGATTTTTAACCAATTTTCATGTTTAGTTTACATTTATCACCATTTAGAATAATATTAGTACATTTCTCAGCATTGCCTGTGCTAACATGTTTTCCTTTTAGAACACGAGAGACCACCGATCCGACCTCCAGGACGTTTTGTTAGTTCGCTGGCAAATTGAGGTAAGACTTTCATAGTTTATGTTAGTTAGTAGTTTTAACCTTATGTTTTAGAATCTGGGATATATAAGTGCATACTTTCTTTGATTTTTGTTAAACGTTCACTGCAAATAACCCCTTGGGGCTCGTTCTTTGCTTATAGCCAAAATAAGGCATTGTGAATGCATTTTTATCTCCAGTATTTTAGTATAACTGGACTTGTCCCACAAATAATGTCTGACTGATTATAATCTCTGACTCTGACTATGCAGCAGTAGACCATTTCACAAGATGTAAACAACACTGGTCCAGAAGCACTTCCTGTTTCAGTTTTTTAACACTACATAAAAGCTGGGATAAAATACAACCAACAGAACATTTAAAACTAAATCAAAAAGTTAAACAAACATATTTAAGAAGTTTTCTTTACATGTGAAATAAAGAAAACAGTTACAAACTGAAACAGGAAGTGTTTCTGGACCAGTGTTGTTTACATCTTGTGAAATGGTCTATAACGGTGCGAATCTATTTTTATTTTTTTATTTTTTTACGTGAACCTTGAACGCGCCGCTTCGGTTATCTGGTATTTTTGAGTATACGTTATAGCGTTTACTCTGATCTTCAAGTTAAAAGGCAACGAAGATAAGCTATCAAATAATTATAAGCGTTTTGCCTAACTTTCTGCCGGTGTAGCCTACTGTATGAACTGTTCATTTGACACGCGTTTTTGACGCGCGCTTCATCTGCAGTCAAATGTTACATTACATGAAAGTAGATAAAAATACACATTTTCTGCAACTTCACTTGTGGGTTAACAATTGGATCTTCTTACAACAGCAGCTCGTATGAACTTCTTTGATATTAATAACTTAATAATCTGCATTTTTCTTAACCAACAGCGTTCATCATGCTGGTTAAAGTTCAGTATCAGCAAGGTGTACATTTGTGAAATTGCTCCGCGATCGTACGTTTCAAGATTTTCTAAATGAAGGTAAGTGAAGAAGCTTGTGCTACTTAGAAATTTAATTGAGTCATAAACAATATTGCTATATGACTTGTGCATGTTAACAACATGTTACAATAAGGTCCCCTTGTTAGCATAAATGTGCTAACTAACTTTAGGATTAGTTAATAAAAGTAGAACTGCTTGTTTTGTTAATTTTAGTTCATAGTTTAACTTGATTTTTGTAATGTTTTTGAAAATTGATTATTAACAAATTCTGTAAAAGTATTATTTCTTAGTCCGTGTTAACTAATGAAACCAAATTCCCAGTGTTAAATTAACACTCCTGGTGTACATATATAGGACCAAATTAACACTCCTGGAGTTAAATGGACCTATATGTACACCAGGAGTGTTAATTTAACACTGGGAATTTTGCTGTGTGTGTATAAATATTTTTTTTGTCATGTTATAGTTAAAAGCAAATTTGATTTGGCAACAAAAGCAGCTCTTCAATCTTTGACACGGACACCAAAAGAAGGGGACATCCTCCGTGAAGTGATCGAAGTCAGTCCATATTTATGCCTAACTGTAAGATGTCCTGAAGAACATATTACTGCTGGTTTGTCTGATGGTAACTCTATAATAACACTTGAGACATACTTTTAAGGACTTCGATGTAATCCCGGGGACAAATGTAATTGAGTCAGAAACACATTTACCTTTAGCAGACAAAAAGAGATTCATCATGAGATGGCAATGACGTGCTAATAATGCAAACATTGTCTAAAATAGTCCAGGCTACAACATTAGCTATATACAATTAAGTGCTCTCTTATCAGTTTATTGAATATTGTTACAGATTTGTTGGGGTTAATTAATATCTAATACAGGGAACTGAAGTTTGAAATCCAGTGATGAAAAGGTGGACAAAAGGATCTGGTGGTTAATTGTCAACTGGATCTAGATATAGCAGAATAAGAATTTACAAGGATGTATCCTTATTTTTATCTTTAAAGGGTTGGTTCACCCAAAAATTAATGTCATTAATTACTCGCCCTCATATCATTCCAAACCTCTGAGAATTTTGTTCATCTTCAGAACAAAAATTAAATACATATTTGAAATCCAAAAGCTTTCTGAAACATTAGGATAAATTCATGCTCCACAAGTAAATAACATTTTGATGAAGCCATTTTATTGAATACCTTTAGAGAAAACATAAAAATTGTTTTGCTTTTCCCTGTCAAGAGTTTTCACCCACAAGATCCTCAACCCCAGCACATGCACTGATACTCCATCACTCTCGTCAACTGACCATGAAGACGACCGAGAGAGCAGTGCAAAATCAAACAGCAATCTGGTCAGCAACACTTAGCACAGACGCCGAAAATTCTAAATGGGTACGTATGTTTGTTTTTTTTCTTATGGTTAACTTGTCCTTATAATTCTTTCACCATTTTAGTCTTCATGTGTTCACCTGTATGAGGTCATGTTTAATCAGATTGTCTGAGATGCACTGGAAAAAAAAATCTGTTGGTGAGGAAGTGCTTGAAGAATACCAGACAACTAAAACTTTAACATCTTAGCAATCCTGTAATATGCTTTGTCATTTGATTTACCAGGACTTTGCTATGCTGGTCAATGCTGAAACATCCAACATGTTTTCTAAGAGATGGGAGACGGCATTCAAGCAAAAGATCATCAACAAAGCCAAGTCTCTTACTTCAACAGCAGAAATGCGATGCCTTTTCAATTCAGCAGGTGGACAAGGATCTGAGAACGGTTGGTATGATTTGTGAAGAATTCATAATTTCATATTTGCTCTTGTTTCTTGTTGTGAACACTAAATCTTTATTTTTTTATTTTTTTAAATTGCCCACCAATCGCTTAACATCTACTTATTCAGATTGGGACAGTGACATGTCATCTGTTCTGCTGCTGTTGCATCTCCTGCCTCCTCTGAGGAAGAAGACCTTCCAACAGAGGCTGTTGACAGACTTGTGCATTTCCATAAGGTAAGACTTACAATATCGTTTTAAGTCTTGAACATTTCAATTAGGATTTGGGTTTTAAACCCTAAAATGCAGTGTTTTTTTTCAGGTCCTTTGGACTGAACCCTCTGCACATTTTGTCTCTGACCTGACAAGCATAAAGATAGTTCACTCAAAAATTTCACCCTCAGGTTGTTCCAAACCTGTATATATTTCTTTGTACTGCTGAGCACAAAGGAAGATATTTTGAAGAAAGCAGCATGTTTACATTCTTCAAAACATTTTTCTTTTTTTCAGCAATACAAATTAATACAGGTTTGGAAAAACCTGAGTGTGTGTGTGTAATGACAGAATTTTCAGCAAATGTTTTTGTTTGTTTTTCTGGTGGTGGTGGGAGGCAGGGATTCCTTTTAATGGTTATCTTTTACTTTTATTCGTACACAAAGCATGATACCAACTGGTTTTGTCAGGCACAAATTGGGTTACGGTGTGTCATAGTTTTTTTTTAGTTTTTTTAGTTCATTTGAATTTGAGCAAGTTACCAGCACCAAGTTTAATGCATTAATCATTATAATCAACTTGTAATATTTTTTTTCCCTGTATGTTTAATCTACGTTTATTTATTTTTTTCAGTCTTGCACCAGTATTGAAGGCCTTCTCAGTGGGAGGAAGGACCACCAGGCATTTTTCTGGGATCAGAAAGGATCAAGGGCAGGATTGACCACTTTTACGTTGCTGTAGACAAGTGCCTTACTGGAACACTACTTAATGCTGTTCTGGAACCAGCTCCTTAAGTGCCTTTGAACTTTGTTCACTATATCTTCAACTTGTCCTAAGAGGAAGCCCTGGTCAACTTCTTAACCTTCATGCAGACCACAGTGAGTCTCCGAGAGTCTGTATTTTATTGTCGACAAACTTTTCACAGAACATTTTTCAGAACATTATCATGCATTTAAAGTACAGAGACTGTGAGTTGATTGAACTTGTAAAAGCCAACAACTTGAAGTTAAACTGGCCTTTTGATCTGCAGTGTTTTGGGTAGATGATGGTGAATGTTGATGGCGAGTGTTGTTTGTGCTGGTGTAATTGCTGCATCTGTTAAATAAAATTTCAAACTGATACAGTGTGTTGACTGATTTAACTGAATGCACATAGGCATTTTTTTAGTCAAATACTGATTAACCAATTACCTTAATCAGGGTTTTGTATGAAAACTATATCAGTGCTGAAATACATCTCTTGGTGTTAAGATATTGACACACCCAGTGTTATTTCAACACTAACTTAGTGTCAATGAAGGGGGGTGTGGGCGGAGGGACAATAATGGTGTTAATGGTGAACACTAAGGCTGAATCCCAATTCACCCCTTGGCCCTACCCCTTAGCCCTACCCCTTGTTTTCGAGTGTAGCCTTGGCCCTTAAAACGGAGTGACAAGGGCCAAGGGGTTGGAATATTTATCTACGAAATGGAACGACCCTTCATGAACCCAACGTCATCAGTCGTCGGCGATGTACAGGATTTCTCCATGACAACAACTGACAATCATCAGCGCAGCTGCTCTTAACTTTGAATAAACATGATGATTATAACATCCCTTCCTCGAAATGTATGTCTTTTCTGATCGGAAAGGTACTTTTTTATACCATTTCTTAATTTAAACGACTATAGTGTTATTATAAGAGTAAATAAAGTGCGTGGTGGAATCATCTGGCGCTAAATTTAAATGTTTAACCGTTTGCGATCCATCTCGCCGGTGATTTCCGATGCATTCCGTGAATTTTTGTCTTAGCCCTCCGTTTGGAGTGTGCCTCTGAAAAATCTCCGTTTCGAGGGCTTTGTAGCCCTACCCCTTCGCCCTACCCCTCCGCCCTACCCCTCGATCTCAAGAAGAATTGAGACACCCTACCCCTAGACGTGAACGCGCAAAAACGGAGGGGTAGGGCTAAGGGGTAGGGCCAAGGGGTGAATTGGGATTGAGCCTAACAGTGTTTTTTTACACTAAGCAAGTGTAAAAAAGTAACACTATTTAAAGTGTAAGTTTAACTCTATTTAGTGTGGACCTATATAAACGGAAAAGTGTTAATTTTAACACTGTGTATGTTAATTTAACACTTTCAAATTTGCTGTGTATCAGAATCCAGAGTTTTGAGAAAATTGGGGATACTTAATTTTTCGCCAAAAAAAAAAGTAAGGGGTAACACTGTCGTTTTTTTTATTCTGGTCAAAATTTTGAGTTTCCATATCTCAGCTCTGGAAGGGTCTAGAGCCTCCATTTTTGCACTCAGGTCTAAGTGTCATAGCCCTCTATCAGAATCCAGAGTTTTGAGAAAATTGGGGATACTTAATTTTTCGCCAAAAAAAAAAGTAAGGGGTAACACTGTCGTTTTTTTTATTCTGGTCAAAATTTTGAGTTTCCATATCTCAGCTCTGGAAGGGTCTAGAGCCTCCATTTTTGCACTCAGGTCTAAGTGTCATAGCCCTCTATCAGAATCCAGAGTTTTGAGAAAATTGGGGATACTTAATTTTTCGCCCCCCAAAAAAATACATAAGGGGTAACACTGTTGTTTTTTTTTTTCTGGTCAAAATTTAGAGTTTCCATATCTCAGCTCTGGAAGGGTCTAGAGCCTCCATTTTTGCACTCAGGTCTAAGTGTCATGGCCCTCTATCAGAATCCAGAGTTTTGAGAAGATTGGGGAAAATTAATTTTTTGCCAAAAAAATAAAAAAACATAAGGGGTAACACTGTCGTTTTTTTTTTCTGGACAAAATTTTGAGTTTCAATATCTCAGCTCTGGAAGGGTCTAGAGCCTCCATTTTTGCACTCAGGTCTAAGTGTCATGGCCCTCTATCAGAAACCAAAGTTTTGAGAAGATTGGGGAAACTTAATTTTTTGCCAAAAAAATAAAAAAAACATAAGGGGTAACACTGTCGTTTTTTTTTTTCTGGACAAAATTTTGAGTTTCAATATCTCAGCTCTGGAAGGGTCTAGAGCCTCCATTTTTGCACCCAGGTCCATGTCGTGTGACCCTCTATCAGAATCCAGAGTTTTGAGAAGATTGGAGAAACTTAATTTTTCAACCCCCGAAAAAAAACGTAAGGGGTAACACTGTCATTTTTTTTTTCTGGTCAAAATTTTGAGTTTCAATATCTCAGCTCTGGAAGGGTCTACAGCCTCAATTTTTGCACCCAGGTCCATGTCTCGTGGCCCTCTATCAGAATCCACCCAAAAAAATGTAAAAAAAATGTAAGAAAAAAAATGTAAGGGGTAACACTGTCATTTTTTTTTCTGGTCAAAATTTTGAGTTTCAATATCTCAGCTCTGGAAGGGTCTACAGCCTCAATTTTTGCACCCAGGTCCATGTCTCATGGCCCTCTATCAGAATCCAGAGTTTTGACAAGATTGGAGAAACTTAATTTTTCACCCCCCGAAAAAAAATGTAAGGGGTAACACTGTCATTTTTTTTTCTGGTCAAAATTTTGAGTTTCAATATCTCAGCTCTCGAAGCGTCTACGGCCTCAATTTTTGCACCCAGGTCCATGTCTCGTGGCCCTCTATCAGAATCCAGAGTTTTGAGAAGATTGGAGAAACTTAATTTTTCACCCCCCGAAATAAATGTAAGGGGTAACACTGTCATTTTTTTTTCTGGTCAAAATTTTGAGTTTCAATTTCTCAGCTCTGGAAGGGTCTACGGCCTCAATTTTTGCACCCAGGTCCATGTCTTGTGGCCCTCTATCAGAATCCAGAGTTTTGAGAAGATCGGAGAAAGTTAATTTTTCACCCCCCGAAAAAAATGTAAGGGGTAACACTGTCTTTTTTTTTTTTTCTGGTCAAAATTTTGAGTTTCAATATCTCAGCTCTGGAAGGGTCTACAGCCTCAATTTTTGCACCCAAGTCCATGTCTCGTGGCCCTCTATCAGAATCCAGAGTTTTGAGAAGATTGGAGAAACTTAATTTTTCACCCCCCCGAAAAAAAAATGTAAGGGATAACACTGTCATTTTTTTTTCTGGTCAAAATTTTGAGTTTCAATATCTCAGCTCTGGAAGGGTCTACGGCCTCAATTTTTGCACCCAGGTCCATGTCTTGTGGCCCTCTATCAGAATCCAGAGTTTTGAGAAGATTGGAGAAACTTAATTTTTCACCCCCAGAAAAAAAATGTAAGGGGTAACACTGTCATTTTTTTTTCTGGTCAAAATTTTGAGTTTCAATATCTCAGCTCTGGAAGAGTCTACGGCCTCAATTTTTGCACCCAGGTCCATGTCTCGTGGCCCTCTATCAGAATCCAGAGTTTTGAGAAGATCGGAGAAACTTCATTTTTCACCCCCCGAAAAAAAATGTAAGGGGTAACACTGTCATTTTTTTTTTCTGGTCAAAATTTTGAGTTTCAATATCTCAGCTCTGGAAGGGTCTACAGCCTCAATTTTTGCACCCAGGTCGATGTCTCATGGCCCTCTATCAGAATCCAGAGTTTTGAGAAGATTGGAGAAACTTAATTTTTCACCCCCCGAAAAAAAATGTAAGGGGTAACACTGTCATTTTTTTTTCTGGTCAAAATTTTGAGTTTCAATATCTCAGCTCTGGAAGGGTCTACGGCCTCAATTTTTGCACCCAGGTCCATGTCTCGTGGCCCTCTATCAGAATCCAGAGTTTTGAGAAGATCGGAGAAAGTTAATTTTTCACCCCCCGAAAAAAAATGTAAGGGGTAACACTGTCATTTTTTTTTCTGGTCAAAATTTTGAGTTTCAATATCTCAGCTCTGGAAGGGTCTATAGCCTCAATTTTTGCACCCAGGTCCATGTCTCGTGGCCCTCTATCAGAATCCAGAGTTTTGAGAAGATTGGAGAAACTTCATTTTTCACCCCCCGAAAAAAAATGTAAGGGGTAACACTGTCATTTTTTTTTTCTGGTCAAAATTTTGAGTTTCAATATCTCAGCTCTGGAAGGGTCTACGGCCTCAATTTTTGCACCCAGGTCCATGTCTCGTGGCCCTCTATCAGAATCCAGAGTTTTGAGAAGATTGGATAAACTTAATTTTTCACCCCCCGAAAAAAAAATGTAAGGGGTAACACTGTCATTTTTTTTTCTGGTCAAAATTTTGAGTTTCAATATCTCAGCTCTGGAAGGGTCTACAGCCTCAATTTTTGCACCCAGGACGATGTCTCATGGCCCTCTATCAGAATCCAGAGTTTTGAGAAGATTGGAGAAACTTAATTTTTCACCCCCCGAAAAAAAATGTAAGGGGTAACACTGTCATTTTTTTTTTCTGGTCAAAATTTTGAGTTTCAATATCTCAGCTCTGGAAGGGTCTACAGCCTCAATTTTTGCACCCAGGTCGATGTCTCATGGCCCTCTATCAGAATCCAGAGTTTTGAGAAGATTGGAGAAACTTAATTTTTCACCCCCCGAAAAAAAATGTAAGGGGTAACACTGTCATTTTTTTTTCTGGTCAAAATTTTGAGTTTCAATATCTCAGCTCTGGAAGGGTCTACGGCCTCAATTTTTGCACCCAGGTCCATGTCTCGTGGCCCTCTATCAGAATCCAGAGTTTTGAGAAGATCGGAGAAAGTTAATTTTTCACCCCCCGAAAAAAAATGTAAGGGGTAACACTGTCATTTTTTTTTCTGGTCAAAATTTTGAGTTTCAATATCTCAGCTCTGGAAGGGTCTATAGCCTCAATTTTTGCACCCAGGTCCATGTCTCGTGGCCCTCTATCAGAATCCAGAGTTTTGAGAAGATTGGAGAAACTTCATTTTTCACCCCCCGAAAAAAAATGTAAGGGGTAACACTGTCATTTTTTTTTTCTGGTCAAAATTTTGAGTTTCAATATCTCAGCTCTGGAAGGGTCTACGGCCTCAATTTTTGCACCCAGGTCCATGTCTCGTGGCCCTCTATCAGAATCCAGAGTTTTGAGAAGATTGGATAAACTTAATTTTTCACCCCCCGAAAAAAAAATGTAAGGGGTAACACTGTCATTTTTTTTTCTGGTCAAAATTTTGAGTTTCAATATCTCAGCTCTGGAAGGGTCTACAGCCTCAATTTTTGCACCCAGGACGATGTCTCATGGCCCTCTATCAGAATCCAGAGTTTTGAGAAGATTGGAGAAACTTAATTTTTCACCCCCCGAAAAAAAATGTAAGGGGTAACACTGTCATTTTTTTTTTCTGGTCAAAATTTTGAGTTTCAATATCTCAGCTCTGGAAGGGTCTACAGCCTCAATTTTTTCACCCAGGTCGATGTCTCATGGCCCTCTATCAGAATCCAGAGTTTTGAGAAGATTGGAGAAACTTAATTTTACACCCCCCGAAAAAAAATGTAAGGGGTAACACTGTCATTTTTTTTTCTGGTCAAAATTTTGAGTTTCAATATCTCAGCTCTGGAAGGGTCTACAGCCTCAATTTTTGCACCCAGGTCGATGTCTCATGGCCCTCTATCAGAATCCAGAGTTTTGAGAAGATTGGAGAAACTTAATTTTTCACCCCCCGAAAAAAAATGTAAGGGGTAACACTGTCATTTTTTTTTCTGGTCAAAATTTTGAGTTTCAATATCTCAGCTCTGGAAGGGTCTACAGCCTCAATTTTTGCACCCAGGTCGATGTCTCATGGCCCTCTATCAGAATCCAGAGTTTTGAGAAGATTGGAGAAACTTAATTTTTCACCCCCCCAAAAAAAATGTAAGGGGTAACACTGTCATTTTTTTTCTGGTCAAAATTTTGAGTTTCAATATCTCAGCTCTGGAAGGGTCTAGAGCCTCAATTTTTGCACCCAGGTCCATGTCTCGTGGCCCTCTACCAGAATCCAGAGTTTTGAGAAGATTGGAGAAACTTCATTTTTCACCCCCCGAAAAAAAATGTAAGGGGTAACACTGTCATTTTTTTTTCTGGTCAAAATTTTGAGTTTCAATATCTCAGCTCTGGAAGGGTCTACGGCCTCAATTTTTGCACCCAGGTCCATGTCTCGTGGCCCTCTATCAGAATCCAGAGTTTTGAGAAGATCGGAGAAAGTTAATTTTTCACCCCCCGAAAAAAAATGTAAGGGGTAACACTGTCATTTTTTTTTTCTGGTCAAAATTTTGAGTTTCAATATCTCAGCTCTGGAAGGGTCTAGAGCCTCAATTTTTGCACCCAGGTCCATGTCTCGTGGCCCTCTATCAGAATCCAGAGTTTTGAGAAGATTGGAGAAACTTCATTTTTCACCCCCCGAAAAAAAATGTAAGGGGTAACACTGTCATTTTTTTTTCTGGTCAAAATTTTGAGTTTCAATATCTCAGCTCTGGAAGGGTCTACGGCCTCAATTTTTGCACCCAGGTCCATGTCTCGTGGCCCTCTATCAGAATCCAGAGTTTTGAGAAGATTGGAGAAACTTAATTTTTCACCCACCGAAAAAAAAATGTAAGGGATTCTGACAGAGGGCCACGAGACTTCGACCAGCGCGCAAAAATGGAGGCTCTAGACCCTTCCAGAGCCGAGATATCGGATGTCAAAGTTTTGACCTGAAAAAAAAAACATAAGGGGTAACACTGTCGTTTTTGGCCGAAATTTTGACCCCCTCTGATCTTCTTGAAACTCTGGATTCTGACAGAGGGCCACGAGACTTCGACCAGCGCGCAAAAATGGAGGCTCTAGACCTTTCCAGAGCCGAGATATCGGATGTCAAAGTTTTGACCTGAAAAAAAAAACATAAGGGGTAACACTGTCGTTTTTGGCCGAAATTTTGACCCCCTCCGATCTTCTCGAAACTCTGGATTCTGACAGAGGGCCACGAGACTTCGACCAGCGCGCAAAAATGGAGTTTCTAGACCCTTCCAGAGCCGAGATATCGGATGTCAAAGTTTTGACCTGAAAAAAAAACATAAGGGGTAACACTGTCGTTTTTGGCTGAAATTTTGACCCCCCCCGATCTTCTTGAAACTCTGGATTCTGACAGAGGGCCACGAGACTTCGACCAGCGCGCAAAAATGGAGACTCTAGACCCTTCCAGAGCCGAGATATCGGATGTCAAAGTTTTGACCTGAAAAAAAAAACATAAGGGGTAACACTGTCGTTTTTGGCCGAAATTTTGACCCCCTCCAATCTTCTTGAAACTCTGGATTCTGACAGAGGGCCACGAGACTTCGACCAGCACGCAAAAATGGAGGCTCTAGACCCTTCCAGAGCCGAGATATCGGATGTCAAAGTTTTGACCTGAAAAAAAAAACATAAGGGGTAACACTGTCGTTTTTGGCCGAAATTTTGACCCCCTCCGATCTTCTTGAAACTCTGGATTCTGACAGAGGGCCACGAGACTTCGACCAGCGCGCAAAAATGGAGGCTCTAGACCCTTCCAGAGCCGAGATATCGAAGGTCAAAATTTGGACCTGAAAAAAAAACATAAGGGGTAACACTGTCATTTTTTTTTTTGGCCGAAATTTTGAACCCCTCCGATCTTCTTGAAACTCTGGATTCTGACAGAGGGCCACGAGACTTCGACCAGCGCACAAAAATGGAGGCTCTAGACCCTTCCAGAGCCGAGATATCGGATGTCAAAGTTTTGACCTGAAAAAAAAAACATAAGGGGTAACACTGTCGTTTTTGGCCGAAATTTTGACCCCCTCCGATCTTCTCGAAACTCTGGATTCTGACAGAGGGCCACGAGACTTCGACCAGCGCGCAAAAATGGAGGCTCTAGACCCTTCCAGAGCCGAGATATCGGATGTCAAAGTTTTGACCTGAAAAAAAAACATAAGGGGTAACACTGTCGTTTTTGGCTGAAATTTTGACCCCACTCGATCTTCTTGAAACTCTGGATTCTGACAGAGGGCCACGAGACTTCGACCAGCGCGCAAAAATGGAGACTCTAGACCCTTCCAGAGCCGAGATATCGGATGTCAAAGTTTTGACCTGAAAAAAAAAACATAAGGGGTAACACTGTCGTTTTTGGCCGAAATTTTGACCCCCTCCAATCTTCTTGAAACTCTGGATTCTGACAGAGGGCCACGAGACTTCGACCAGCACGCAAAAATGGAGGCTCTAGACCCTTCCAGAGCCGAGATATCGGATGTCAAAGTTTTGACCTGAAAAAAAAACATAAGGGGTAACACTGTCGTTTTTGGCCGAAATTTTGACCCCCTCCGATCTTCTTGAAACTCTGGATTCTGACAGAGGGCCACGAGACTTCGACCAGCGCGCAAAAACGGAGGCTCTAGACCCTTCCAGAGCCGAGATATCGGATGTCAAAGTTTTGACCCGAAAAAAAAAAACATAAGGGGTAACACTGTCATTTTTGGCCGAAATTTTGACCCCCTCCGATCTTCTTGAAACTCTGGATTCTGACAGAGGGCCACGAGACTTCGACCAGCGCGCAAAAATGGAGGCTCTAGACCCTTTCAGAGCCGAGATATCGGATGTCAAAGTTTTGACCTGAAAAAAAAAACATAAGGGGTAACACTGTCGTTTTTGGCCGAAATTTTGACCCCCTCCGATCTTCTTGAAACTCTGGATTCTGACAGAGGGCCACGAGACTTCGACCAGCGCGCAAAAATGGAGGCTCTAGACCCTTCCAGAGCCGAGATATCGGATGTCAAAGTTTTGACCTGAAAAAAAAACATAAGGGGTAACACTGTCATTTTTTTTTTTTGGCCGAAATTTTGACCCCCTCCGATCTTCTTGAAACTCTGGATTCTGACAGAGGGCCACGAGACTTCGACCAGCGCGCAAAAATGGAGGCTCTAGACCCTTCCAGAGCCGAGATATCGAAGGTCAAAATTTGGACCTGAAAAAAAAACATAAGGGGTAACACTGTCATTTTTTTTTTGGCCGAAATTTTGACCCCCTCCGATCTTCTTGAAACTCTGGATTCTGACAGAGGGCCACGAGACTTCGACCAGCGCGCAAAAATGGAGGCTCTAGACCCTTCCAGAGCCGAGATATCGAAGGTCAAAATTTGGACCTGAAAAAAAAAACATAAGGGGTAACACTGTCATTTTTTTTTTTGGCCGAAATTTTGACCCCCTCCGATCTTCTTGAAACTCTGGATTCTGACAGAGGGCCACGAGACTTCGACCAGCGCGCAAAAATGGAGGCTCTAGACCCTTCCAGAGCCGAGATATCGAAGGTCAAAATTTGGACCTGAAAAAAAAACATAAGGGGTAACACTGTCATTTTTTTTTTTGGCCGAAATTTTGACCCCCTCCGATCTTCTTGAAACTCTGGATTCTGACAGAGGGCCACGAGACTTCGACCAGCGCGCAAAAATGGAGGCTCTAGACCCTTCCAGGGCCGAGATATCGAAGGTCAAAATTTGGACCTGAAAAAAAAACATAAGGGGTAACACTGTCATTTTTTTTTTTTGGCCGAAATTTTGACCCCCTCCGATCTTCTTGAAACTCTGGATTCTGACAGAGGGCCACGAGACTTCGACCAGCGCGCAAAAATGGAGGCTCTAGACCCTTCCAGAGCCGAGATATCGAAGGTCAAAATTTGGACCTGAAAAAAAAACATAAGGGGTAACACTGTCATTTTTTTTTTGGCCGAAATTTTGACCCCCTCCGATCTTCTTGAAACTCTGGATTCTGACAGAGGGCCACGAGACTTCGACCAGCGCTTAAAAATGGAGGCTCTAGACCCTTCCAGAGCCGAGATATCGAAGGTCAAAATTTGGACCTGAAAAAAAAACATAAGGGGTAACACTGTCATTTTTTTTTTTGGCCGAAATTTTGACCCCCTCCGATCTTCTTGAAACTCTGGATTCTGACAGAGGGCCACGAGACTTCGACCAGCGCGCAAAAATGGAGGCTCTAGACCCTTCCAGAGCCGAGATATCGAAGGTCAAAATTTGGACCTGAAAAAAAAACATAAGGGGTAACACTGTCATTTTTTTTTTTTGGCCGAAATTTTGACCCCCTCCGATCTTCTTGAAACTCTGGATTCTGACAGAGGGCCACGAGACTTCGACCAGCGCGCAAAAATGGAGGCTCTAGACCCTTCCAGGGCCGAGATATCGAAGGTCAAAATTTGGACCTGAAAAAAAAACATAAGGGGTAACACTGTCATTTTTTTTTTTTGGCCGAAATTTTGACCCCCTCCGATCTTCTTGAAACTCTGGATTCTGACAGAGGGCCACGAGACTTCGACCAGCGCGCAAAAATGGAGACTCTAGACCCTTCCAGAGCCGAGATATCGAAGGTCAAAATTTGGACCTGAAAAAAAAACATAAGGGGTAACACTGTCATTTTTTTTTTTTGGCCGAAATTTTGACCCCCTCCGATCTTCTTGAAACTCTGGATTCTGACAGAGGGCCACGAGACTTCGACCAGCGCGCAAAAATGGAGGCTCTAGACCCTTCCAGAGCCGAGATATCGAAGGTCAAAATTTGGACCTGAAAAAAAAACATAAGGGGTAACACTGTCATTTTTTTTTTTGGCTGAAATTTTGACCCCCTCCGATCTTCTTGAAACTCTGGATTCTGACAGAGGGCCACGAGACTTTGACCAGCGCGCAAAAATGGAGGCTCTAGACCCTTCCAGAGCTGAGATATCGAAGGTCAAAATTTGGACCTGAAAAAAAAAAAACATAAGGGGTAACACTGTCATTTTTTTTTTTTGGCCGAAATTTTGACCCCCTCCGATCTTCTTGAAACTCTGGATTATGACAGAGGGCCACAAGACTTCGACCAGCGCGCAAAAATGGAGGCTCTAGACCCTTCCAGAGCCGAAATATCGAAGGTCAAAATTTGGACCTGAAAAAAAAAACATAAGGGGTAACACTGTCATTTTTTTTTTTGGCCGAAATTTTGACCCCCTCCGATCTTCTTGAAACTCTGGATTCTGACAGAGGGCCACGAGACTTCGACCAGCGCGCAAAAATGGAGGCTCTAGACCCTTCCAGAGCCGAGATATCGAAGGTCAAAATTTGGACCTGGAAAAAAAACATAAGGGGTAACACTGTCATTTTTTTTTTTTGGCCGAAATTTTGACCCCCTCCGATCTTCTTGAAACTCTGGATTCTGACAGAGGGCCACGAGACTTCGACCATCTCGCAAAAATGGAGGCTCTAGACCCTTCCAGAGCCGAGATATCGAAGGTCAAAATTTGGACCTGAAAAAAAAACATAAGGGGTAACACTGTCATTTTTTTTTTTGGCCGAAATTTTGACCCCCTCCGATCTTCTTGAAACTCTGGATTCTGACAGAGGGCCACGAGACTTCGACCAGCGCGCAAAAATGGAGGCTCTAGACCCTTCCAGAGCCGAGATATCGGATGTCAAAGTTTTGACCTGAAAAAAAAAAACATAAGGGGTAACACTGTCGATTTTGGCCGAAATTTTGACCCCCTCCGATCTTCTCGAAACTCTGGATTCTGACAGAGGGCCACGAGACTTCGACCAGCGCGCAAAAATGGAGGCTCTAGACCCTTCCAGAGCCGAGATATCGGATGTCAAAGTTTTGACCTGAAAAAAAAACATAAGGGGTAACACTGTCGTTTTTGGCTGAAATTTTGACCCCACCCGATCTTCTTGAAACTCTGGATTCTGACAGAGGGCCACGAGACTTCGACCAGCGCGCAAAAACGGAGGCTCTAGACCCTTCCAGAGCCGAGATATCGGATGTCAAAGTTTTGACCCGAAAAAAAAAAACATAAGGGGTAACACTGTCATTTTTGGCCGAAATTTTGACCCCCTCCGATCTTCTTGAAACTCTGGATTCTGACAGAGGGCCACGAGACTTCGACCAGCGCGCAAAAATGGAGGCTCTAGACCCTTTCAGAGCCGAGATATCGGATGTCAAAGTTTTGACCTGAAAAAAAAAACATAAGGGGTAACACTGTCGTTTTTGGCCGAAATTTTGACCCCCTCCGATCTTCTTGAAACTCTGGATTCTGACAGAGGGCCACGAGACTTCGACCAGCGCGCAAAAATGGAGGCTCTAGACCCTTCCAGAGCCGAGATATCGGATGTCAAAGTTTTGACCTGAAAAAAAAACATAAGGGGTAACACTGTCATTTTTTTTTTTTTGGCCGAAATTTTGACCCCCTCCGATCTTCTTGAAACTCTGGATTCTGACAGAGGGCCACGAGACTTCGACCAGCGCGCAAAAATGGAGGCTCTAGACCCTTCCAGAGCCGAGATATCGAAGGTCAAAATTTGGACCTGAAAAAAAAACATAAGGGGTAACACTGTCATTTTTTTTTTGGCCGAAATTTTGACCCCCTCCGATCTTCTTGAAACTCTGGATTCTGACAGAGGGCCACGAGACTTCGACCAGCGCGCAAAAATGGAGGCTCTAGACCCTTCCAGAGCCGAGATATCGAAGGTCAAAATTTGGACCTGAAAAAAAAACATAAGGGGTAACACTGTCATTTTTTTTTTTGGCCGAAATTTTGACCCCCTCCGATCTTCTTGAAACTCTGGATTCTGACAGAGGGCCACGAGACTTCGACCAGCGCGCAAAAATGGAGGCTCTAGACCCTTCCAGAGCCGAGATATCGAAGGTCAAAATTTGGACCTGAAAAAAAAACATAAGGGGTAACACTGTCATTTTTTTTTTTTGGCCGAAATTTTGACCCCCTCCGATCTTCTTGAAACTCTGGATTCTGACAGAGGGCCACGAGACTTCGACCAGCGCGCAAAAATGGAGGCTCTAGACCCTTCCAGGGCCGAGATATCGAAGGTCAAAATTTGGACCTGAAAAAAAAACATAAGGGGTAACACTGTCATTTTTTTTTTTTTGGCCGAAATTTTGACCCCCTCCGATCTTCTTGAAACTCTGGATTCTGACAGAGGGCCACGAGACTTCGACCAGCGCGCAAAAATTGAGGCTCTAGACCCTTCCAGAGCCGAGATATCGAAGGTCAAAATTTGGACCTGAAAAAAAAACATAAGGGGTAACACTGTCATTTTTTTTTTTGGCCGAAATTTTGACCCCCTCCGATCTTCTTGAAACTCTGGATTCTGACAGAGGGCCACGAGACTTCGACCAGCGCGCAAAAATGGAGGCTCTAGACCCTTCCAGAGCCGAGATATCGAAGGTCAAAATTTGGACCTGAAAAAAAAACATAAGGGGTAACACTGTCATTTTTTTTTTTGGCCGAAATTTTGACCCCCTCCGATCTTCTTGAAACTCTGGATTCTGACAGAGGGCCACGAGACTTCGACCAGCGCGCAAAAATGGAGGCTCTAGACCCTTCCAGAGCCGAGATATCGAAGGTCAAAATTTGGACCTGAAAAAAAAACATAAGGGGTAACACTGTCATTTTTTTTTTTTGGCCGAAATTTTGACCCCCTCCGATCTTCTTGAAACTCTGGATTCTGACAGAGGGCCACGAGACTTCGACCAGCGCGCAAAAATGGAGGCTCTAGACCCTTCCAGGGCCGAGATATCGAAGGTCAAAATTTGGACCTGAAAAAAAAACATAAGGGGTAACACTGTCATTTTTTTTTTTTGGCCGAAATTTTGACCCCCTCCGATCTTCTTGAAACTCTGGATTCTGACAGAGGGCCACGAGACTTCGACCAGCGCGCAAAAATGGAGACTCTAGACCCTTCCAGAGCCGAGATATCGAAGGTCAAAATTTGGACCTGAAAAAAAAACATAAGGGGTAACACTGTCATTTTTTTTTTTTGGCCGAAATTTTGACCCCCTCCGATCTTCTTGAAACTCTGGATTCTGACAGAGGGCCACGAGACTTCGACCAGCGCGCAAAAATGGAGGCTCTAGACCCTTCCAGAGCCGAGATATCGAAGGTCAAAATTTGGACCTGAAAAAAAAACATAAGGGGTAACACTGTCATTTTTTTTTTTGGCTGAAATTTTGACCCCCTCCGATCTTCTTGAAACTCTGGATTCTGACAGAGGGCCACGAGACTTCGACCAGCGCGCAAAAATGGAGGCTCTAGACCCTTCCAGAGCCGAGATATCGAAGGTCAAAATTTGGACCTGAAAAAAAAAAACATAAGGGGTAACACTGTCATTTTTTTTTTTTGGCCGAAATTTTGACCCCCTCCGATCTTCTTGAAACTCTGGATTCTGACAGAGGGCCACAAGACTTCGACCAGCGCGCAAAAATGGAGGCTCTAGACCCTTCCAGAGCCGAAATATCGAAGGTCAAAATTTGGACCTGAAAAAAAAAACATAAGGGGTAACACTGTCATTTTTTTTTTTGGCCGAAATTTTGACCCCCTCCGATCTTCTTGAAACTCTGGATTCTGACAGAGGGCCACGAGACTTCGACCAGCGCGCAAAAATGGAGGCTCTAGACCCTTCCAGAGCCGAGATATCGAAGGTCAAAATTTGGACCTGGAAAAAAAACATAAGGGGTAACACTGTCATTTTTTTTTTTTGGCCGAAATTTTGACCCCCTCCGATCTTCTTGAAACTCTGGATTCTGACAGAGGGCCACGAGACTTCGACCATCTCGCAAAAATGGAGGCTCTAGACCCTTCCAGAGCCGAGATATCGAAGGTCAAAATTTGGACCTGAAAAAAAAAACATAAGGGGTAACACTGTCATTTTTTTTTTTGGCCGAAATTTTGACCCCCTCCGATCTTCTTGAAACTCTGGATTATGACAGAGGGCCACGAGACTTCGACCAGCGCGCAAAAATGGAGGCTCTAGACCCTTCCAGAGCCGAGATATCGAAGGTCAAAATTTGGACCTGAAAAAAAAAACATAAGGGGTAACACTGTCATTTTTTTTTTGGCCGAAATTTTGACCCCCTCCGATCTTCTTGAAACTCTGGATTCTGACAGAGGGCCACGAGACTTCGACCAGCGCGCAAAAATGGAGGCTCTAGACC
The DNA here is from genome assembly GCA_038021265.1 of Cyprinella venusta. NCBI lineage: Eukaryota > Metazoa > Chordata > Actinopteri > Cypriniformes > Leuciscidae > Cyprinella > Cyprinella venusta. The sequence goes on from CM075877.1 coordinate 23,020,832, forward strand.
CTTCCAGAGCCGAGATATCGAAGGTCAAAATTTGGACCTGGAAAAAAAACATAAGGGGTAACACTGTCATTTTTTTTTTTTTGGCCGAAATTTTGACCCCCTCCGATCTTCTTGAAACTCTGGATTCTGACAGAGGGCCACGAGACTTCGACCATCTCGCAAAAATGGAGGCTCTAGACCCTTCCAGAGCCGAGATATCGAAGGTCAAAATTTGGACCTGAAAAAAAAACATAAGGGGTAACACTGTCATTTTTTTTTTTGGCCGAAATTTTGACCCCCTCCGATCTTCTTGAAACTCTGGATTCTGACAGAGGGCCACGAGACTTCGACCAGCGCGCAAAAATGGAGACTCTAGACCCTTCCAGAGCCGAGATATCGGATGTCAAAGTTTTGACCTGAAAAAAAAAACATAAGGGGTAACACTGTCGTTTTTGGCCGAAATTTTGACCCCCTCCAATCTTCTTGAAACTCTGGATTCTGACAGAGGGCCACGAGACTTCGACCAGCACGCAAAAATGGAGGCTCTAGACCCTTCCAGAGCCGAGATATCGGATGTCAAAGTTTTGACCTGAAAAAAAAACATAAGGGGTAACACTGTCGTTTTTGGCCGAAATTTTGACCCCCTCCGATCTTCTTGAAACTCTGGATTCTGACAGAGGGCCACGAGACTTCGACCAGCGCGCAAAAACGGAGGCTCTAGACCCTTCCAGAGCCGAGATATCGGATGTCAAAGTTTTGACCCGAAAAAAAAAACATAAGGGGTAACACTGTCATTTTTGGCCGAAATTTTGACCCCCTCCGATCTTCTTGAAACTCTGGATTCTGACAGAGGGCCACGAGACTTCGACCAGCGCGCAAAAATGGAGGCTCTAGACCCTTCCAGAGCCGAGATATCGGATGTCAAAGTTTTGACCTGAAAAAAAAACATAAGGGGTAACACTGTCGTTTTTGGCCGAAATTTTGACCCCCTCCGATCTTCTTGAAACTCTGGATTCTGACAGAGGGCCACGAGACTTCGACCAGCGCGCAAAAATGGAGGCTCTAGACCCTTCCAGAGCCGAGATATCGGATGTCAAAGTTTTGACCTGAAAAAAAAACATAAGGGGTAACACTGTCATTTTTTTTTTTTGGCCGAAATTTTGACCCCCTCCGATCTTCTTGAAACTCTGGATTCTGACAGAGGGCCACGAGACTTCGACCAGCGCGCAAAAATGGAGGCTCTAGACCCTTCCAGAGCCGAGATATCGCAGGTCAAAATTTGGACCTGAAAAAAAAACATAAGGGGTAACACTGTCATTTTTTTTTTTTGGCCGAAATTTTGACCCCCTCCGATCTTCTTGAAACTCTGGATTCTGACAGAGGGCCACGAGACTTCGACCAGCGCGCAAAAATGGAGGCTCTAGACCCTTCCAGGGCCGAGATATCGAAGGTCAAAATTTGGACCTGAAAAAAAAACATAAGGGGTAACACTGTCATTTTTTTTTTTGGCCGAAATTTTGACCCCCTCCGATCTTCTTGAAACTCTGGATTCTGACAGAGGGCCACGAGACTTCGACCAGCGCGCAAAAATGGAGGCTCTAGACCCTTCCAGAGCCGAGATATCGAAGGTCAAACTTTCAGCCAAAAAAAAAAAACATAAGGGGTAACACTGTCATTTTTTTTTTTGGCCGAAATTTTGACCCCCTCCGATCTTCTTGAAACTCTGGATTCTGACAGAGGGCCACGAGACATCGACCAGCGCGCAAAAATGGAGGCTCTAGACCCTTCCATAGCCGAGATATCGAAGGTCAAACTTTCAGCCAAAAAAAAAAAACATAAGGGGTAACACTGTCATTTTTTTTTTTGGCTGAAAGTTTGACCTTCGATATCTCGGCTCTGGAAGGGTATAGAGCCTCCATTTTTGCGCGCTGGTCGATGTCTCGTGGCCCTCTGTCAAAATCCAGAGTTTCAAGAAGATCGGAGGGGGTCAAAATTTCGGCCAAAAAAAAAAATGACAGTGTTACCCCTTATGTTTTTTTTTTTTGGCCAAAATTTTGACCCCCTCCGATCTTCTTGAAACTCTGGATTCTGACAGAGGGCCACGAGACATCGACCAGCGCGCAAAAATGGAGGCTCTAGACCCTTCCAGAGCCGAGATATCGAAGGTCAAACTTTCAGCCAAAAAAAAAAATGACAGTGTTACCCCTTATGTTTTTTTTTTTTGGCTGAAAGTTTGACCTTCGATATCTCGGCTCTGGAAGGGTCTAGAGCCTCCATTTTTGCGCGCTGGTCGATGTCTCGTGGACCTCTGTCAGAATCCAGAGTTTCAAAAAGATCGGAGGGGGTCAAAATTTTGGCCAAAAAAAAAAAACATAAGGGGTAACACTGTCATTTTTTTTTTTGGCCGTAATTTTGACCCCCTCCGATCTTCTTGAAACTCTGGATTCTGACAGAGGGCCACGAGACATCGACCAGCGCGCAAAAATGGAGGCTCTAGACCCTTCCATAGCCGAGATATCGAAGGTCAAACTTTCAGCCAAAAAAAAAAACATAAGGGGTAACACTGTCATTTTTTTTTTTGGCCGAAATTTTGACCCCCTCCGATCTTCTTGAAACTCTGGATTCTGACAGAGGGCCACGAGACATCGACCAGCGCGCGAAAATTGAGGCTCTAGACCCTTCCAGAGCCGAGATATCGAAGGTCAAACTTTCAGCCAAAAAAAAAAAACATAAGGGGTAACACTGTCATTTTTTTTTTTGGCTGAAAGTTTGACCTTTGATATCTCGGCTCTGGAAGGGTCTAGAGCCTCCATTTTTGCGCGCTGGTCGATGTCTCGTGGCCCTCTGTCAGAATCCAGAGTTTCAAGAAGATCGGAGGGGGTCAAAATTTTGGCCAAAAAAAAAAAAAACATAAGGGGTAACACTGTCATTTTTTTTTTTGGCCGAAATTTTGACCCCCTCCGATCTTCTTGAAACTCTGGATTCTGACAGAGGGCCACGAGACATCGACCAGCGCGCGAAAATGGAGGCTCTAGACCCTTCCAGAGCCGAGATATCGAAGGTCAAACTTTCAGCCAAAAAAAAAAAACATAAGGGGTAACACTGTCATTTTTTTTTTTGGCTGAAAGTTTGACCTTTGATATCTCGGCTCTGGAAGGGTCTAGAGCCTCCATTTTTGCGCGCTGGTCGATGTCTCGTGGCCCTCTGTCAGAATCCAGAGTTTCAAGAAGATCGGAGGGGGTCAAAATTTTGGCCAAAAAAAAAAAACATAAGGGGTAACACTGTCATTTTTTTTTTTGGCCGAAATTTTGACCCCCTCCGATCTTCTTGAAACTCTGGATTCTGACAGAGGGCCACGAGACATCGACCAGCGCGCAAAAATGGAGGCTCTAGACCCTTCCATAGCCGAGATATCGAAGGTCAAACTTTCAGCCAAAAAAAAAAAACATAAGGGGTAACACTGTCATTTTTTTTTTTTGGCTGAAAGTTTGACCTTCGATATCTCGGCTCTGGAAGGGTCTAGAGCCTCCATTTTTGCGCGCTGGTCGATGTCTCGTGGCCCTCTGTCAGAATCCAGAGTTTCAAGAAGATCGGAGGGGGTCAAAATTTTGGCCAAAAAAAAAAAACATAAGGGGTAACACTGTCATTTTTTTTTTTTGGCCGAAATTTTGACCCCCTCCGATCTTCTTGAAACTCTGGATTCTGACAGAGGGCCACGAGACATCGACCAGCGCGTAAAAAAATGGAGGCTTTAGACCCTTCCATAGCCGAGATATCGAAGGTCAAACTTTCAGCCAAAAAAAAAAAACATAAGGGGTAACACTGTCATTTTTTTTTTTTGGCTGAAAGTTTGACCTTCGATATCTCGGCTCTGGAAGGGTCTAGAGCCTCCATTTTTGCGCGCTGGTCGATGTCTCGTGGCCCTCTGTCAGAATCCAGAGTTTCAAGAAGATCGGAGGGGGTCAAAATTTTGGCCAAAAAAAAAAAAACATAAGGGGTAACACTGTCATTTTTTTTTTTGGCCGAAATTTTGACCCCCTCCGATCTTCTTGAAACTCTGGATTCTGACAGAGGGCCACGAGACTTCGACCAGCGCGCAAAAATGGAGACTCTAGACCCTTCCAGAGCCGAGATATCGAAGGTCAAAATTTGGACCTGAAAAAAAAACATAAGGGGTAACACTGTCATTTTTTTTTTTTGGCCGAAATTTTGACCCCCTCCGATCTTCTTGAAACTCTGGATTCTGACAGAGGGCCACGAGACTTCGACCAGCGCGCAAAAATGGAGGCTCTAGACCCTTCCAGAGCCGAGATATCGAAGGTCAAAATTTGGACCTGAAAAAAAAACATAAGGGGTAACACTGTCATTTTTTTTTTTGGCTGAAATTTTGACCCCCTCCGATCTTCTTGAAACTCTGGATTCTGACAGAGGGCCACGAGACTTCGACCAGCGCGCAAAAATGGAGGCTCTAGACCCTTCCAGAGCCGAGATATCGAAGGTCAAAATTTGGACCTGAAAAAAAAAAACATAAGGGGTAACACTGTCATTTTTTTTTTTTGGCCGAAATTTTGACCCCCTCCGATCTTCTTGAAACTCTGGATTATGACAGAGGGCCACAAGACTTCGACCAGCGCGCAAAAATGGAGGCTCTAGACCCTTCCAGAGCCGAAATATCGAAGGTCAAAATTTGGACCTGAAAAAAAAAACATAAGGGGTAACACTGTCATTTTTTTTTTTGGCCGAAATTTTTACCCCCTCCGATCTTCTTGAAACTCTGGATTCTGACAGAGGGCCACGAGACTTCGACCAGCGCGCAAAAATGGAGGCTCTAGACCCTTCCAGAGCCGAGATATCGAAGGTCAAAATTTGGACCTGGAAAAAAAACATAAGGGGTAACACTGTCATTTTTTTTTTTTGGCCGAAATTTTGACCCCCTCCGATCTTCTTGAAACTCTGGATTCTGACAGAGGGCCACGAGACTTCGACCATCTCGCAAAAATGGAGGCTCTAGACCCTTCCAGAGCCGAGATATCGAAGGTCAAAATTTGGACCTGAAAAAAAAACATAAGGGGTAACACTGTCATTTTTTTTTTTGGCCGAAATTTTGACCCCCTCCGATCTTCTTGAAACTCTGGATTCTGACAGAGGGCCACGAGACTTCGACCAGCGCGCAAAAATGGAGGCTCTAGACCCTTCCAGAGCCGAGATATCGGATGTCAAAGTTTTGACCTGAAAAAAAAAAACATAAGGGGTAACACTGTCGATTTTGGCCGAAATTTTGACCCCCTCCGATCTTCTTGAAACTCTGGATTATGACAGAGGGCCACGAGACTTCGACCAGCGCGCAAAAATGGAGGCTCTAGACCCTTCCAGAGCCGAGATATCGAAGGTCAAAATTTGGACCTGAAAAAAAAAACATAAGGGGTAACACTGTCATTTTTTTTTTGGCCGAAATTTTGACCCCCTCCGATCTTCTTGAAACTCTGGATTCTGACAGAGGGCCAAGAGACTTCGACCAGCGCGCAAAAATGGAGGCTCTAGACCCTTCCAGAGCCGAGATATCGAAGGTCAAAATTTGGACCTGGAAAAAAAACATAAGGGGTAACACTGTCATTTTTTTTTTTTTGGCCGAAATTTTGACCCCCTCCGATCTTCTTGAAACTCTGGATTCTGACAGAGGGCCACGAGACTTCGACCATCTCGCAAAAATGGAGGCTCTAGACCCTTCCAGAGCCGAGATATCGAAGGTCAAAATTTGGACCTGAAAAAAAAACATAAGGGGTAACACTGTCATTTTTTTTTTTGGCCGAAATTTTGACCCCCTCCGATCTTCTTGAAACTCTGGATTCTGACAGAGGGCCACGAGACTTCGACCAGCGCGCAAAAATGGAGGCTCTAGACCCTTCCAGAGCCGAGATATCGGATGTCAAAGTTTTGACCTGAAAAAAAAAACATAAGGGGTAACACTGTCGTTTTTGGCCGAAATTTTGACCCCGTCCGATCTTCTCGAAACTCTGGATTCTGACAGAGGGCCACGAGACTTCGACCAGCGCGCAAAAATGGAGGCTCTAGACCCTTCCAGAGCCGAGATATCGGATGTCAAAGTTTTGACCTGAAAAAAAAACATAAGGGGTAACACTGTCGTTTTTGGCTGAAATTTTGACCCCACCCGATCTTCTTGAAACTCTGGATTCTGACAGAGGGCCACGAGACTTCGACCAGCGCGCAAAAATGGAGACTCTAGACCCTTCCAGAGCCGAGATATCGGATGTCAAAGTTTTGACCTGAAAAAAAAAACATAAGGGGTAACACTGTCGTTTTTGGCCGAAATTTTGACCCCCTCCAATCTTCTTGAAACTCTGGATTCTGACAGAGGGCCACGAGACTTCGACCAGCACGCAAAAATGGAGGCTCTAGACCCTTCCAGAGCCGAGATATCGGATGTCAAAGTTTTGACCTGAAAAAAAAACATAAGGGGTAACACTGTCGTTTTTGGCCGAAATTTTGACCCCCTCCGATCTTCTTGAAACTCTGGATTCTGACAGAGGGCCACGAGACTTCGACCAGCGCGCAAAAACGGAGGCTCTAGACCCTTCCAGAGCCGAGATATCGGATGTCAAAGTTTTGACCCGAAAAAAAAAACATAAGGGGTAACACTGTCATTTTTGGCCGAAATTTTGACCCCCTCCGATCTTCTTGAAACTCTGGATTCTGACAGAGGGCCACGAGACTTCGACCAGCGCGCAAAAATGGAGGCTCTAGACCCTTCCAGAGCCGAGATATCGGATGTCAAAGTTTTGACCTGAAAAAAAAACATAAGGGGTAACACTGTCGTTTTTGGCCGAAATTTTGACCCCCTCCGATCTTCTTGAAACTCTGGATTCTGACAGAGGGCCACGAGACTTCGACCAGCGCGCAAAAATGGAGGCTCTAGACCCTTCCAGAGCCGAGATATCGGATGTCAAAGTTTTGACCTGAAAAAAAAACATAAGGGGTAACACTGTCATTTTTTTTTTTTGGCCGAAATTTTGACCCCCTCCGATCTTCTTGAAACTCTGGATTCTGACAGAGGGCCACGAGACTTCGACCAGCGCGCAAAAATGGAGGCTCTAGACCCTTCCAGAGCCGAGATATCGAAGGTCAAAATTTGGACCTGAAAAAAAAACATAAGGGGTAACACTGTCATTTTTTTTTTTGGCCGAAATTTTGACCCCCTCCGATCTTCTTGAAACTCTGGATTCTGACAGAGGGCCACGAGACTTCGACCAGCGCGCAAAAATGGAGGCTCTAGACCCTTCCAGAGCCGAGATATCGCAGGTCAAAATTTGGACCTGAAAAAAAAACATAAGGGGTAACACTGTCATTTTTTTTTTTTGGCCGAAATTTTGACCCCCTCCGATCTTCTTGAAACTCTGGATTCTGACAGAGGGCCACGAGACTTCGACCAGCGCGCAAAAATGGAGGCTCTAGACCCTTCCAGGGCCGAGATATCGAAGGTCAAAATTTGGACCTGAAAAAAAAACATAAGGGGTAACACTGTCATTTTTTTTTTTGGCCGAAATTTTGACCCCCTCCGATCTTCTTGAAACTCTGGATTCTGACAGAGGGCCACGAGACTTCGACCAGCGCGCAAAAATGGAGGCTCTAGACCCTTCCAGAGCCGAGATATCGAAGGTCAAAATTTGGACCTGAAAAAAAAACATAAGGGGTAACACTGTCATTTTTTTTTTTTTGGCCGAAATTTTGACCCCCTCCGATCTTCTTGAAACTCTGGATTCTGACAGAGGGCCACGAGACTTCGACCAGCGCGCAAAAATGGAGGCTCTAGACCCTTCCAGAGCCGAGATATCGAAGGTCAAACTTTCAGCCAAAAAAAAAAAACATAAGGGGTAACACTGTCATTTTTTTTTTTGGCCGAAATTTTGACCCCCTCCGATCTTCTTGAAACTCTGGATTCTGACAGAGGGCCACGAGACATCGACCAGCGCGCAAAAATGGAGGCTCTAGACCCTTCCATAGCCGAGATATCGAAGGTCAAACTTTCAGCCAAAAAAAAAAAACATAAGGGGTAACACTGTCATTTTTTTTTTTGGCTGAAAGTTTGACCTTCGATATCTCGGCTCTGGAAGGGTATAGAGCCTCCATTTTTGCGCGCTGGTCGATGTCTCGTGGCCCTCTGTCAAAATCCAGAGTTTCAAGAAGATCGGAGGGGGTCAAAATTTCGGCCAAAAAAAAAAATGACAGTGTTACCCCTTATGTTTTTTTTTTTGGCCAAAATTTTGACCCCCTCCGATCTTCTTGAAACTCTGGATTCTGACAGAGGGCCACGAGACATCGACCAGCGCGCAAAAATGGAGGCTCTAGACCCTTCCAGAGCCGAGATATCGAAGGTCAAACTTTCAGCCAAAAAAAAAAATGACAGTGTTACCCCTTATGTTTTTTTTTTTTGGCTGAAAGTTTGACCTTCGATATCTCGGCTCTGGAAGGGTCTAGAGCCTCCATTTTTGCGCGCTGGTCGATGTCTCGTGGACCTCTGTCAGAATCCAGAGTTTCAAAAAGATCGGAGGGGGTCAAAATTTTGGCCAAAAAAAAAAAACATAAGGGGTAACACTGTCATTTTTTTTTTTGGCCGTAATTTTGACCCCCTCCGATCTTCTTGAAACTCTGGATTCTGACAGAGGGCCACGAGACATCGACCAGCGCGCAAAAATGGAGGCTCTAGACCCTTCCATAGCCGAGATATCGAAGGTCAAACTTTCAGCCAAAAAAAAACAACATAAGGGGTAACACTGTCATTTTTTTTTTTGGCCGAAATTTTGACCCCCTCCGATCTTCTTGAAACTCTGGATTCTGACAGAGGGCCACGAGACATCGACCAGCGCGCGAAAATTGAGGCTCTAGACCCTTCCAGAGCCGAGATATCGAAGGTCAAACTTTCAGCCAAAAAAAAAAACATAAGGGGTAACACTGTCATTTTTTTTTTTGGCTGAAAGTTTGACCTTTGATATCTCGGCTCTGGAAGGGTCTAGAGCCTCCATTTTTGCGCGCTGGTCGATGTCTCGTGGCCCTCTGTCAGAATCCAGAGTTTCAAGAAGATCGGAGGGGGTCAAAATTTTGGCCAAAAAAAAAAAAACATAAGGGGTAACACTGTCATTTTTTTTTTTGGCCGAAATTTTGACCCCCTCCGATCTTCTTGAAACTCTGGATTCTGACAGAGGGCCACGAGACATCGACCAGCGCGCGAAAATGGAGGCTCTAGACCCTTCCAGAGCCGAGATATCGAAGGTCAAACTTTCAGCCAAAAAAAAAAAACATAAGGGGTAACACTGTCATTTTTTTTTTTGGCTGAAAGTTTGACCTTTGATATCTCGGCTCTGGAAGGGTCTAGAGCCTCCATTTTTGCGCGCTGGTCGATGTCTCGTGGCCCTCTGTCAGAATCCAGAGTTTCAAGAAGATCGGAGGGGGTCAAAATTTTGGCCAAAAAAAAAAAACATAAGGGGTAACACTGTCATTTTTTTTTTGGCCGAAATTTTGACCCCCTCCGATCTTCTTGAAACTCTGGATTCTGACAGAGGGCCACGAGACATCGACCAGCGCGCAAAAATGGAGGCTCTAGACCCTTCCATAGCCGAGATATCGAAGGTCAAACTTTCAGCCAAAAAAAAAAAACATAAGGGGTAACACTGTCATTTTTTTTTTTTGGCTGAAAGTTTGACCTTCGATATCTCGGCTCTGGAAGGGTCTAGAGCCTCCATTTTTGCGCGCTGGTCGATGTCTCGTGGCCCTCTGTCAGAATCCAGAGTTTCAAGAAGATCGGAGGGGGTCAAAATTTTGGCCAAAAAAAAAAAACATAAGGGGTAACACTGTCATTTTTTTTTTTTGGCCGAAATTTTGACCCCCTCCGATCTTCTTGAAACTCTGGATTCTGACAGAGGGCCACGAGACATCGACCAGCGCGCAAAAATGGAGGCTTTAGACCCTTCCATAGCCGAGATATCGAAGGTCAAACTTTCAGCCAAAAAAAAAAAACATAAGGGGTAACACTGTCATTTTTTTTTTTTGGCTGAAAGTTTGACCTTCGATATCTCGGCTCTGGAAGGGTCTAGAGCCTCCATTTTTGCGCGCTGGTCGATGTCTCGTGGCCCTCTGTCAGAATCCAGAGTTTCAAGAAGATCGGAGGGGGTCAAAATTTTGGCCAAAAAAAAAAAAACATAAGGGGTAACACTGTCATTTTTTTTTTTGGCCGAAATTTTGACCCCCTCCGATCTTCTTGAAACTCTGGATTCTGACAGAGGGCCACGAGACATCGACCAGCGCGCGAAAATGGAGGCTCTAGACCCTTCCAGAGCCGAGATATCGAAGGTCAAACTTTCAGCCAAAAAAAAAAACATAAGGGGTAACACTGTCATTTTTTTTTTTGGCTGAAAGTTTGACCTTTGATATCTCGGCTCTGGAAGGGTCTAGAGCCTCCATTTTTGCGCGCTGGTCGATGTCTCGTGGCCCTCTGTCAGAATCCAGAGTTTCAAGAAGATCGGAGGGGGTCAAAATTTCGGCCAAAAAAAAAAATGACAGTGTTACCCCTTATGTTTTTTTTTTTTGGCCAAAATTTTGACCCCCTCCGATCTTCTTGAAACTCTGGATTCTGACAGAGGGCCACGAGACATCGACCAGCGCGCAAAAATGGAGGCTCTAGACCCTTCCAGAGCCGAGATATCGAAGGTCAAACTTTCAGCCAAAAAAAAAAAATGACAGTGTTACCCCTTATGTTTTTTTTTTTTGGCTGAAAGTTTGACCTTCGATATCTCGGCTATGGAAGGGTCTAGAGCCTCCATTTTTGCGCGCTGGTCGATGTCTCGTGGCCCTCTGTCAGAATCCAGAGTTTCAAGAAGATCGGAGGGGGTCAAAATTTCGGCCAAAAAAAAAAATGACAGTGTTACCCCTTATGTTTTTTTTTTTTGGCCAAAATTTTGACCCCCTCCGATCTTCTTGAAACTCTGGATTCTGACAGAGGGCCACGAGACATCGACCAGCGCGCAAAAATGGAGGCTCTAGACCCTTCCAGAGCCGAGATATCAAAGGTCAAACTTTCAGCCAAAAAAAAAAATGACAGTGTTACCCCTTATGTTTTTTTTTTTTGGCTGAAAGTTTGACCTTCGATATCTCGGCTCTGGAAGGGTCTAGAGCCTCCATTTTCGCGCGCTGGTCGATGTCTCGTGGCCCTCTGTCAGAATCCAGAGTTTCAAGAAGATCGGAGGGGGTCAAAATTTCGGCCAAAAAAAAAAATGACAGTGTTACCCCTTATGTTTTTTTTTTTTTGGCCAAAATTTTGACCCCCTCCGATCTTCTTGAAACTCTGGATTCTGACAGAGGGCCACGAGACATCGACCAGCGCGCAAAAATGGAGGCTCTAGACCCTTCCAGAGCCGAGATATCAAAGGTCAAACTTTCAGCCAAAAAAAAAAATGACAGTGTTACCCCTTATGTTTTTTTTTTTTGGCTGAAAGTTTGACCTTCGATATCTCGGCTCTGGAAGGGTCTAGAGCCTCAATTTTCGCGCGCTGGTCGATGTCTCGTGGCCCTCTGTCAGAATCCAGAGTTTCAAGAAGATCGGAGGGGGTCAAAATTTCGGCCAAAAAAAAAAATGACAGTGTTACCCCTTATGTTTTTTTTTTTTGGCTGAAAGTTTGACCTTCGATATCTCGGCTATGGAAGGGTCTAGAGCCTCCATTTTTGCGCGCTGGTCGATGTCTCGTGGCCCTCTGTCAGAATCCAGAGTTTCAAGAAGATCGGAGGGGGTCAAAATTACGGCCAAAAAAAAAAATGACAGTGTTACCCCTTATGTTTTTTTTTTTTGGCCAAAATTTTGACCCCCTCCGATCTTTTTGAAACTCTGGATTCTGACAGAGGTCCACGAGACATCGACCAGCGCGCAAAAATGGAGGCTCTAGACCCTTCCAGAGCCGAGATATCGAAGGTCAAACTTTCAGCCAAAAAAAAAAAACATAAGGGGTAACACTGTCATTTTTTTTTTTGGCTGAAAGTTTGACCTTCGATATCTCGGCTCTGGAAGGGTCTAGAGCCTCCATTTTTGCGCGCTGGTCGATGTCTCGTGGCCCTCTGTCAGAATCCAGAGTTTCAAGAAGATCGGAGGGGGTCAAAATTTCGGCCAAAAAAAAAAATGACAGTGTTACCCCTTATGTTTTTTTTTTTTGGCCAAAATTTTGACCCCCTCCGATCTTCTTGAAACTCTGGATTCTGACAGAGGGCCACGAGACATCGACCAGCGCGCAAAAATGGAGGCTCTAGACCCTTCCAGAGCCGAGATATCGAAGGTCAAACTTTCAGCCAAAAAAAAAAAAATGACAGTGTTACCCCTTATGTTTTTTTTTTTTGGCTGAAAGTTTGACCTTCGATATCTCGGCTATGGAAGGGTCTAGAGCCTCCATTTTTGCGCGCTGGTCGATGTCTCGTGGCCCTCTGTCAGAATCCAGAGTTTCAAGAAGATCGGAGGGGGTCAAAATTTCGGCCAAAAAAAAAAATGACAGTGTTACCCCTTATGTTTTTTTTTTTTGGCCAAAATTTTGACCCCCTCCGATCTTCTTGAAACTCTGGATTCTGACAGAGGGCCACGAGACATCGACCAGCGCGCAAAAAATGGAGGCTCTAGACCCTTCCAGAGCCGAGATATCGAAGGTCAAACTTTCAGCCAAAAAAAAAAAATGACAGTGTTACCCCTTATGTTTTTTTTTTTTGGCTGAAAGTTTGACCTTCGATATCTCGGCTATGGAAGGGTCTAGAGCCTCCATTTTTGCGCGCTGGTCGATGTCTCGTGGCCCTCTGTCAGAATCCAGAGTTTCAAGAAGATCGGAGGGGGTCAAAATTTCGGCCAAAAAAAAAAATGACAGTGTTACCCCTTATGTTTTTTTTTTTTGGCCAAAATTTTGACCCCCTCCGATCTTCTTGAAACTCTGGATTCTGACAGAGGGCCACGAGACATCGACCAGCGCGCAAAAATGGAGGCTCTAGACCCTTCCAGAGCCGAGATATCAAAGGTCAAACTTTCAGCCAAAAAAAAAAATGACAGTGTTACCCCTTATGTTTTTTTTTTTGGCTGAAAGTTTGACCTTCGATATCTCGGCTCTGGAAGGGTCTAGAGCCTCAATTTTCGCGCGCTGGTCGATGTCTCGTGGCCCTCTGTCAGAATCCAGAGAAAAAAAAAATGACAGTGTTACCCCTTATGTTTTTTTTTTTTGGCTGAAAGTTTGACCTTCGATATCTCGGCTATGGAAGGGTCTAGAGCCTCCATTTTTGCGCGCTGGTCGATGTCTTGTGGCCCTCTGTCAGAATCCAGAGTTTCAAGAAGATCGGAGGGGGTCAAAATTTTGTCCAAAAAAAAAAACATAAGGGGTAACACTGTCATTTTTTTTTTTGGCCGAAATTTTGACCCCCTCCGATCTTCTTGAAACTCTGGATTCTGACAGAGGGCCACGAGACATCGACCAGCGCGCGAAAATTGAGGCTCTAGACCCTTCCAGAGCCGAGATATCGAAGGTCAAACTTTCAGCCAAAAAAAAAACATAAGGGGTAACACTGTCATTTTTTTTTTTGGCTGAAAGTTTGACCTTCGATATCTCGGCTCTGGAAGGGTCTAGAGCCTCCATTTTTGCGCGCTGGTCGATGTCTCGTGGCCCTCTGTCAGAATCCAGAGTTTCAAGAAGATCGGAGGGGGTCAAAATTTTGGCCAAAAAAAAAAAAACATAAGGGGTAACACTGTCATTTTTTTTTTTGGCCGAAATTTTGACCCCCTCCGATCTTCTTGAAACTCTGGATTCTGACAGAGGGCCACGAGACATCGACCAGCGCGCAAAAATGGAGGCTCTAGACCCTTCCATAGCCGAGATATCGAAGGTCAAACTTTCAGCCAAAAAAAAAAAACATAAGGGGTAACACTGTCATTTTTTTTTTTTGGCTGAAAGTTTGACCTTCGATATCTCGGCTCTGGAAGGGTCTAGAGCCTCCATTTTTTGCGCGCTGGTCGATGTCTCGTGGCCCTCTGTCAGAATCCAGAGTTTCAAGAAGATCGGAGGGGGTCAAAATTTTGGCCAAAAAAAAAAAACATAAGGGGTAACACTGTCATTTTTTTTTTTGGCCGAAATTTTGACCCCCTCCGATCTTCTTGAAACTCTGGATTCTGACAGAGGGCCACGAGACATCGACCAGCGCGCAAAAATGGAGGCTCTAGACCCTTCCATAGCCGAGATATCGAAGGTCAAACTTTCAGCCAAAAAAAAAAAACATAAGGGGTAACACTGTCATTTTTTTTTTTGGCCGAAATTTTGACCCCCTCCGATCTTCTTGAAACTCTGGATTCTGACAGAGGGCCACGAGACATCGACCAGCGCGCAAAAATGGAGGCTCTAGACCCTTCCAGAGCCGAGATATCGAAGGTCAAACTTTCAGCCAAAAAAAAAAATGACAGTGTTACCCCTTATGTTTTTTTTTTTTGGCTGAAAGTTTGACCTTCGATATCTCGGCTCTGGAAGGGTCTAGAGCCTCCATTTTTGCGCGCTGGTCGATGTCTCGTGGACCTCTGTCAGAATCCAGAGTTTCAAAAAGATCGGAGGGGGTCAAAATTTTGGCCAAAAAAAAAAAACATAAGGGGTAACACTGTCATTTTTTTTTTGGCCGTAATTTTGACCCCCTCCGATCTTCTTGAAACTCTGGATTCTGACAGAGGGCCACGAGACATCGACCAGCGCGCAAAAATGGAGGCTCTAGACCCTTCCATAGCCGAGATATCGAAGGTCAAACTTTCAGCCAAAAAAAAAAAACATAAGGGGTAACACTGTCATTTTTTTTTTTGGCCGAAATTTTGACCCCCTCCGATCTTCTTGAAACTCTGGATTCTGACAGAGGGCCACGAGACATCGACCAGCGCGCGAAAATTGAGGCTCTAGACCCTTCCAGAGCCGAGATATCGAAGGTCAAACTTTCAGCCAAAAAAAAAAAACATAAGGGGTAACACTGTCATTTTTTTTTTTGGCTGAAAGTTTGACCTTTGATATCTCGGCTCTGGAAGGGTCTAGAGCCTCCATTTTTGCGCGCTGGTCGATGTCTCGTGGCCCTCTGTCAGAATCCAGAGTTTCAAGAAGATCGGAGGGGGTCAAAATTTTGGCCAAAAAAAAAAAACATAAGGGGTAACACTGTCATTTTTTTTTTTGGCCGAAATTTTGACCCCCTCCGATCTTCTTGAAACTCTGGATTCTGACAGAGGGCCACGAGACATCGACCAGCGCGCGAAAATGGAGGCTCTAGACCCTTCCAGAGCCGAGATATCGAAGGTCAAACTTTCAGCCAAAAAAAAAAACATAAGGGGTAACACTGTCATTTTTTTTTTTGGCTGAAAGTTTGACCTTTGATATCTCGGCTCTGGAAGGGTCTAGAGCCTCCATTTTTGCGCGCTGGTCGATGTCTCGTGGCCCTCTGTCAGAATCCAGAGTTTCAAGAAGATCGGAGGGGGTCAAAATTTTGGCCAAAAAAAAAAAAACATAAGGGGTAACACTGTCATTTTTTTTTTTGGCCGAAATTTTGACCCCCTCCGATCTTCTTGAAACTCTGGATTCTGACAGAGGGCCACGAGACATCGACCAGCGCGCAAAAATGGAGGCTCTAGACCCTTCCATAGCCGAGATATCGAAGGTCAAACTTTCAGCCAAAAAAAAAAAACATAAGGGGTAACACTGTCATTTTTTTTTTTTGGCTGAAAGTTTGACCTTCGATATCTCGGCTCTGGAAGGGTCTAGAGCCTCCATTTTTTGCGCGCTGGTCGATGTCTCGTGGCCCTCTGTCAGAATCCAGAGTTTCAAGAAGATCGGAGGGGGTCAAAATTTTGGCCAAAAAAAAAAAACATAAGGGGTAACACTGTCATTTTTTTTTTTGGCCGAAATTTTGACCCCCTCCGATCTTCTTGAAACTCTGGATTCTGACAGAGGGCCACGAGACATCGACCAGCGCGCAAAAATGGAGGCTCTAGACCCTTCCATAGCCGAGATATCGAAGGTCAAACTTTCAGCCAAAAAAAAAAAACATAAGGGGTAACACTGTCATTTTTTTTTTTGGCCGAAATTTTGACCCCCTCCGATCTTCTTGAAACTCTGGATTCTGACAGAGGGCCACGAGACATCGACCAGCGCGCAAAAATGGAGGCTCTAGACCCTTCCAGAGCCGAGATATCGAAGGTCAAACTTTCAGCCAAAAAAAAAAATGACAGTGTTACCCCTTATGTTTTTTTTTTTTGGCTGAAAGTTTGACCTTCGATATCTCGGCTCTGGAAGGGTCTAGAGCCTCCATTTTTGCGCGCTGGTCGATGTCTCGTGGACCTCTGTCAGAATCCAGAGTTTCAAAAAGATCGGAGGGGGTCAAAATTTTGGCCAAAAAAAAAAAACATAAGGGGTAACACTGTCATTTTTTTTTTGGCCGTAATTTTGACCCCCTCCGATCTTCTTGAAACTCTGGATTCTGACAGAGGGCCACGAGACATCGACCAGCGCGCAAAAATGGAGGCTCTAGACCCTTCCATAGCCGAGATATCGAAGGTCAAACTTTCAGCCAAAAAAAAAAAACATAAGGGGTAACACTGTCATTTTTTTTTTTGGCCGAAATTTTGACCCCCTCCGATCTTCTTGAAACTCTGGATTCTGACAGAGGGCCACGAGACATCGACCAGCGCGCGAAAATTGAGGCTCTAGACCCTTCCAGAGCCGAGATATCGAAGGTCAAACTTTCAGCCAAAAAAAAAAAACATAAGGGGTAACACTGTCATTTTTTTTTTTGGCTGAAAGTTTGACCTTTGATATCTCGGCTCTGGAAGGGTCTAGAGCCTCCATTTTTGCGCGCTGGTCGATGTCTCGTGGCCCTCTGTCAGAATCCAGAGTTTCAAGAAGATCGGAGGGGGTCAAAATTTTGGCCAAAAAAAAAAAACATAAGGGGTAACACTGTCATTTTTTTTTTTGGCCGAAATTTTGACCCCCTCCGATCTTCTTGAAACTCTGGATTCTGACAGAGGGCCACGAGACATCGACCAGCGCGCGAAAATGGAGGCTCTAGACCCTTCCAGAGCCGAGATATCGAAGGTCAAACTTTCAGCCAAAAAAAAAAAACATAAGGGGTAACACTGTCATTTTTTTTTTTGGCTGA
Source organism: Cyprinella venusta (assembly GCA_038021265.1). NCBI lineage: Eukaryota > Metazoa > Chordata > Actinopteri > Cypriniformes > Leuciscidae > Cyprinella > Cyprinella venusta. The sequence continues at coordinate 23,038,007 of CM075877.1, forward strand.
AAGTTTGACCTTTGATATCTCGGCTCTGGAAGGGTCTAGAGCCTCCATTTTTGCGCGCTGGTCGATGTCTCGTGGCCCTCTGTCAGAATCCAGAGTTTCAAGAAGATCGGAGGGGGTCAAAATTTTGGCCAAAAAAAAAAAACATAAGGGGTAACACTGTCATTTTTTTTTTTGGCCGAAATTTTGACCCCCTCCAATCTTCTTGAAACTCTGGATTCTGACAGAGGGCCACGAGACATCGACCAGCGCGCAAAAATGGAGGCTCTAGACCCTTCCAGAGCCGAGATATCGAAGGTCAAACTTTCAGCCAAAAAAAAAAAACATAAGGGGTAACACTGTCATTTTTTTTTTGGCTGAAAGTTTGACCTTTGATATCTCGGCTCTGGAAGGGTCTAGAGCCTCCATTTTTGCGCGCTGGTCGATGTCTCGTGGCCCTCTGTCAGAATCCAGAGTTTCAAGAAGATCGGAGGGGGTCAAAATTTTGGCCAAAAAAAAAAAAACATAAGGGGTAACACTGTCATTTTTTTTTTTGGCCGAAATTTTGACCCCCTCCGATCTTCTTGAAACTCTGGATTCTGACAGAGGGCCACGAGACATCGACCAGCGCGCGAAAATGGAGGCTCTAGACCCTTCCAGAGCCGAGATATCGAAGGTCAAACTTTCAGCCAAAAAAAAAAAACATAAGGGGTAACACTGTCATTTTTTTTTTTGGCTGAAAGTTTGACCTTCGATATCTCGGCTCTGGAAGGGTCTAGAGCCTCCATTTTTGCGCGCTGGTCGATGTCTCGTGGCCCTCTGTCAGAATCCAGAGTTTCAAGAAGATCGGAGGGGGTCAAAATTTTGGCCAAAAAAAAAAAACATAAGGGGTAACACTGTCATTTTTTTTTTTGGCCGAAATTTTGACCCCCTCCGATCTTCTTGAAACTCTGGATTCTGACAGAGGGCCACGAGACATCGACCAGCGCGCAAAAATGGAGGCTCTAGACCCTTCCATAGCCGAGATATCGAAGGTCAAACTTTCAGCCAAAAAAAAAAAACATAAGGGGTAACACTGTCATTTTTTTTTTTTGGCTGAAAGTTTGACCTTCGATATCTCGGCTCTGGAAGGGTCTAGAGCCTCCATTTTTGCACGCTGGTCGATGTCTCGTGGCCCTCTGTCAGAATCCAGAGTTTCAAGAAGATCGGAGGGGGTCAAAATTTTGGCCAAAAAAAAAAAACATAAGGGGTAACACTGTCATTTTTTTTTTTTGGCCGAAATTTTGACCCCCTCCGATCTTCTTGAAACTCTGGATTCTGACAGAGGGCCACGAGACATCGACCAGCGCGCAAAAATGGAGGCTTTAGACCCTTCCATAGCCGAGATATCGAAGGTCAAACTTTCAGCCAAAAAAAAAAAACATAAGGGGTAACACTGTCATTTTTTTTTTTTGGCTGAAAGTTTGACCTTCGATATCTCGGCTCTGGAAGGGTCTAGAGCCTCCATTTTTGCGCGCTGGTCGATGTCTCGTGGCCCTCTGTCAGAATCCAGAGTTTCAAGAAGATCGGAGGGGGTCAAAATTTTGGCCAAAAAAAAAAAAACATAAGGGGTAACACTGTCATTTTTTTTTTTGGCCGAAATTTTGACCCCCTCCGATCTTCTTGAAACTCTGGATTCTGACAGAGGGCCACGAGACATCGACCAGCGCGCGAAAATGGAGGCTCTAGACCCTTCCAGAGCCGAGATATCGAAGGTCAAACTTTCAGCCAAAAAAAAAAACATAAGGGGTAACACTGTCATTTTTTTTTTTTGGCTGAAAGTTTGACCTTTGATATCTCGGCTCTGGAAGGGTCTAGAGCCTCCATTTTTGCGCGCTGGTCGATGTCTCGTGGCCCTCTGTCAGAATCCAGAGTTTCAAGAAGATCGGAGGGGGTCAAAATTTCGGCCAAAAAAAAAAATGACAGTGTTACCCCTTATGTTTTTTTTTTTTTGGCCAAAATTTTGACCCCCTCTGATCTTCTTGAAACTCTGGATTCTGACAGAGGGCCACGAGACATCGACCAGCGCGCAAAAATGGAGGCTCTAGACCCTTCCAGAGCCGAGATATCAAAGGTCAAACTTTCAGCCAAAAAAAAAAAATGACAGTGTTACCCCTTATGTTTTTTTTTTTGGCTGAAAGTTTGACCTTCGATATCTCGGCTCTGGAAGGGTCTAGAGCCTCCATTTTCGCGCGCTGGTCGATGTCTCGTGGCCCTCTGTCAGAATCCAGAGTTTCAAGAAGATCGGAGGGGGTCAAAATTTCGGCCAAAAAAAAAAATGACAGTGTTACCCCTTATGTTTTTTTTTTTTGGCCAAAATTTTGACCCCCTCCGATCTTCTTGAAACTCTGGATTCTGACAGAGGGCCACGAGACATCGACCAGCGCGCAAAAATGGAGGCTCTAGACCCTTCCAGAGCCGAGATATCAAAGGTCAAACTTTCAGCCAAAAAAAAAAATGACAGTGTTACCCCTTATGTTTTTTTTTTTTGGCTGAAAGTTTGACCTTCGATATCTCGGCTCTGGAAGGGTCTAGAGCCTCCATTTTCGCGCGCTGGTCGATGTCTCGTGGCCCTCTGTCAGAATCCAGAGTTTCAAGAAGATCGGAGGGGGTCAAAATTTCGGCCAAAAAAAAAAATGACAGTGTTACCCCTTATGTTTTTTTTTTTTGGCCAAAATTTTGACCCCCTCCGATCTTCTTGAAACTCTGGATTCTGACAGAGGGCCACGAGACATCGACCAGCGCGCAAAAATGGAGGCTCTAGACCCTTCCAGAGCCGAGATATCAAAGGTCAAACTTTCAGCCAAAAAAAAAAATGACAGTGTTACCCCTTATGTTTTTTTTTTTTGGCTGAAAGTTTGACCTTCGATATCTCGGCTCTGGAAGGGTCTAGAGCCTCAATTTTCGCGCGCTGGTCGATGTCTCGTGGCCCTCTGTCAGAATCCAGAGTTTCAAGAAGATCGGAGGGGGTCAAAATTTCGGCCAAAAAAAAAAATGACAGTGTTACCCCTTATGTTTTTTTTTTTGGCTGAAAGTTTGACCTTCGATATCTCGGCTATGGAAGGGTCTAGAGCCTCCATTTTTGCGCGCTGGTCGATGTCTCGTGGCCCTCTGTCAGAATCCAGAGTTTCAAGAAGATCGGAGGGGGTCAAAATTACGGCCAAAAAAAAAAATGACAGTGTTACCCCTTATGTTTTTTTTTTTTGGCCAAAATTTTGACCCCCTCCGATCTTTTTGAAACTCTGGATTCTGACAGAGGTCCACGAGACATCGACCAGCGCGCAAAAATGGAGGCTCTAGACCCTTCCAGAGCCGAGATATCGAAGGTCAAACTTTCAGCCAAAAAAAAAAAACATAAGGGGTAACACTGTCATTTTTTTTTTTTGGCTGAAAGTTTGACCTTCGATATCTCGGCTCTGGAAGGGTCTAGAGCCTCCATTTTTGCGCGCTGGTCGATGTCTCGTGGCCCTCTGTCAGAATCCAGAGTTTCAAGAAGATCGGAGGGGGTCAAAATTTCGGCCAAAAAAAAAAAATGACAGTGTTACCCCTTATGTTTTTTTTTTTTGGCCAAAATTTTGACCCCCTCCGATCTTCTTGAAACTCTGGATTCTGACAGAGGGCCACGAGACATCGACCAGCGCGCAAAAATGGAGGCTCTAGACCCTTCCAGAGCCGAGATATCGAAGGTCAAACTTTCAGCCAAAAAAAAAAAATGACAGTGTTACCCCTTATGTTTTTTTTTTTGGCTGAAAGTTTGACCTTCGATATCTCGGCTATGGAAGGGTCTAGAGCCTCCATTTTTGCGCGCTGGTCGATGTCTCGTGGCCCTCTGTCAGAATCCAGAGTTTCAAGAAGATCGGAGGGGGTCAAAATTTCGGCCAAAAAAAAAAATGACAGTGTTACCCCTTATGTTTTTTTTTTTTGGCCAAAATTTTGACCCCCTCCGATCTTCTTGAAACTCTGGATTCTGACAGAGGGCCACGAGACATCGACCAGCGCGCAAAAAATGGAGGCTCTAGACCCTTCCAGAGCCGAGATATCGAAGGTCAAACTTTCAGCCAAAAAAAAAAAATGACAGTGTTACCCCTTATGTTTTTTTTTTTTGGCTGAAAGTTTGACCTTCGATATCTCGGCTATGGAAGGGTCTAGAGCCTCCATTTTTGCGCGCTGGTCGATGTCTCGTGGCCCTCTGTCAGAATCCAGAGTTTCAAGAAGATCGGAGGGGGTCAAAATTTCGGCCAAAAAAAAAAATGACAGTGTTACCCCTTATGTTTTTTTTTTTTGGCCAAAATTTTGACCCCCTCCGATCTTCTTGAAACTCTGGATTCTGACAGAGGGCCACGAGACATCGACCAGCGCGCAAAAATGGAGGCTCTAGACCCTTCCAGAGCCGAGATATCAAAGGTCAAACTTTCAGCCAAAAAAAAAAATGACAGTGTTACCCCTTATGTTTTTTTTTTTTGGCTGAAAGTTTGACCTTCGATATCTCGGCTCTGGAAGGGTCTAGAGCCTCCATTTTCGCGCGCTGGTCGATGTCTCGTGGCCCTCTGTCAGAATCCAGAGTTTCAAGAAGATCGGAGGGGGTCAAAATTTTGGCCAAAAAAAAAAAAACATAAGGGGTAACACTGTCATTTTTTTTTTTGGCCGAAATTTTGACCCCCTCCGATCTTCTTGAAACTCTGGATTCTGACAGAGGGCCACGAGACATCGACCAGCGCGCGAAAATGGAGGCTCTAGACCCTTCCAGAGCCGAGATATCGAAGGTCAAACTTTCAGCCAAAAAAAAAAAAACATAAGGGGTAACACTGTCATTTTTTTTTTTGGCTGAAAGTTTGACCTTCGATATCTCGGCTCTGGAAGGGTCTAGAGCCTCCATTTTTGCGCGCTGGTCGATGTCTCGTGGCCCTCTGTCAGAATCCAGAGTTTCAAGAAGATCGGAGGGGGTCAAAATTTTGGCCAAAAAAAAAAAACATAAGGGGTAACACTGTCATTTTTTTTTTTGGCCGAAATTTTGACCCCCTCCGATCTTCTTGAAACTCTGGATTCTGACAGAGGGCCACGAGACATCGACCAGCGCGCAAAAATGGAGGCTCTAGACCCTTCCATAGCCGAGATATCGAAGGTCAAACTTTCAGCCAAAAAAAAAAAACATAAGGGGTAACACTGTCATTTTTTTTTTTTGGCTGAAAGTTTGACCTTCGATATCTCGGCTCTGGAAGGGTCTAGAGCCTCCATTTTTGCGCGCTGGTCGATGTCTCGTGGCCCTCTGTCAGAATCCAGAGTTTCAAGAAGATCGGAGGGGGTCAAAATTTTGGCCAAAAAAAAAAAACATAAGGGGTAACACTGTCATTTTTTTTTTTTGGCCGAAATTTTGACCCCCTCCGATCTTCTTGAAACTCTGGATTCTGACAGAGGGCCACGAGACATCGACCAGCGCGCAAAAATGGAGGCTTTAGACCCTTCCATAGCCGAGATATCGAAGGTCAAACTTTCAGCCAAAAAAAAAAAACATAAGGGGTAACACTGTCATTTTTTTTTTTTGGCTGAAAGTTTGACCTTCGATATCTCGGCTCTGGAAGGGTCTAGAGCCTCCATTTTTGCGCGCTGGTCGATGTCTCGTGGCCCTCTGTCAGAATCCAGAGTTTCAAGAAGATCGGAGGGGGTCAAAATTTTGGCCAAAAAAAAAAAACATAAGGGGTAACACTGTCATTTTTTTTTTTGGCCGAAATTTTGACCCCCTCCGATCTTCTTGAAACTCTGGATTCTGACAGAGGGCCACGAGACATCGACCAGCGCGCGAAAATGGAGGCTCTAGACCCTTCCAGAGCCGAGATATCGAAGGTCAAACTTTCAGCCAAAAAAAAAAACATAAGGGGTAACACTGTCATTTTTTTTTTTTGGCTGAAAGTTTGACCTTTGATATCTCGGCTCTGGAAGGGTCTAGAGCCTCCATTTTTGCGCGCTGGTCGATGTCTCGTGGCCCTCTGTCAGAATCCAGAGTTTCAAGAAGATCGGAGGGGGTCAAAATTTCGGCCAAAAAAAAAAATGACAGTGTTACCCCTTATGTTTTTTTTTTTTGGCCAAAATTTTGACCCCCTCCGATCTTCTTGAAACTCTGGATTCTGACAGAGGGCCACGAGACATCGACCAGCGCGCAAAAATGGAGGCTCTAGACCCTTCCAGAGCCGAGATATCAAAGGTCAAACTTTCAGCCAAAAAAAAAAAATGACAGTGTTACCCCTTATGTTTTTTTTTTTGGCTGAAAGTTTGACCTTCGATATCTCGGCTCTGGAAGGGTCTAGAGCCTCCATTTTCGCGCGCTGGTCGATGTCTCGTGGCCCTCTGTCAGAATCCAGAGTTTCAAGAAGATCGGAGGGGGTCAAAATTTCGGCCAAAAAAAAAAATGACAGTGTTACCCCTTATGTTTTTTTTTTTTGGCCAAAATTTTGACCCCCTCCGATCTTCTTGAAACTCTGGATTCTGACAGAGGGCCACGAGACATCGACCAGCGCGCAAAAATGGAGGCTCTAGACCCTTCCAGAGCCGAGATATCGAAGGTCAAACTTTCAGCCAAAAAAAAAAAAATGACAGTGTTACCCCTTATGTTTTTTTTTTTTGGCTGAAAGTTTGACCTTCGATATCTCGGCTATGGAAGGGTCTAGAGCCTCCATTTTTGCGCGCTGGTCGATGTCTCGTGGCCCTCTGTCAGAATCCAGAGTTTCAAGAAGATCGGAGGGGGTCAAAATTTCGGCCAAAAAAAAAAATGACAGTGTTACCCCTTATGTTTTTTTTTTTTGGCCAAAATTTTGACCCCCTCCGATCTTCTTGAAACTCTGGATTCTGACAGAGGGCCACGAGACATCGACCAGCGCGCAAAAATGGAGGCTCTAGACCCTTCCAGAGCCGAGATATCAAAGGTCAAACTTTCAGCCAAAAAAAAAAATGACAGTGTTACCCCTTATGTTTTTTTTTTTTGGCTGAAAGTTTGACCTTCGATATCTCGGCTCTGGAAGGGTCTAGAGCCTCCATTTTCGCGCGCTGGTCGATGTCTCGTGGCCCTCTGTCAGAATCCAGAGTTTCAAGAAGATCGGAGGGGGTCAAAATTTCGGCCAAAAAAAAAAATGACAGTGTTACCCCTTATGTTTTTTTTTTTTGGCCAAAATTTTGACCCCCTCCGATCTTCTTGAAACTCTGGATTCTGACAGAGGGCCACGAGACATCGACCAGCGCGCAAAAATGGAGGCTCTAGACCCTTCCAGAGCCGAGATATCAAAGGTCAAACTTTCAGCCAAAAAAAAAAATGACAGTGTTACCCCTTATGTTTTTTTTTTTTGGCTGAAAGTTTGACCTTCGATATCTCGGCTCTGGAAGGGTCTAGAGCCTCAATTTTCGCGCGCTGGTCGATGTCTCGTGGCCCTCTGTCAGAATCCAGAGTTTCAAGAAGATCGGAGGGGGTCAAAATTTCGGCCAAAAAAAAAAATGACAGTGTTACCCCTTATGTTTTTTTTTTTTGGCTGAAAGTTTGACCTTCGATATCTCGGCTATGGAAGGGTCTAGAGCCTCCATTTTTGCGCGCTGGTCGATGTCTCGTGGCCCTCTGTCAGAATCCAGAGTTTCAAGAAGATCGGAGGGGGTCAAAATTACGGCCAAAAAAAAAAATGACAGTGTTACCCCTTATGTTTTTTTTTTTTGGCCAAAATTTTGACCCCCTCCGATCTTTTTGAAACTCTGGATTCTGACAGAGGTCCACGAGACATCGACCAGCGCGCAAAAATGGAGGCTCTAGACCCTTCCAGAGCCGAGATATCGAAGGTCAAACTTTCAGCCAAAAAAAAAAAACATAAGGGGTAACACTGTCATTTTTTTTTTTGGCTGAAAGTTTGACCTTCGATATCTCGGCTCTGGAAGGGTCTAGAGCCTCCATTTTTGCGCGCTGGTCGATGTCTCGTGGCCCTCTGTCAGAATCCAGAGTTTCAAGAAGATCGGAGGGGGTCAAAATTTCGGCCAAAAAAAAAAAATGACAGTGTTACCCCTTATGTTTTTTTTTTTTGGCCAAAATTTTGACCCCCTCCGATCTTCTTGAAACTCTGGATTCTGACAGAGGGCCACGAGACATCGACCAGCGCGCAAAAATGGAGGCTCTAGACCCTTCCAGAGCCGAGATATCGAAGGTCAAACTTTCAGCCAAAAAAAAAAAATGACAGTGTTACCCCTTATGTTTTTTTTTTTTGGCTGAAAGTTTGACCTTCGATATCTCGGCTATGGAAGGGTCTAGAGCCTCCATTTTTGCGCGCTGGTCGATGTCTCGTGGCCCTCTGTCAGAATCCAGAGTTTCAAGAAGATCGGAGGGGGTCAAAATTTCGGCCAAAAAAAAAAATGACAGTGTTACCCCTTATGTTTTTTTTTTTTGGCCAAAATTTTGACCCCCTCCGATCTTCTTGAAACTCTGGATTCTGACAGAGGGCCACGAGACATCGACCAGCGCGCAAAAAATGGAGGCTCTAGACCCTTCCAGAGCCGAGATATCGAAGGTCAAACTTTCAGCCAAAAAAAAAAAATGACAGTGTTACCCCTTATGTTTTTTTTTTTTGGCTGAAAGTTTGACCTTCGATATCTCGGCTCTGGAAGGGTCTAGAGCCTCCATTTTCGCGCGCTGGTCGATGTCTCGTGGCCCTCTGTCAGAATCCAGAGTTTCAAGAAGATCGGAGGGGGTCAAAATTTCGGCCAAAAAAAAAAATGACAGTGTTACCCCTTATGTTTTTTTTTTTTGGCCAAAATTTTGACCCCCTCCGATCTTCTTGAAACTCTGGATTCTGACAGAGGGCCACGAGACATCGACCAGCGCGCAAAAATGGAGGCTCTAGACCCTTCCAGAGCCGAGATATCAAAGGTCAAACTTTCAGCCAAAAAAAAAAATGACAGTGTTACCCCTTATGTTTTTTTTTTTTGGCTGAAAGTTTGACCTTCGATATCTCGGCTCTGGAAGGGTCTAGAGCCTCAATTTTCGCGCGCTGGTCGATGTCTCGTGGCCCTCTGTCAGAATCCAGAGTTTCAAGAAGATCGGAGGGGGTCAAAATTTCGGCCAAAAAAAAAAATGACAGTGTTACCCCTTATGTTTTTTTTTTTGGCCAAAATTTTGACCCCCTCCGATCTTCTTGAAACTCTGGATTCTGACAGAGGGCCACGAGACATCGACCAGCGCGCAAAAATGGAGGCTCTAGACCCTTCCAGAGCCGAGATATCGAAGGTCAAACTTTCAGCCAAAAAAAAAAAATGACAGTGTTACCCCTTATGTTTTTTTTTTTTGGCTGAAAGTTTGACCTTCGATATCTCGGCTCTGGAAGGGTCTAGAGCCTCCATTTTTGCGCGCTGGTCGATGTCTCGTGGCCCTCTGTCAGAATTCAGAGTTTCAAGAAGATCGGAGGGGGTCAAAATTTTGGCCAAAAAAAAAAAAACATAAGGGGTAACACTGTCATTTTTTTTTTTGGCCGAAATTTTGACCCCCTCCGATCTTCTTGAAACTCTGGATTCTGACAGAGGGCCACGAGACATCGACCAGCGCGCAAAAATGGAGGCTCTAGACCCTTCCATAGCCGAGATATCGAAGGTCAAACTTTCAGCCAAAAAAAAAAAACATAAGGGGTAACACTGTCATTTTTTTTTTTTGGCCGAAATTTTGACCCCCTCCGATCTTCTTGAAACTCTGGATTCTGACAGAGGGCCACGAGACATCGACCAGCGCGCAAAAATGGAGGCTCTAGACCCTTCCAGAGCCGAGATATCGAAGGTCAAACTTTCAGCCAAAAAAAAAAAATGACAGTGTTACCCCTTATGTTTTTTTTTTTGGCTGAAAGTTTGACCTTCGATATCTCGGCTCTGGAAGGGTCTAGAGCCTCCATTTTTGCGCGCTGGTCGATGTCTCGTGGACCTCTGTCAGAATCCAGAGTTTCAAAAAGATCGGAGGGGGTCAAAATTTTGGCCAAAAAAAAAAAACATAAGGGGTAACACTGTCATTTTTTTTTTTGGCCGTAATTTTGACCCCCTCCGATCTTCTTGAAACTCTGGATTCTGACAGAGGGCCACGAGACATCGACCAGCGCGCAAAAATGGAGGCTCTAGACCCTTCCATAGCCGAGATATCGAAGGTCAAACTTTCAGCCAAAAAAAAAAAAACATAAGGGGTAACACTGTCATTTTTTTTTTTGGCCGAAATTTTGACCCCCTCCGATCTTCTTGAAACTCTGGATTCTGACAGAGGGCCACGAGACATCGACCAGCGCGCGAAAATTGAGGCTCTAGACCCTTCCAGAGCCGAGATATCGAAGGTCAAACTTTCAGCCAAAAAAAAAAAACATAAGGGGTAACACTGTCATTTTTTTTTTTGGCTGAAAGTTTGACCTTTGATATCTCGGCTCTGGAAGGGTCTAGAGCCTCCATTTTTGCGCGCTGGTCGATGTCTCGTGGCCCTCTGTCAGAATCCAGAGTTTCAAGAAGATCGGAGGGGGTCAAAATTTTGGCCAAAAAAAAAAAAACATAAGGGGTAACACTGTCATTTTTTTTTTTGGCCGAAATTTTGACCCCCTCCGATCTTCTTGAAACTCTGGATTCTGACAGAGGGCCACGAGACATCGACCAGCGCGCGAAAATGGAGGCTCTAGACCCTTCCAGAGCCGAGATATCGAAGGTCAAACTTTCAGCCAAAAAAAAAAAACATAAGGGGTAACACTGTCATTTTTTTTTTTGGCTGAAAGTTTGACCTTTGATATCTCGGCTCTGGAAGGGTCTAGAGCCTCCATTTTTGCGCGCTGGTCGATGTCTCGTGGCCCTCTGTCAGAATCCAGAGTTTCAAGAAGATCGGAGGGGGTCAAAATTTTGGCCAAAAAAAAAAAACATAAGGGGTAACACTGTCATTTTTTTTTTTGGCCGAAATTTTGACCCCCTCCGATCTTCTTGAAACTCTGGATTCTGACAGAGGGCCACGAGACATCGACCAGCGCGCAAAAATGGAGGCTCTAGACCCTTCCATAGCCGAGATATCGAAGGTCAAACTTTCAGCCAAAAAAAAAAACATAAGGGGTAACACTGTCATTTTTTTTTTTTGGCTGAAAGTTTGACCTTCGATATCTCGGCTCTGGAAGGGTCTAGAGCCTCCATTTTTGCGCGCTGGTCGATGTCTCGTGGCCCTCTGTCAGAATCCAGAGTTTCAAGAAGATCGGAGGGGGTCAAAATTTTGGCCAAAAAAAAAAAACATAAGGGGTAACACTGTCATTTTTTTTTTTGGCCGAAATTTTGACCCCCTCCGATCTTCTTGAAACTCTGGATTCTGACAGAGGGCCACGAGACATCGACCAGCGCGCGAAAATGGAGGCTCTAGACCCTTCCAGAGCCGAGATATCGAAGGTCAAACTTTCAGCCAAAAAAAAAAAATGACAGTGTTACCCCTTATGTTTTTTTTTTTTGGCTGAAAGTTTGACCTTCGATATCTCGGCTATGGAAGGGTCTAGAGCCTCCATTTTTGCGCGCTGGTCGATGTCTCGTGGCCCTCTGTCAGAATCCAGAGTTTCAAGAAGATCGGAGGGGGTCAAAATTTCGGCCAAAAAAAAAAATGACAGTGTTACCCCTTATGTTTTTTTTTTTTGGCCAAAATTTTGACCCCCTCCGATCTTCTTGAAACTCTGGATTCTGACAGAGGGCCACGAGACATCGACCAGCGCGCGAAAATGGAGGCTCTAGACCCTTCCAGAGCCGAGATATCGAAGGTCAAACTTTCAGCCAAAAAAAAAAACATAAGGGGTAACACTGTCATTTTTTTTTTTTGGCTGAAAGTTTGACCTTTGATATCTCGGCTCTGGAAGGGTCTAGAGCCTCCATTTTTGCGCGCTGGTCGATGTCTCGTGGCCCTCTGTCAGAATCCAGAGTTTCAAGAAGATCGGAGGGGGTCAAAATTTTGGCCAAAAAAAAAAAACATAAGGGGTAACACTGTCATTTTTTTTTTTGGCCGAAATTTTGACCCCCTCCGATCTTCTTGAAACTCTGGATTCTGACAGAGGGCCACGAGACATCGACCAGCGCGCAAAAATGGAGGCTCTAGACCCTTCCATAGCCGAGATATCGAAGGTCAAACTTTCAGCCAAAAAAAAAAACATAAGGGGTAACACTGTCATTTTTTTTTTTTGGCTGAAAGTTTGACCTTTGATATCTCGGCTCTGGAAGGGTCTAGAGCCTCCATTTTTGCGCGCTGGTCGATGTCTCGTGGCCCTCTGTCAGAATCCAGAGTTTCAAGAAGATCGGAGGGGGTCAAAATTTTGGCCAAAAAAAAAAACATAAGGGGTAACACTGTCATTTTTTTTTTTGGCCGAAATTTTGACCCCCTCCGATCTTCTTGAAACTCTGGATTCTGACAGAGGGCCACGAGACTTCGACCAGCGCGCAAAAATGGAGGCTCTAGACCCTTCCAGAGCCGAGATATCGAAGGTCAAAATTTGGACCTGAAAAAAAAACATAAGGGGTAACACTGTCATTTTTTTTTTTTGGCCGAAATTTTGACCCCCTCCGATCTTCTTGAAACTCTGGATTCTGACAGAGGGCCACGAGACTTCGACCAGCGCGCAAAAATGGAGGCTCTAGACCCTTCCAGGGCCGAGATATCGAAGGTCAAAATTTGGACCTGAAAAAAAAACATAAGGGGTAACACTGTCATTTTTTTTTTTTGGCCGAAATTTTGACCCCCTCCGATCTTCTTGAAACTCTGGATTCTGACAGAGGGCCACGAGACTTCGACCAGCGCGCAAAAATGGAGGCTCTAGACCCTTCCAGAGCCGAGATATCGAAGGTCAAACTTTCAGCCAAAAAAAAAAAACATAAGGGGTAACACTGTCATTTTTTTTTTTGGCCGAAATTTTGACCCCCTCCGATCTTCTTGAAACTCTGGATTCTGACAGAGGGCCACGAGACATCGACCAGCGCGCAAAAATGGAGGCTCTAGACCCTTCCAGAGCCGAGATATCGAAGGTCAAACTTTCAGCCAAAAAAAAAAATGACAGTGTTACCCCTTATGTTTTTTTTTTTTGGCTGAAAGTTTGACCTTCGATATCTCGGCTCTGGAAGGGTCTAGAGCCTCCATTTTTGCGCGCTGGTCGATGTCTCGTGGACCTCTGTCAGAATCCAGAGTTTCAAAAAGATCGGAGGGGGTCAAAATTTTGGCCAAAAAAAAAAAACATAAGGGGTAACACTGTCATTTTTTTTTTTGGCCGTAATTTTGACCCCCTCCGATCTTCTTGAAACTCTGGATTCTGACAGAGGGCCACGAGACATCGACCAGCGCGCAAAAATGGAGGCTCTAGACCCTTCCATAGCCGAGATATCGAAGGTCAAACTTTCAGCCAAAAAAAAAAAACATAAGGGGTAACACTGTCATTTTTTTTTTGGCCGAAATTTTGACCCCCTCCGATCTTCTTGAAACTCTGGATTCTGACAGAGGGCCACGAGACATCGACCAGCGCGCGAAAATTGAGGCTCTAGACCCTTCCAGAGCCGAGATATCGAAGGTCAAACTTTCAGCCAAAAAAAAAAAACATAAGGGGTAACACTGTCATTTTTTTTTTTGGCTGAAAGTTTGACCTTTGATATCTCGGCTCTGGAAGGGTCTAGAGCCTCCATTTTTGCGCGCTGGTCGATGTCTCGTGGCCCTCTGTCAGAATCCAGAGTTTCAAGAAGATCGGAGGGGGTCAAAATTTTGGCCAAAAAAAAAAAACATAAGGGGTAACACTGTCATTTTTTTTTTTGGCCGAAATTTTGACCCCCTCCGATCTTCTTGAAACTCTGGATTCTGACAGAGGGCCACGAGACATCGACCAGCGCGCGAAAATGGAGGCTCTAGACCCTTCCAGAGCCGAGATATCGAAGGTCAAACTTTCAGCCAAAAAAAAAAAACATAAGGGGTAACACTGTCATTTTTTTTTTTGGCTGAAAGTTTGACCTTTGATATCTCGGCTCTGGAAGGGTCTAGAGCCTCCATTTTTGCGCGCTGGTCGATGTCTCGTGGCCCTCTGTCAGAATCCAGAGTTTCAAGAAGATCGGAGGGGGTCAAAATTTTGGCCAAAAAAAAAAAACATAAGGGGTAACACTGTCATTTTTTTTTTTGGCCGAAATTTTGACCCCCTCCGATCTTCTTGAAACTCTGGATTCTGACAGAGGGCCACGAGACATCGACCAGCGCGCAAAAATGGAGGCTCTAGACCCTTCCAGAGCCGAGATATCGAAGGTCAAACTTTCAGCCAAAAAAAAAAAACATAAGGGGTAACACTGTCATTTTTTTTTTTGGCTGAAAGTTTGACCTTTGATATCTCGGCTCTGGAAGGGTCTAGAGCCTCCATTTTTGCGCGCTGGTCGATGTCTCGTGGCCCTCTGTCAGAATCCAGAGTTTCAAGAAGATCGGAGGGGGTCAAAATTTTGGCCAAAAAAAAAAAAACATAAGGGGTAACACTGTCATTTTTTTTTTTGGCCGAAATTTTGACCCCCTCCGATCTTCTTGAAACTCTGGATTCTGACAGAGGGCCACGAGACATCGACCAGCGCGCGAAAATGGAGGCTCTAGACCCTTCCAGAGCCGAGATATCGAAGGTCAAACTTTCAGCCAAAAAAAAAAAACATAAGGGGTAACACTGTCATTTTTTTTTTTGGCTGAAAGTTTGACCTTCGATATCTCGGCTCTGGAAGGGTCTAGAGCCTCCATTTTTGCGCGCTGGTCGATGTCTCGTGGCCCTCTGTCAGAATCCAGAGTTTCAAGAAGATCGGAGGGGGTCAAAATTTTGGCCAAAAAAAAAAACATAAGGGGTAACACTGTCATTTTTTTTTTGGCCGAAATTTTGACCCCCTCCGATCTTCTTGAAACTCTGGATTCTGACAGAGGGCCACGAGACATCGACCAGCGCGCAAAAATGGAGGCTCTAGACCCTTCCATAGCCGAGATATCGAAGGTCAAACTTTCAGCCAAAAAAAAAAAACATAAGGGGTAACACTGTCATTTTTTTTTTTTGGCTGAAAGTTTGACCTTCGATATCTCGGCTCTGGAAGGGTCTAGAGCCTCCATTTTTGCGCGCTGGTCGATGTCTCGTGGCCCTCTGTCAGAATCCAGAGTTTCAAGAAGATCGGAGGGGGTCAAAATTTTGGCCAAAAAAAAAAAACATAAGGGGTAACACTGTCATTTTTTTTTTTTGGCCGAAATTTTGACCCCCTCCGATCTTCTTGAAACTCTGGATTCTGACAGAGGGCCACGAGACATCGACCAGCGCGCAAAAATGGAGGCTTTAGACCCTTCCATAGCCGAGATATCGAAGGTCAAACTTTCAGCCAAAAAAAAAAAACATAAGGGGTAACACTGTCATTTTTTTTTTTTGGCTGAAAGTTTGACCTTCGATATCTCGGCTCTGGAAGGGTCTAGAGCCTCCATTTTTGCGCGCTGGTCGATGTCTCGTGGCCCTCTGTCAGAATCCAGAGTTTCAAGAAGATCGGAGGGGGTCAAAATTTTGGCCAAAAAAAAAAAAACATAAGGGGTAACACTGTCATTTTTTTTTTTGGCCGAAATTTTGACCCCCTCCGATCTTCTTGAAACTCTGGATTCTGACAGAGGGCCACGAGACATCGACCAGCGCGCGAAAATGGAGGCTCTAGACCCTTCCAGAGCCGAGATATCGAAGGTCAAACTTTCAGCCAAAAAAAAAAACATAAGGGGTAACACTGTCATTTTTTTTTTTTGGCTGAAAGTTTGACCTTTGATATCTCGGCTCTGGAAGGGTCTAGAGCCTCCATTTTTGCGCGCTGGTCGATGTCTCGTGGCCCTCTGTCAGAATCCAGAGTTTCAAGAAGATCGGAGGGGGTCAAAATTTCGGCCAAAAAAAAAAATGACAGTGTTACCCCTTATGTTTTTTTTTTTTGGCCAAAATTTTGACCCCCTCCGATCTTCTTGAAACTCTGGATTCTGACAGAGGGCCACGAGACATCGACCAGCGCGCAAAAATGGAGGCTCTAGACCCTTCCAGAGCCGAGATATCAAAGGTCAAACTTTCAGCCAAAAAAAAAAAATGACAGTGTTACCCCTTATGTTTTTTTTTTTGGCTGAAAGTTTGACCTTCGATATCTCGGCTCTGGAAGGGTCTAGAGCCTCCATTTTCGCGCGCTGGTCGATGTCTCGTGGCCCTCTGTCAGAATCCAGAGTTTCAAGAAGATCGGAGGGGGTCAAAATTTCGGCCAAAAAAAAAAATGACAGTGTTACCCCTTATGTTTTTTTTTTTTGGCCAAAATTTTGACCCCCTCCGATCTTCTTGAAACTCTGGATTCTGACAGAGGGCCACGAGACATCGACCAGCGCGCAAAAATGGAGGCTCTAGACCCTTCCAGAGCCGAGATATCGAAGGTCAAACTTTCAGCCAAAAAAAAAAAAATGACAGTGTTACCCCTTATGTTTTTTTTTTTTGGCTGAAAGTTTGACCTTCGATATCTCGGCTATGGAAGGGTCTAGAGCCTCCATTTTTGCGCGCTGGTCGATGTCTCGTGGCCCTCTGTCAGAATCCAGAGTTTCAAGAAGATCGGAGGGGGTCAAAATTTCGGCCAAAAAAAAAAATGACAGTGTTACCCCTTATGTTTTTTTTTTTTGGCCAAAATTTTGACCCCCTCCGATCTTCTTGAAACTCTGGATTCTGACAGAGGGCCACGAGACATCGACCAGCGCGCAAAAATGGAGGCTCTAGACCCTTCCAGAGCCGAGATATCAAAGGTCAAACTTTCAGCCAAAAAAAAAAATGACAGTGTTACCCCTTATGTTTTTTTTTTTGGCTGAAAGTTTGACCTTCGATATCTCGGCTCTGGAAGGGTCTAGAGCCTCCATTTTCGCGCGCTGGTCGATGTCTCGTGGCCCTCTGTCAGAATCCAGAGTTTCAAGAAGATCGGAGGGGGTCAAAATTTCGGCCAAAAAAAAAAATGACAGTGTTACCCCTTATGTTTTTTTTTTTTGGCCAAAATTTTGACCCCCTCCGATCTTCTTGAAACTCTGGATTCTGACAGAGGGCCACGAGACATCGACCAGCGCGCAAAAATGGAGGCTCTAGACCCTTCCAGAGCCGAGATATCAAAGGTCAAACTTTCAGCCCAAAAAAAAAAATGACAGTGTTACCCCTTATGTTTTTTTTTTTTGGCTGAAAGTTTGACCTTCGATATCTCGGCTCTGGAAGGGTCTAGAGCCTCAATTTTCGCGCGCTGGTCGATGTCTCGTGGCCCTCTGTCAGAATCCAGAGTTTCAAGAAGATCGGAGGGGGTCAAAATTTCGGCCAAAAAAAAAAATGACAGTGTTACCCCTTATGTTTTTTTTTTTTGGCTGAAAGTTTGACCTTCGATATCTCGGCTATGGAAGGGTCTAGAGCCTCCATTTTTGCGCGCTGGTCGATGTCTCGTGGCCCTCTGTCAGAATCCAGAGTTTCAAGAAGATCGGAGGGGGTCAAAATTACGGCCAAAAAAAAAATGACAGTGTTACCCCTTATGTTTTTTTTTTTTGGCCAAAATTTTGACCCCCTCCGATCTTTTTGAAACTCTGGATTCTGACAGAGGTCCACGAGACATCGACCAGCGCGCAAAAATGGAGGCTCTAGACCCTTCCAGAGCCGAGATATCGAAGGTCAAACTTTCAGCCAAAAAAAAAAACATAAGGGGTAACACTGTCATTTTTTTTTTTGGCTGAAAGTTTGACCTTCGATATCTCGGCTCTGGAAGGGTCTAGAGCCTCCATTTTTGCGCGCTGGTCGATGTCTCGTGGCCCTCTGTCAGAATCCAGAGTTTCAAGAAGATCGGAGGGGGTCAAAATTTCGGCCAAAAAAAAAAAATGACAGTGTTACCCCTTATGTTTTTTTTTTTTGGCCAAAATTTTGACCCCCTCCGATCTTCTTGAAACTCTGGATTCTGACAGAGGGCCACGAGACATCGACCAGCGCGCAAAAATGGAGGCTCTAGACCCTTCCAGAGCCGAGATATCGAAGGTCAAACTTTCAGCCAAAAAAAAAAAATGACAGTGTTACCCCTTATGTTTTTTTTTTTTGGCTGAAAGTTTGACCTTCGATATCTCGGCTATGGAAGGGTCTAGAGCCTCCATTTTTGCGCGCTGGTCGATGTCTCGTGGCCCTCTGTCAGAATCCAGAGTTTCAAGAAGATCGGAGGGGGTCAAAATTTCGGCCAAAAAAAAAAATGACAGTGTTACCCCTTATGTTTTTTTTTTTTGGCCAAAATTTTGACCCCCTCCGATCTTCTTGAAACTCTGGATTCTGACAGAGGGCCACGAGACATCGACCAGCGCGCAAAAAATGGAGGCTCTAGACCCTTCCAGAGCCGAGATATCGAAGGTCAAACTTTCAGCCAAAAAAAAAAAATGACAGTGTTACCCCTTATGTTTTTTTTTTTTGGCTGAAAGTTTGACCTTCGATATCTCGGCTATGGAAGGGTCTAGAGCCTCCATTTTTGCGCGCTGGTCGATGTCTCGTGGCCCTCTGTCAGAATCCAGAGTTTCAAGAAGATCGGAGGGGGTCAAAATTTCGGCCAAAAAAAAAAATGACAGTGTTACCCCTTATGTTTTTTTTTTTTGGCCAAAATTTTGACCCCCTCCGATCTTCTTGAAACTCTGGATTCTGACAGAGGGCCACGAGACATCGACCAGCGCGCAAAAATGGAGGCTCTAGACCCTTCCAGAGCCGAGATATCAAAGGTCAAACTTTCAGCCAAAAAAAAAAATGACAGTGTTACCCCTTATGTTTTTTTTTTTTGGCTGAAAGTTTGACCTTCGATATCTCGGCTCTGGAAGGGTCTAGAGCCTCCATTTTCGCGCGCTGGTCGATGTCTCGTGGCCCTCTGTCAGAATCCAGAGTTTCAAGAAGATCGGAGGGGGTCAAAATTTCGGCCAAAAAAAAAAATGACAGTGTTACCCCTTATGTTTTTTTTTTTTGGCCAAAATTTTGACCCCCTCCGATCTTCTTGAAACTCTGGATTCTGACAGAGGGCCACGAGACATCGACCAGCGCGCAAAAATGGAGGCTCTAGACCCTTCCAGAGCCGAGATATCAAAGGTCAAACTTTCAGCCAAAAAAAAAAATGACAGTGTTACCCCTTATGTTTTTTTTTTTTGGCTGAAAGTTTGACCTTCGATATCTCGGCTCTGGAAGGGTCTAGAGCCTCAATTTTCGCGCGCTGGTCGATGTCTCGTGGCCCTCTGTCAGAATCCAGAGTTTCAAGAAGATCGGAGGGGGTCAAAATTTCGGCCAAAAAAAAAAATGACAGTGTTACCCCTTATGTTTTTTTTTTTGGCCAAAATTTTGACCCCCTCCGATCTTCTTGAAACTCTGGATTCTGACAGAGGGCCACGAGACATCGACCAGCGCGCAAAAATGGAGGCTCTAGACCCTTCCATAGCCGAGATATCGAAGGTCAAACTTTCAGCCAAAAAAAAAAAACATAAGGGGTAACACTGTCATTTTTTTTTTTGGCCGAAATTTTGACCCCCTCCGATCTTCTTGAAACTCTGGATTCTGACAGAGGGCCACGAGACATCGACCAGCGCGCGAAAATTGAGGCTCTAGACCCTTCCAGAGCCGAGATATCGAAGGTCAAACTTTCAGCCAAAAAAAAAAAACATAAGGGGTAACACTGTCATTTTTTTTTTTTGGCCGAAATTTTGACCCCCTCCGATCTTCTTGAAACTCTGGATTCTGACAGAGGGCCACGAGACATCGACCAGCGCGCAAAAATGGAGGCTCTAGACCCTTCCAGAGCCGAGATATCGAAGGTCAAACTTTCAGCCAAAAAAAAAAAATGACAGTGTTACCCCTTATGTTTTTTTTTTTTGGCTGAAAGTTTGACCTTCGATATCTCGGCTCTGGAAGGGTCTAGAGCCTCCATTTTTGCGCGCTGGTCGATGTCTCGTGGACCTCTGTCAGAATCCAGAGTTTCAAAAAGATCGGAGGGGGTCAAAATTTTGGCCAAAAAAAAAAAAACATAAGGGGTAACACTGTCATTTTTTTTTTTGGCCGTAATTTTGACCCCCTCCGATCTTCTTGAAACTCTGGATTCTGACAGAGGGCCACGAGACATCGACCAGCGCGCAAAAATGGAGGCTCTAGACCCTTCCATAGCCGAGATATCGAAGGTCAAACTTTCAGCCAAAAAAAAAAAACATAAGGGGTAACACTGTCATTTTTTTTTTTGGCCGAAATTTTGACCCCCTCCGATCTTCTTGAAACTCTGGATTCTGACAGAGGGCCACGAGACATCGACCAGCGCGCGAAAATTGAGGCTCTAGACCCTTCCAGAGCCGAGATATCGAAGGTCAAACTTTCAGCCAAAAAAAAAAAACATAAGGGGTAACACTGTCATTTTTTTTTTTTGGCTGAAAGTTTGACCTTTGATATCTCGGCTCTGGAAGGGTCTAGAGCCTCCATTTTTGCGCGCTGGTCGATGTCTCGTGGCCCTCTGTCAGAATCCAGAGTTTCAAGAAGATCGGAGGGGGTCAAAATTTTGGCCAAAAAAAAAAAACATAAGGGGTAACACTGTCATTTTTTTTTTTGGCCGAAATTTTGACCCCCTCCGATCTTCTTGAAACTCTGGATTCTGACAGAGGGCCACGAGACATCGACCAGCGCGCGAAAATGGAGGCTCTAGACCCTTCCAGAGCCGAGATATCGAAGGTCAAACTTTCAGCCAAAAAAAAAAAACATAAGGGGTAACACTGTCATTTTTTTTTTTGGCTGAAAGTTTGACCTTTGATATCTCGGCTCTGGAAGGGTCTAGAGCCTCCATTTTTGCGCGCTGGTCGATGTCTCGTGGCCCTCTGTCAGAATCCAGAGTTTCAAGAAGATCGGAGGGGGTCAAAATTTTGGCCAAAAAAAAAAAACATAAGGGGTAACACTGTCATTTTTTTTTTTTGGCCGAAATTTTGACCCCCTCCGATCTTCTTGAAACTCTGGATTCTGACAGAGGGCCACGAGACATCGACCAGCGCGCAAAAATGGAGGCTCTAGACCCTTCCATAGCCGAGATATCGAAGGTCAAACTTTCAGCCAAAAAAAAAAAACATAAGGGGTAACACTGTCATTTTTTTTTTTTTGGCTGAAAGTTTGACCTTCGATATCTCGGCTCTGGAAGGGTCTAGAGCCTCCATTTTTGCGCGCTGGTCGATGTCTCGTGGCCCTCTGTCAGAATCCAGAGTTTCAAGAAGATCGGAGGGGGTCAAAATTTTGGCCAAAAAAAAAAAACATAAGGGGTAACACTGTCATTTTTTTTTTTGGCCGAAATTTTGACCCCCTCCGATCTTCTTGAAACTCTGGATTCTGACAGAGGGCCACGAGACATCGACCAGCGCGCGAAAATGGAGGCTCTAGACCCTTCCAGAGCCGAGATATCGAAGGTCAAACTTTCAGCCAAAAAAAAAAAATGACAGTGTTACCCCTTATGTTTTTTTTTTTTGGCTGAAAGTTTGACCTTCGATATCTCGGCTATGGAAGGGTCTAGAGCCTCCATTTTTGCGCGCTGGTCGATGTCTCGTGGCCCTCTGTCAGAATCCAGAGTTTCAAGAAGATCGGAGGGGGTCAAAATTTCGGCCAAAAAAAAAAATGACAGTGTTACCCCTTATGTTTTTTTTTTTTGGCCAAAATTTTGACCCCCTCCGATCTTCTTGAAACTCTGGATTCTGACAGAGGGCCACGAGACATCGACCAGCGCGCGAAAATGGAGGCTCTAGACCCTTCCAGAGCCGAGATATCGAAGGTCAAACTTTCAGCCAAAAAAAAAAACATAAGGGGTAACACTGTCATTTTTTTTTTTTGGCTGAAAGTTTGACCTTCGATATCTCGGCTCTGGAAGGGTCTAGAGCCTCCATTTTTGCGCGCTGGTCGATGTCTCGTGGCCCTCTGTCAGAATCCAGAGTTTCAAGAAGATCGGAGGGGGTCAAAATTTTGGCCAAAAAAAAAAAACATAAGGGGTAACACTGTCATTTTTTTTTTTGGCCGAAATTTTGACCCCCTCCGATCTTCTTGAAACTCTGGATTCTGACAGAGGGCCACGAGACATCGACCAGCGCGCAAAAATGGAGGCTCTAGACCCTTCCATAGCCGAGATATCGAAGGTCAAACTTTCAGCCAAAAAAAAAAACATAAGGGGTAACACTGTCATTTTTTTTTTTTGGCTGAAAGTTTGACCTTTGATATCTCGGCTCTGGAAGGGTCTAGAGCCTCCATTTTTGCGCGCTGGTCGATGTCTCGTGGCCCTCTGTCAGAATCCAGAGTTTCAAGAAGATCGGAGGGGGTCAAAATTTTGGCCAAAAAAAAAAAACATAAGGGGTAACACTGTCATTTTTTTTTTTGGCCGAAATTTTGACCCCCTCCGATCTTCTTGAAACTCTGGATTCTGACAGAGGGCCACGAGACTTCGACCAGCGCGCAAAAATGGAGGCTCTAGACCCTTCCAGAGCCGAGATATCGAAGGTCAAAATTTGGACCTGAAAAAAAAACATAAGGGGTAACACTGTCATTTTTTTTTTTTGGCCGAAATTTTGACCCCCTCCGATCTTCTTGAAACTCTGGATTCTGACAGAGGGCCACGAGACTTCGACCAGCGCGCAAAAATGGAGGCTCTAGACCCTTCCAGGGCCGAGATATCGAAGGTCAAAATTTGGACCTGAAAAAAAAAACATAAGGGGTAACACTGTCATTTTTTTTTTTTTGGCCGAAATTTTGACCCCCTCCGATCTTCTTGAAACTCTGGATTCTGACAGAGGGCCACGAGACTTCGACCAGCGCGCAAAAATGGAGGCTCTAGACCCTTCCAGAGCCGAGATATCGAAGGTCAAAATTTGGACCTGAAAAAAAAACATAAGGGGTAACACTGTCATTTTTTTTTTGGCCGAAATTTTGACCCCCTCCGATCTTCTTGAAACTCTGGATTCTGACAGAGGGCCACGAGACTTCGACCAGCGCGCAAAAATGGAGGCTCTAGACCCTTCCAGAGCCGAGATATCGAAGGTCAAAATTTGGACCTGAAAAAAAAACATAAGGGGTAACACTGTCATTTTTTTTTTTGGCCGAAATTTTGACCCCCTCCGATCTTCTTGAAACTCTGGATTCTGACAGAGGGCCACGAGACTTCGACCAGCGCGCAAAAATGGAGGCTCTAGACCCTTCCAGAGCCGAGATATCGAAGGTCAAAATTTGGACCTGAAAAAAAAACATAAGGGGTAACACTGTCATTTTTTTTTTTTGGCCGAAATTTTGACCCCCTCCGATCTTCTTGAAACTCTGGATTATGACAGAGGGCCACGAGACTTCGACCAGCGCGCAAAAATGGAGGCTCTAGACCCTTCCAGAGCCGAGATATCGAAGGTCAAAATTTGGACCTGAAAAAAAAAACATAAGGGGTAACACTGTCATTTTTTTTTTTGGCCGAAATTTTGACCCCCTCCGATCTTCTTGAAACTCTGGATTCTGACAGAGGGCCACGAGACTTCGACCAGCGCGCAAAAATGGAGGCTCTAGACCCTTCCAGAGCCGAGATATCGAAGGTCAAAATTTGGACCTGGAAAAAAAACATAAGGGGTAACACTGTCATTTTTTTTTTTTGGCCGAAATTTTGACCCCCTCCGATCTTCTTGAAACTCTGGATTCTGACAGAGGGCCACGAGACTTCGACCATCTCGCAAAAATGGAGGCTCTAGACCCTTCCAGAGCCGAGATATCGAAGGTCAAAATTTGGACCTGAAAAAAAAACATAAGGGGTAACACTGTCATTTTTTTTTTTGGCCGAAATTTTGACCCCCTCCGATCTTCTTGAAACTCTGGATTCTGACAGAGGGCCACGAGACTTCGACCAGCGCGCAAAAATGGAGGCTCTAGACCCTTCCAGAGCCGAGATATCGGATGTCAAAGTTTTGACCTGAAAAAAAAAACATAAGGGGTAACACTGTATTTTTGGCCGAAATTTTGACCCCCTCCGATCTTCTCGAAACTCTGGATTCTGACAGAGGGCCACGAGACTTCGACCAGCGCACAAAAATGGAGGCTCTAGACCCTTCCAGAGCCGAGATATCGGATGTCAAAGTTTTGACCTGAAAAAAAAACATAAGGGGTAACACTGTCGTTTTTGGCTGAAATTTTGACCCCACCCGATCTTCTTGAAACTCTGGATTCTGACAGAGGGCCACGAGACTTCGACCAGCGCGCAAAAATGGAGACTCTAGACCCTTCCAGAGCCGAGATATCGGATGTCAAAGTTTTGACCTGAAAAAAAAAACATAAGGGGTAACACTGTCGTTTTTGGCCGAAATTTTGACCCCCTCCAATCTTTTTGAAACTCTGGATTCTGACAGAGGGCCACGAGACTTCGACCAGCACGCAAAAATGGAGGCTCTAGACCCTTCCAGAGCCGAGATATCGGATGTCAAAGTTTTGACCTGAAAAAAAAACATAAGGGGTAACACTGTCGTTTTTGGCCGAAATTTTGACCCCCTCCGATCTTCTTGAAACTCTGGATTCTGACAGAGGGCCACGAGACTTCGACCAGCGCGCAAAAACGGAGGCTCTAGACCCTTCCAGAGCCGAGATATCGGATATCAAAGTTTTGACCCAAAAAAAAAAAACATAAGGGGTAACACTGTCATTTTTGGCCGAAATTTTGACCCCCTCCGATCTTCTTGAAACTCTGGATTCTGACAGAGGGCCACGAGACTTCGACCAGCGCGCAAAAATGGAGGCTCTAGACCCTTCCAGAGCCGAGATATCGGATGTCAAAGTTTTGACCTGAAAAAAAAACATAAGGGGTAACACTGTCGTTTTTGGCCGAAATTTTGACCCCCTCCGATCTTCTTGAAACTCTGGATTCTGACAGAGGGCCACGAGACTTCGACCAGCGCGCAAAAATGGAGGCTCTAGACCCTTCCAGAGCCGAGATATCGAAGGTCAAAATTTGGACCTGAAAAAAAAACATAAGGGGTAACACTGTCATTTTTTTTTTTTGGCCGAAATTTTGACCCCCTCCGATCTTCTTGAAACTCTGGATTCTGACAGAGGGCCACGAGACTTCGACCAGCGCGCAAAAATGGAGGCTCTAGACCCTTCCAGGGCCGAGATATCGAAGGTCAAAATTTGGACCTGAAAAAAAAAAACATAAGGGGTAACACTGTCATTTTTTTTTTTTGGCCGAAATTTTGACCCCCTCCGATCTTCTTGAAACTCTGGATTCTGACAGAGGGCCACGAGACTTCGACCAGCGCGCAAAAATGGAGGCTCTAGACCCTTCCAGAGCCGAGATATCGAAGGTCAAAATTTGGACCTGAAAAAAAAACATAAGGGGTAACACTGTCATTTTTTTTTTTTGGCCGAAATTTTGACCCCCTCCGATCTTCTTGAAACTCTGGATTCTGACAGAGGGCCACGAGACTTCGACCAGCGCGCAAAAATGGAGGCTCTAGACCCTTCCAGAGCCGAGATATCGGATGTCAAAGTTTTGACCTGAAAAAAAAAACATAAGGGGTAACACTGTCGTTTTTGGCCGAAATTTTGACCCCCTCCAATCTTCTTGAAACTCTGGATTCTGACAGAGGGCCACGAGACTTCGACCAGCACGCAAAAATGGAGGCTCTAGACCCTTCCAGAGCCGAGATATCGGATGTCAAAATTTGGACCTGAAAAAAAAACATAAGGGGTAACACTGTCGTTTTTGGCCGAAATTTTGACCCCCTCCGATCTTCTTGAAACTCTGGATTCTGACAGAGGGCCACGAGACTTCGACCAGCGCGCAAAAACGGAGGCTCTAGACCCTTCCAGAGCCGAGATATCGGATGTCAAAGTTATGACCCGAAAAAAAAAAACATAAGGGGTAACTGTCATTTTTGGCCGAAATTTTGACCCCCTCCGATCTTCTTGAAACTCTGGATTCTGACAGAGGGCCACGAGACTTCGACCAGCGCGCAAAAATGGAGGCTCTAGACCCTTCCAGAGCCGAGATATCGGATGTCAAAGTTTTGACCTGAAAAAAAAACATAAGGGGTAACACTGTCGTTTTTGGCCGAAATTTTGACCCCCTCCGATCTTCTTGAAACTCTGGATTCTGACAGAGGGCCACGAGACTTCGACCAGCGCGCAAAAATGGAGGCTCTAGACCCTTCCAGAGCCGAGATATCGGATGTCAAAGTTTTGACCTGAAAAAAAAACATAAGGGGTAACACTGTCATTTTTTTTTTTTGGCCGAAATTTTGACCCCCTCCGATCTTCTTGAAACTCTGGATTCTGACAGAGGGCCACGAGACTTCGACCAGCGCGCAAAAACGGAGGCTCTAGACCCTTCCAGAGCCGAGATATCGAAGGTCAAAATTTGGACCTGAAAAAAAAACATAAGGGGTAACACTGTCATTTTTTTTTTTGGCCGAAATTTTGACCCCCTCCGATCTTCTTGAAACTCTGGATTCTGACAGAGGGCCACGAGACTTCGACCAGCGCGCAAAAATGGAGGCTCTAGACCCTTCCAGAGCCGAGATATCGAAGGTCAAAATTTGGACCTGAAAAAAAAACATAAGGGGTAACACTGTCATTTTTTTTTTTTGGCCGAAATTTTGACCCCCTCCGATCTTCTTGAAACTCTGGATTCTGACAGAGGGCCACGAGACTTCGACCAGCGCGCAAAAATGGAGGCTCTAGACCCTTCCAGGGCCGAGATATCGAAGGTCAAAATTTGGACCTGAAAAAAAAAACATAAGGGGTAACACTGTCATTTTTTTTTTTTGGCAGAAATTTTGACCCCCTCCGATCTTCTTGAAACTCTGGTTTCTGACAGAGGGCCACGAGACTTCGACCAGCGCGCAAAAATGGAGGCTCTAGACCCTTCCAGAGCCGAGATATCGAAGGTCAAAATTTGGACCTGAAAAAAAAACATAAGGGGTAACACTGTCATTTTTTTTTTTTGGCCGAAATTTTGACCCCCTCCGATCTTCTTGAAACTCTGGATTCTGACAGAGGGCCACGAGACTTCGACCAGCGCGCAAAAATGGAGGCTCTAGACCCTTCCAGAGCCGAGATATCGAAGGTCAAAATTTGGACCTGAAAAAAAAACATAAGGGGTAACACTGTCATTTTTTTTTTTGGCTGAAATTTTGACCCCCTCCGATCTTCTTGAAACTCTGGATTCTGACAGAGGGCCACGAGACTTCGACCAGCGCGCAAAAATGGAGGCTCTAGACCCTTCCAGAGCCGAGATATCGAAGGTCAAAATTTGGACCTGAAAAAAAAACATAAGGGGTAACACTGTCATTTTTTTTTTTGGCCGAAATTTTGACCCCCTCCGATCTTCTTGAAACTCTGGATTCTGACAGAGGGCCACGAGACTTCGACCAGCGCGCAAAAATGGAGGCTCTAGACCCTTCCAGAGCCGAGATATCGAAGGTCAAAATTTGGACCTGAAAAAAAAAACATAAGGGGTAACACTGTCATTTTTTTTTTTGGCCGAAATTTTGACCCCCTCCGATCTTCTTGAAACTCTGGATTCTGACAGAGGGCCACGAGACTTCGACCAGCGCGCAAAAATGGAGGCTCTAGACCCTTCCAGAGCCGAGATATCGAAGGTCAAAATTTGGACCTGGAAAAAAAACATAAGGGGTAACACTGTCATTTTTTTTTTTTGGCCGAAATTTTGACCCCCTCCGATCTTCTTGAAACTCTGGATTCTGACAGAGGGCCACGAGACTTCGACCATCTCGCAAAAATGGAGGCTCTAGACCCTTCCAGAGCCGAGATATCGAAGGTCAAAATTTGGACCTGAAAAAAAAACATAAGGGGTAACACTGTCATTTTTTTTTTTGGCCGAAATTTTGACCCCCTCCGATCTTCTTGAAACTCTGGATTCTGACAGAGGGCCACGAGACTTCGACCAGCGCGCAAAAATGGAGGCTCTAGACCCTTCCAGAGCCGAGATATCGGATGTCAAAGTTTTGACCTGAAAAAAAAAAACATAAGGGGTAACACTGTCGTTTTTGGCCGAAATTTTGACCCCCTCCGATCTTCTTGAAACTCTGGATTCTGACAGAGGGCCACGAGACTTCGACCAGCACGCAAAAATGGAGGCTCTAGACCCTTCCAGAGCCGAGATATCGGATGTCAAAGTTTTGACCTGAAAAAAAAACATAAGGGGTAACACTGTCGTTTTTGGCCGAAATTTTGACCCCCTCCGATCTTCTTGAAACTCTGGATTCTGACAGAGGGCCACGAGACTTCGACCAGCGCGCAAAAACGGAGGCTCTAGACCCTTCCAGAGCCGAGATATCGGATGTCAAAGTTTTGACCCGAAAAAAAAAACATAAGGGGTAACACTGTCATTTTTGGCCGAAATTTTGACCCCCTCCGATCTTCTTGAAACTCTGGATTCTGAAAGAGGGCCACGAGACTTCGACCAGCGCGCAAAAATGGAGGCTCTAGACCCTTCCAGAGCCGAGATATCGGATGTCAAAGTTTTGACCTGAAAAAAAAACATAAGGGGTAACACTGTCGTTTTTGGCCGAAATTTTGACCCCCTCCGATCTTCTTGAAACTCTGGATTCTGACAGAGGGCCACGAGACTTCGACCAGCGCGCAAAAATGGAGGCTCTAGACCCTTCCAGAGCCGAGATATCGAAGGTCAAAATTTGGACCTGAAAAAAAAACATAAGGGGTAACACTGTCATTTTTTTTTTTGGCCGAAATTTTGACCCCCTCCGATCTTCTTGAAACTCTGGATTCTGACAGAGGGCCACGAGACTTCGACCAGCGCGCAAAAATGGAGGCTCTAGACCCTTCCAGAGCCGAGATATCGGATGTCAAAGTTTTGACCTGAAAAAAAAAAACATAAGGGGTAACACTGTCGTTTTTGGCCGAAATTTTGACCCCCTCCGATCTTCTCGAAACTCTGGATTCTGACAGAGGGCCACGAGACTTCGACCAGCGCGCAAAAATGGAGGCTCTAGACCCTTCCAGAGCCGAGATATCGGATGTCAAAGTTTTGACCTGAAAAAAAAACATAAGGGGTAACACTGTCGTTTTTGGCTGAAATTTTGACCCCCCCCGATCTTCTTGAAACTCTGGATTCTGACAGAGGGCCACGAGACTTCGACCAGCGCGCAAAAATGGAGACTCTAGACCCTTCCAGAGCCGAGATATCGGATGTCAAAGTTTTGACCTGAAAAAAAAAACATAAGGGGTAACACTGTCGTTTTTGGCCGAAATTTTGACCCCCTCCAATCTTCTTGAAACTCTGGATTCTGACAGAGGGCCACGAGACTTCGACCAGCACGCAAAAATGGAGGCTCTAGACCCTTCCAGAGCCGAGATATCGAAGGTCAAAATTTGGACCTGAAAAAAAAAACATAAGGGGTAACACTGTCATTTTTTTTTTTGGCCGAAATTTTGACCCCCTCCGATCTTCTTGAAACTCTGGATTCTGACAGAGGGCCACGAGACTTCGACCAGCGCGCAAAAATGGAGGCTCTAGACCCTTCCAGAGGCGAGATATCGAAGGTCAAAATTTGGACCTGAAAAAAAAACATAAGGGGTAACACTGTCATTTTTTTTTTTTTGGCCGAAATTTTGACCCCCTCCGATCTTCTTGAAACTCTGGATTCTGACAGAGGGCCACGAGACTTCGACCAGCGCGCAAAAATGGAGGCTCTAGACCCTTCCAGGGCCGAGATATCGAAGATCAAAATTTGGACCTGAAAAAAAAACATAAGGGGTAACACTGTCATTTTTTTTTTTTGGCCGAAATTTTGACCCCCTCCGATCTTCTTGAAACTCTGGATTCTGACAGAGAGCCACGAGACTTCGACCAGCGCGCAAAAATGGAGGCTCTAGACCCTTCCAGAGCCGAGATATCGAAGGTCAAAATTTGGACCTGAAAAAAAAACATAAGGGGTAACACTGTCATTTTTTTTTTTTGGCCGAAATTTTGACCCCCTCCGATCTTCTTCAAACTCTGGATTCTGACAGAGGGCCACGAGACTTCGACCAGCGCGCAAAAATGGAGGCTCTAGACCCTTCCAGAGCCGAGATATCGAAGGTCAAAATTTGGACCTGAAAAAAAAAACATAAGGGGTAACACTGTCATTTTTTTTTTTTTGGCCGAAATTTTGACCCCCTCCGATCTTCTTGAAACTCTGGATTCTGACAGAGGGCCACGAGACTTCGACCAGCGCGCAAAAATGGAGGCTCTAGACCCTTCCAGGGCCGAGATATCGAAGGTCAAAATTTGGACCTGAAAAAAAAACATAAGGGGTAACACTGTCATTTTTTTTTTTGGCCGAAATTTTGACCCCCTCCGATCTTCTTGAAACTCTGGATTCTGACAGAGGGCCACGAGACTTCGACCAGCGCGCAAAAATGGAGGCTCTAGACCCTTCCAGAGCCGAGATATCGAAGGTCAAAATTTGGACCTGAAAAAAAAACATAAGGGGTAACACTGTCATTTTTTTTTTTTGGCTGAAATTTTGACCCCCTCCGATCTTCTTGAAACTCTGGATTCTGACAGAGGGCCACGAGACTTCGACCAGCGCGCAAAAATGGAGGCTCTAGACCCTTCCAGAGCCGAGATATCGAAGGTCAAAATTTGGACCTGAAAAAAAAACATAAGGGGTAACACTGTCATTTTTTTTTTTTGGCCGAAATTTTGACCCCCTCCGATCTTCTTGAAACTCTGGATTCTGACAGAGGGCCACGAGACTTCGACCAGCGCGCAAAAATGGAGGCTCTAGACCCTTCCAGAGCCGAGATATCGAAGGTCAAAATTTGGACCTGAAAAAAAAACATAAGGGGTAACACTGTCATTTTTTTTTTTTGGCTGAAATTTTGACCCCCTCCGATCTTCTTGAAACTCTGGATTCTGACAGAGGGCCACGAGACTTCGACCAGCGCGCAAAAATGGAGGCTCTAGACCCTTCCAGAGCCGAGATATCGAAGGTCAAAATTTGGACCTGAAAAAAAAAACATAAGGGGTAACACTGTCATTTTTTTTTTTGGCCGAAATTTTGACCCCCTCCGATCTTCTTGAAACTCTGGATTCTGACAGAGGGCCACGAGACTTCGACCAGCGCGCAAAAATGGAGGCTCTAGACCCTTCCAGGGCCGAGATATCGAAGGTCAAAATTTGGACCTGAAAAAAAAACATAAGGGGTAACACTGTCATTTTTTTTTTTGGCCGAAATTTTGACCCCCTCCGATCTTCTTGAAACTCTGGATTCTGACAGAGGGCCACGAGACTTCGACCAGCGCGCAAAAATGGAGGCTCTAGACCCTTCCAGAGCCGAGATATCGAAGGTCAAAATTTGGACCTGAAAAAAAAACATAAGGGGTAACACTGTCATTTTTTTTTTTTGGCCGAAATTTTGACCCCCTCCGATCTTCTTCAAACTCTGGATTCTGACAGAGGGCCACGAGACTTCGACCAGTGCGCAAAAATGGAGGCTCTAGACCCTTCCAGAGCCGAGATATCGAAGGTCAAAATTTGGACCTGAAAAAAAAACATAAGGGGTAACACTGTCATTTTTTTTTTGGCTGAAATTTTGACCCCCTCCGATCTTCTTGAAACTCTGGATTCTGACAGAGGGCCACGAGACTTCGACCAGCGCGCAAAAATGGAGGCTCTAGACCCTTCCAGAGCCGAGATATCGAAGGTCAAAATTTGGACCTGAAAAAAAAACATAAGGGGTAACACTGTCATTTTTTTTTTTGGCCGAAATTTTGACCCCCTCCGATCTTCTTGAAACTCTGGATTCTGACAGAGGGCCACGAGACTTCGACCAGCGCGCAAAAATGGAGGCTCTAGACCCTTCCAGAGCCGAGATATCGAAGGTCAAAATTTGGACCTGAAAAAAAAAACATAAGGGGTAACACTGTCATTTTTTTTTTTGGCCGAAATTTTGACCCCCTCGGATCTTCTTGAAACTCTGGATTCTGACAGAGGGCCACGAGACTTCGACCAGCGCGCAAAAATGGAGGCTCTAGACCCTTCCAGAGCCGAGAAATCGAAGGTCAAAATTTGGACCTGGAAAAAAAACATAAGGGGTAACACTGTCATTTTTTTTTTTTGGCCGAAATTTTGACCCCCTCCGATCTTCTTGAAACTCTGGATTCTGACAGAGGGCCACGAGACTTCGACCAGCTCGCAAAAATGGAGGCTCTAGACCCTTCCAGAGCCGAGATATCGAAGGTCAAAATTTGGACCTGAAAAAAAAACATAAGGGGTAACACTGTCATTTTTTTTTTTGCCGAAATTTTGACCCCCTCCGATCTTCTTGAAACTCTGGATTCTGACAGAGGGCCACGAGACTTCGACCAGCGCGCAAAAATGGAGGCTCTAGACCCTTCCAGAGCCGAGATATCGAAGGTCAAAATTTGGACCTGAAAAAAAAACATAAGGGGTAACACTGTCATTTTTTTTTTTTGGCCGAAATTTTGACCCCCTCCGATCTTCTTGAAACTCTGGATTCTGACAGAGGGCCACGAGACTTCGACCAGCGTGCAAAAATGGAGGCTCTAGACCCTTCCAGGGCCGAGATATCGAAGGTCAAAATTTGGACCTGAAAAAAAAACATAAGGGGTAACACTGTCATTTTTTTTTTTGGCCGAAATTTTGACCCTCTCCGATCTTCTTGAAACTCTGGATTCTGACAGAGGGCCACGAGACTTCGACCAGCGCGCAAAAATGGAGGCTCTAGACCCTTCCAGAGCCGAGATATCGAAGGTCAAAATTTGGACCTGAAAAAAAAAACATAAGGGGTAACACTGTCATTTTTTTTTTTGGCCGAAATTTTTACCCCCTCCGATCTTCTTGAAACTCTGGATTCTGACAGAGGGCCACGAGACTTCGACCAGCGCGCAAAAATGGAGGCTCTAGACCCTTCCAGAGCCGAGAAATCAAAGGTCAAAATTTGGACCTGAAAAAAAAACATAAGGGGTAACACTGTCATTTTTTTTTTGGCCGAAATTTTGACCCCCTCAGATCTTCTTGAAACTCTGGATTCTGACAGAGGGCCACGAGACTTCGACCAACTCGCAAAAATGGAGGCTCT
Organism: Cyprinella venusta; assembly: GCA_038021265.1. Taxonomy (NCBI): domain Eukaryota; kingdom Metazoa; phylum Chordata; class Actinopteri; order Cypriniformes; family Leuciscidae; genus Cyprinella; species Cyprinella venusta. Next base: position 23,071,125 of record CM075877.1, read on the forward strand.
AGACCCTTCCAGAGCCGAGATATCGAAGGTCAAAATTTGGACCTGAAAAAAAAAACATAAGGGGTAACACTGTCATTTTTTTTTTTTGGCCGAAATTTTGACCCCCTCCGATCTTCTTGAAACTCTGGATTCTGACAGAGGGCCACGAGACTTCGACCAGCACGCAAAAATGGAGGCTCTAGACCCTTCCAGAGCCGAGATATCGAAGGTCAAAATTTGGACCTGAAAAAAAAACATAAGGGGTAACACTGTCATTTTTTTTTTTTTGGCCGAAATTTTGACCCCCTCCGATCTTCTTCAAACTCTGGATTCTGACAGAGGGCCACGAGACTTCGACCAGCGCGCAAAAATGGAGGCTCTAGACCCTTCCAGAGCCGAGATATCGAAGGTCAAAATTTGGACCTGAAAAAAAAAACATAAGGGGTAACACTGTCATTTTTTTTTTGGCCGAAATTTTGACCCCCTCCCATCTTCTTGAAACTCTGGATTCTGACAGAGGGCCACGAGACTTCGACCAGCGCGCAAAAATGGAGGCTCTAGACCCTTCCAGAGCCGAGATATCGAAGGTCAAAATTTGGACCTGAAAAAAAAAACATAAGGGGCAACACTGTCATTTTTTTTTTTTTTGGCTGAAATTTTGACCCCCTCCGATCTTCTTCAAACTCTGGATTCTGACAGAGGGCCACGAGACTTCGACCAGCGCGCAAAAATGGAGGCTCTAGACCCTTCCAGAGCCGAGATATCGAAGGTCAAAATTTGGACCTGAAAAAAAAACATAAGGGGTAACACTGTCATTTTTTTTTTTGGCTGAAATTTTGACCCCCTCCGATCTTCTTGAAACTCTGGATTCTGACAGAGGGCCACGAGACTTCGACCAGCGCGCAAAAATGGAGGCTCTAGACCCTTCCAGAGCCGAGATATCGAAGGTCAAAATTTGGACCTGAAAAAAAAAACATAAGGGGTAACACTGTCATTTTTTTTTTTTGGCCGAAATTTTGACCCCCTCCGATCTTCTTGAAACTCTGGATTCTGACAGAGGGCCACGAGACTTCGACCATCTCGCAAAAATGGAGGCTCTAGACCCTTCCAGAGCCGAGATATCGAAGGTCAAAATTTGGACCTGAAAAAAAAACATAAGGGGTAACACTGTCATTTTTTTTTTTGGCCGAAATTTTGACCCCCTCCGATCTTCTTGAAACTCTGGATTCTGACAGAGGGCCACGAAACTTCGACCAGCGCGCAAAAATGGAGGCTCTAGACCCTTCCAGGGCCGAGATATCGAAGGTCAAAATTTGGACCTGAAAAAAAAACATAAGGGGTAACACTGTCATTTTTTTTTTTTGGCCGAAATTTTGACCCCCTCCGATCTTCTTGAAACTCTGGATTCTGACAGAGGGCCACGAGACTTCGACCAGCGCGCAAAAATTGAGGCTCTAGACCCTTCCAGAGCCGAGATATCGAAGGTCAAAATTTGGACCTGAAAAAAAAACATAAGGGGTAACACTGTCATTTTTTTTTTTTTGGCCGAAATTTTGACCCCCTCCGATCTTCTTCAAACTCTGGATTCTGACAGAGGGCCACGAGACTTCGACCAGCGCGCAAAAATGGAGGCTCTAGACCCTTCCAGAGCCGAGATATCGAAGGTCAAAATTTGGACCTGAAAAAAAAACATAAGGGGTAACACTGTCATTTTTTTTTTTGGCCGAAATTTTGACCCCCTCCGATCTTCTTGAAACTCTGGATTCTGACAGAGGGCCACGAGACTTCGACCAGCGCACAAAAATGGAGGCTCTAGACCCTTCCAGAGCCGAGATATCGGATGTCAAAGTTTTGACCTGAAAAAAAAAAACATAAGGGGTAACACTGTCGTTTTTGGCTGAAATTTTGACCCCCCCCGATCTTCTTGAAACTCTGGATTCTGACAGAGGGCCACGAGACTTCGACCAGCGCGCAAAAATGGAGGCTCTAGACCCTTCCAGAGCCGAGATATCGGATGTCAAAGTTTTGACCTGAAAAAAAAAAACATAAGGGGTAACACTGTCGTTTTTGGCTGAAATTTTGACCCCCCCCGATCTTCTTGAAACTCTGGATTCTGACAGAGGGCCACGAGACTTCGACCAGCGCGCAAAAATGGAGACTCTAGACCCTTCCAGAGCCGAGATATCGGATGTCAAAGTTTTGACCTGAAAAAAAAAACATAAGGGGTAACACTGTCGTTTTTGGCCGAAATTTTGACCCCCTCCAATCTTCTTGAAACTCTGGATTCTGACAGAGGGCCACGAAACTTCGACCAGCGCGCAAAAATGGAGGCTCTAGACCCTTCCAGGGCCGAGATATCGAAGGTCAAAATTTGGACCTGAAAAAAAAACATAAGGGGTAACACTGTCATTTTTTTTTTTTGGCCGAAATTTTGACCCCCTCCGATCTTCTTGAAACTCTGGATTCTGACAGAGGGCCACGAGACTTCGACCAGCGCGCAAAAATGGAGGCTCTAGACCCTTCCAGAGCCGAGATATCGAAGGTCAAAATTTGGACCTGAAAAAAAAAACATAAGGGGTAACACTGTCATTTTTTTTTTTGGCCGAAATTTTGACCCCCTCCGATCTTCTTCAAACTCTGGATTCTGACAGAGGGCCACGAGACTTCGACCAGCGCGCAAAAATGGAGGCTCTAGACCCTTCCAGAGCCGAGATATCGAAGGTCAAAATTTGGACCTGAAAAAAAAACATAAGGGGTAACACTGTCATTTTTTTTTTGGCCGAAATTTTGACCCCCTCCGATCTTCTTGAAACTCTGGATTCTGACAGAGGGCCACGAGACTTCGACCAGCGCAAAAATGGAGGCTCTAGACCCTTCCAGAGCCGAGATATCGGATGTCAAAGTTTTGACCTGAAAAAAAAACATAAGGGGTAACACTGTCGTTTTTGGCCGAAATTTTGACCCCCTCCGATCTTCTCGAAACTCTGGATTCTGACAGAGGGCCACGAGACTTCGACCAGCGCGCAAAAATGGAGGCTCTAGACCCTTCCAGAGCCGAGATATCGGATGTCAAAGTTTTGACCTGAAAAAAAAACATAAGGGGTAACACTGTCATTTTTGGCCGAAATTTTGACCCCCTCCGATCTTCTTGAAACTCTGGATTCTGACAGAGGGCCACGAGACTTCAACCAGCGCGCAAAAATGGAGGCTCTAGACCCTTCCAGAGCCGAGATATCGGATGTCAAAGTTTTGACCTGAAAAAAAAACATAAGGGGTAACACTGTCGTTTTTGGCCGAAATTTTGACCCCCTCCGATCTTCTTGAAACTCTGGATTCTGACAGAGGGCCACGAGACTTCGACCAGCGCGCAAAAATGGAGGCTCTAGACCCTTCCAGGGCCGAGATATCGAAGGTCAAAATTTGGACCTGAAAAAAAAACATAAGGGGTAACACTGTCATTTTTTTTTTTTGGCCGAAATTTTGACCCCCTCCGATCTTCTTGAAACTCTGGATTCTGACAGAGGGCCACGAGACTTCGACCAGCGCGCAAAAATGGAGGCTCTAGACCCTTCCAGAGCCGAGATATCGAAGGTCAAAATTTGGACCTGAAAAAAAAACATAAGGGGTAACACTGTCATTTTTTTTTTTTGGCCGAAATTTTGACCCCCTCCGATCTTCTTCAAACTCTGGATTCTGACAGAGGGCCACGAGACTTCGACCAGCGCGCAAAAATGGAGGCTCTAGACCCTTCCAGAGCCGAGATATCGAAGGTCAAAGTTTTGACCTGAAAAAAAAACATAAGGGGTAACACTGTCATTTTTTTTTTTTGGCCGAAATTTTGACCCCCTCCGATCTTCTTGAAACTCTGGATTCTGACAGAGGGCCACGAGACTTCGACCAGCGCGCAAAAATGGAGGCTCTAGACCCTTCCAGAGCCGAGATATCGAAGGTCAAAATTTGGACCTGAAAAAAAAACATAAGGGGTAACACTGTCATTTTTTTTTTTTTGGCCGAAATTTTGACCCCCTCCGATCTTCTTCAAACTCTGGATTCTGACAGAGGGCCACGAGACTTCGACCAGCGCGCAAAAATGGAGGCTCTAGACCCTTCCAGAGCCGAGATATCGAAGGTCAAAATTTGGACCTGAAAAAAAAACATAAGGGGTAACACTGTCATTTTTTTTTTGGCTGAAATTTTGACCCCCTCCGATCTTCTTGAAACTCTGGATTCTGACAGAGGGCCACGAGACTTCGACCAGCGCGCAAAAATGGAGGCTCTAGACCCTTCCAGAGCCGAGATATCGAAGGTCAAAATTTGGACCTGAAAAAAAAACATAAGGGGTAACACTGTCATTTTTTTTTTTGGCCGAAATTTTGACCCCCTCCGATCTTCTTGAAACTCTGGATTCTGACAGAGGGCCACGAGACTTCGACCAGCGCACAAAAATGGAGGCTCTAGACCCTTCCAGAGCCGAGATATCGGATGTCAAAGTTTTGACCTGAAAAAAAAAACATAAGGGGTAACACTGTCGTTTTTGGCCGAAATTTTGACCCCCTCCGATCTTCTCGAAACTCTGGATTCTGACAGAGGGCCACGAGACTTCGACCAGCGCGCAAAAATGGAGGCTCTAGACCCTTCCAGAGCCGAGATATCGGATGTCAAAGTTTTGACCTGAAAAAAAAACATAAGGGGTAACACTGTCGTTTTTGGCTGAAATTTTGACCCCCCCCGATCTTCTTGAAACTCTGGATTCTGACAGAGGGCCACGAGACTTCGACCAGCGCACAAAAATGGAGACTCTAGACCCTTCCAGAGCCGAGATATCGGATGTCAAAGTTTTGACCTGAAAAAAAAAAACATAAGGGGTAACACTGTCGTTTTTGGCCGAAATTTTGACCCCCTCCAATCTTCTTGAAACTCTGGATTCTGACAGAGGGCCACGAGACTTCGACCAGCACGCAAAAATGGAGGCTCTAGACCCTTCCAGAGCCGAGATATCGGATGTCAAAGTTTTGACCTGAAAAAAAAACATAAGGGGTAACACTGTCGTTTTTGGCCGAAATTTTGACCCCCTCCGATCTTCTTGAAACTCTGGATTCTGACAGAGGGCCACGAGACTTCGACCAGCGCGCAAAAACGGAGGCTCTAGACCCTTCCAGAGCCGAGATATCGGATGTCAAAGTTATGACCCGAAAAAAAAAAACATAAGGGGTAACACTGTCATTTTTGGCCGAAATTTTGACCCCCTCCGATCTTCTTGAAACTCTGGATTCTGACAGAGGGCCACGAGACTTCGACCAGCGCGCAAAAATGGAGGCTCTAGACCCTTCCAGAGCCGAGATATCGAAGGTCAAAATTTGGACCTGGAAAAAAAACATAAGGGGTAACACTGTCATTTTTTTTTTGGCCGAAATTTTGACCCCCTCCGATCTTCTTGAAACTCTGGATTCTGACAGAGGGCCACGAGACTTCGACCAGCGCGCAAAAATGGAGGCTCTAGACCCTTCCAGAGCCGAGATATCGGATGTCAAAGTTTTGACCTGAAAAAAAAAACATAAGGGGTAACACTGTCGTTTTTGGCCGAAATTTTGACCCCCTCCAATCTTCTTGAAACTCTGGATTCTGACAGAGGGCCACGAGACTTCGACCAGCACGCAAAAATGGAGGCTCTAGACCCTTCCAGAGCCGAGATATCGGATGTCAAAGTTTTGACCTGAAAAAAAAACATAAGGGGTAACACTGTCATTTTTGGCCGAAATTTTGACCCCCTCCGATCTTCTTGAAACTCTGGATTCTGACAGAGGGCCACGAGACTTCGACCAGTGCGCAAAAACGGAGGCTCTAGACCCTTCCAGAGCCGAGATATCGGATGTCAAAGTTTTGACCCGAAAAAAAAAAACATAAGGGGTAACACTGTCATTTTTGGCCGAAATTTTGACCCCCTCCGATCTTCTTGAAACTCTGGATTCTGACAGAGGGCCACGAGACTTCGACCAGCGCGCAAAAATGGAGGCTCTAGACCCTTCCAGAGCCGAGATATCGAAGGTCAAAATTTGGACCTGAAAAAAAAAACATAAGGGGTAACACTGTCATTTTTTTTTTGGCCGAAATTTTGACCCCCTCCGATCTTCTTGAAACTCTGGATTCTAACAGAGGGCCACGAGACTTCGACCAGCACGCAAAAATGGAGGCTCTAGACCCTTCCAGAGCCGAGATATCGAAGGTCAAAATTTGGACCTGAAAAAAAAACATAAGGGGTAACACTGTCATTTTTTTTTTTGGCCGAAATTTTGACCCCCTCCGATCTTCTTGAAACTCTGGATTCTGACAGAGGGCCATGAGACTTCGACCAGCGCGCAAAAATTGAGGCTCTAGACCCTTCCAGAGCCGAGATATCGAAGGTCAAAATTTGGACCTGAAAAAAAAAACATAAGGGGTAACACTGTCATTTTTTTTTTGGCCAAAATTTTGACCCCCTCCGATCTTCTTGAAACTCTGGATTCTGAGAGAGGGCCACGAGACTTCGACCAGCGCGCAAAAATGGAGGCTCTAGACCCTTCCAGAGCCGAGATATCGGATGTCAAAGTTTTGACCTGAAAAAAAAACATAAGGGGTAACACTGTCATTTTTTTTTTTGGCCGAAATTTTGACCCCCTCCGATCTTCTTGAAACTCTGGATTCTGACAGAGGGCCACGAGACTTCGACCAGCGCGCAAAAACGGAGGCTCTAGACCCTTCCAGAGCCGAGATATCGAAGGTCAAAATTTGGACCTGAAAAAAAAACTGAGGAAAAAAAAAACTTTGGACCTGAGTTTCAATATCTCAGCTCTGGAAGGGTCTACAGCCTCAATTTTTGCACCCAGGTCGATGTCTCATGGCCCTCTATCAGAATCCAGAGTTTTGAGAAGATTGGAGAAACTTAATTTTTCACCCCCCGAAAGAAAAATGTAAGGGGTAACACTGTCATTTTTTTTCTGGTCAAAATTTTGAGTTTCAATATCTCAGCTCTCGAAGGGTCTACGGCCTCAATTTTTGCACCCAGGTCCATGTCTCGTGGCCCTCTACCAGAATCCAGAGTTTTGAGAAGATTGGAGAAACTTCATTTTTCACCCCCCGAAAAAAAATGTAAGGGGTAACACTGTCATTTTTTTTTTTCTGGTCAAAATTTTGAGTTTCAATATCTCAGCTCTGGAAGGGTCTACAGCCTCAATTTTTGCACCCAGGTCCATGTCTCGTGGCCCTCTATCAGAATCCAGAGTTTTGAGAAGATTGGAGAAACTTATATTTTCACCCCCCGAAAAAAAATGTAAGGGGTAACACTGTCATTTTTTTTCTGGTCAAAATTTTGAGTTTCAATATCTCAGCTCTGGAAGGGTCTAGAGCCTCAATTTTTGCACCCAGGTCGATGTCTCATGGCCCTCTATCAGAATCCAGAGTTTTGAGAAGATTGGAGAAACTTAATTTTTCACCCCCCGAAAAAAAAATGTAAGGGGTAACACTGTCATTTTTTTTTCTGGTCAAAATTTTGAGTTTCAATATCTCAGCTCTGGAAGGGTCTACAGCCTCAACTTTTGCACCCAGGTGGATGTCTCATGGCCCTCTATCAGAATCCAGAGTTTTGAGAAGATTGGAGAAACTTAATTTTTCACCCCCCGAAAAAAAATGTAAGGGGTAACACTGTCATTTTTTTTTTTCTGGTCAAAATTTTGAGTTTCAATATCTCAGCTCTGGAAGGGTCTACAGCCTCAATTTTTGCACCCAGGTCGATGTCTCATGGCCCTCTATCAGAATCCAGAGTTTTGAGAAGATTGGAGAAACTTAATTTTTCACCCCCCGAAAAAAAATGTAAGGGGTAACACTGTCATTTTTTTTTTCTGGTCAAAATTTTGAGTTTCAATATCTCAGCTCTGGAAGGGTCTAGAGCCTCAATTTTTGCACCCAGGTCCATGTCTTGTGGCCCTCTATCAGAATCCAGAGTTTTGAGAAGATTGGAGAAACTTATATTTTCACCCCCCGAAAAAAAATGTAAGGGGTAACACTGTCATTTTTTTTTTCTGGTCAAAATTTTGAGTTTCAATATCTCAGCTCTGGAAGGGTCTACAGCCTCAATTTTTGCACCCAGGTCGATGTCTCATGGCCCTCTATCAGAATCCAGAGTTTTGAGAAGATTGGAGAAACTTCATTTTTCACCCCCCGAAAAAAAAAGGTAAGGGGTAACACTGTCATTTTTTTTTCTGGTCAAAATTTTGAGTTTCAATATCTCAGCTCTGGAAGGGTCTACAGCCTCAATTTTTGCACACAGGTCCATGTCCCGTGGCCCTCTATCAGAATCCAGAGTTTTGAGAAGATTTGAGAAACTTAATTTTTCACCCCCCGAAAAAAAATGTAAGGGGTAACACTGTCATTTTTTTTTCTGGTCAAAATTTTGAGTTTCAATATCTCAGCTCTCGAAGGGTCTACGGCCTCCATTTTGCACCCAGGTCCATGTCTCGTGGCCCTCTATCAGAATCCAGAGTTTTAAGAAGATCGGAGAAAGTTAATTTTTCACCCCCCCGAAAAAAAATGTAAGGGGTAACACTGTCATTTTTTTTTTCTGGTCAAAATTTTGAGTTTCAATATCTCAGCTCTGAAAGGGTCTACAGCCTCAATTTTTGCACACAGGTCCATGTCTCGTGGCCCTCTATCAGAATCCAGAGTTTTGAGAAGATCGGAGAAACTTCATTTTTCACCCCCCGAAAAAAAATGTAAGGGGTAACACTGTCATTTTTTTTTCTGGTCAAAATTTTGAGTTTCAATATCTCAGCTCTGGAAGGGTCTACAGCCTCAATTTTTGCACCCAGGTCCATGTCTTGTGGCCCTCTATCAGAATCCAGAGTTTTGAGAAGATTGGAGAAACTTAATTTTTCAGCCCCCGAAAAAAAATGTAAGGGGTAACACTGTCATTTTTTTTTCTGGTCAAAATTTTGAGTTTCCATATCTCAGCTCTGGAAGAGTCTACGGCCTCAATTTTTGCACCCAGGTCCATGTCTCGTGGCCCTCTATCAGAATCCAGAGTTTTGAGAAGATCGGAGAAACTTCATTTTAACCCCCCGAAAAAAAATGTAAGGGGTAACACTGTCATTTTTTTTTTCTGGTCAAAATTTTGAGTTTCAATATCTCAGCTCTGGAAGGGTCTACAGCCTCAATTTTTGCACCCAGGTCCATGTCTCGTGGCCCTCTATCAGAATCCAGAGTTTTGAGAAGATCGGAGAAAGTTAATTTTTCACCCCCCGAAAAAAAATGTAAGGGGTAACACTGTCATTTTTTTTTCTGGTCAAAATTTTGAGTTTCAATATCTCAGCTCTGGAAGGGTCTACAGCCTCAATTTTTGCACCCAGGTCCATGTCTTGTGGCCCTCTATCAGAATCCAGAGTTTTGAGAAGATTGGAGAAACTTAATTTTTCACCCCCCGAAAAAAAATGTAAGGGGTAACACTGTCATTTTTTTTTCTGGTCAAAATTTTGAGTTTCAATATCTCAGCTCTGGAAGGGTCTACAGCCTCAATTTTTGCACCCAGGTCCATGTCTCGTGGCCCTCTATCAGAATCCAGAGTTTTGAGAAGATTGGAGAAACTTAATTTTTCACCCCCCGAAAAAAAAATGTAAGGGGTAACACTGTAATTTTTTTTCTGGTCAAAATTTTGAGTTTCAATATCTCAGCTCTGGAAGGGTCTACAGCCTCAATTTTTGCACCAAGGTCCATGTCTTGTGGCCCTCTATCAGAATCCAGAGTTTTGAGAAGATTGGAGAAACTTAATTTTTCACCCTGTTACGACCCTATGGTTGTACTTCTGTTATCTCTGTTGTTATGTCCGTCTCTCAATGTGTTTGGATAGGAACGTCATCGATGGATCCCTGTCGGATGATTGGATCGCCTTCCTGATTGGTTCCCGCATGACGATTGCTGTTTTATCCTGATTGGAGCAACGCGTCTTTAAAAGAGACGTCATTTCCTTTACAGAGCAGATCAGCAGCGCAGATCAAGCAGAGCAATTCTAGAGCGGACAAGGACTTGTGAAATCTTATGTTTGAAGTTGAGAGAGACTTTGTGTTTTGATTGTTAGGAGATTTTGAGACTAAGCACTCGTTTGTTTGTTTGATCTAAAAGAGAGAGTTTGTTACTTTGATTTTGCTTTCATTTGTTTCTTTGGAAAGAGAACGATTTACTTTTGAGACTGTTTGAACGATTGAGTCTGTGAGTATTGTTGTTTTCTTTTATGAAAGCTGTTTGTATCTTAAAGATCCTCCAGGTTATATTCGACCCTTTTGCCTGTTAATGATACTGATTTGGACTGCCCATTTCAGTTTGATTGCCCAATTGTACATATTGTAAATACTTAATTAATATTGGGAAGTAGGGAGTTTGACGCCACTCTTTTCTTTATTGTAACCCTTTTGTCCCTGTTTTTGGTTAGGGAGTTAGTTTATTGATTGTACTTTTGTTTCTTTTGGTTTAAGGTTTAGAAAGAGGGTTTATCTAAAGATTGTTTTGTTTATTATTTTGGCACTGTCATCTCCTGAAGAATATCCCAATCTACAAAAATAAAGAACTTTAATTTAAAATTTACATCACCGCCTCGACTCCTCTTCATGTTACCCCTTTCCCCCTAGACGGGGCGTAACACACCCCCCGAAAAAAAATGTAAGGGGTAACACTGTCATTTTTTTTTCTGGTCAAAATTTTGAGTTTCAATATCTCAGCTCTGGAAGGGTCTACAGCCTCAATTTTTGCACCCAGGTCCATGTCTTGTGGCCCTCTATCAGAATCCAGAGTTTTGAGAAGATCGGAGAAAGTTAATTTTTCACCCCCCGAAAAAATTGTAAGGGGTAACACTGTCATTTTTTTTTTCTGGTCAAAATTTTGAGTTTCAATATCTCAGCTCTGGAAGGGTCTACAGCCTCAATTTTTGCACCCAGGTCCATGTCTCGTGGCCCTCTATCAGAATCCAGAGTTTTGAGAAGATTGGAGAAACTTAATTTTTCACCACCGAAAAAAAATGTAAGGGGTAACACTGTCATTTTTTTTTCTGGTCAAAATTTTGAGTTTCAATATCTCAGCTCTGGAAGGGTCTACGGCCTCAATTTTTGCACCCAGGTCCATGTCTCGTGGCCCTCTATCAGAATCCAGAGTTTTGAGAAGATCGGAGAAAGTTAATTTTTCACCCCCCGAAAAAAAATGTAAGGGGTAACACTGTCATTTTTTTTTCTGGTCAAAATTTTGAGTTTCAATATCTCAGCTCTGGAAGGGTCTACAGCCTCAATTTTTGCACCCAGGTCCATGTCTTGTGGCCCTCTATCAGAATCCAGAGTTTTGAGAAGATCGGAGAAAGTTAATTTTTCACCCCCCGAAAAAATTGTAAGGGGTAACACTGTCATTTTTTTTTTCTGGTCAAAATTTTTAGTTTCAATATCTCAGCTCTGGAAGGGTCTACAGCCTCAATTTTTGCACCCAGGTCCATGTCTCGTGGCCCTCTATCAGAATCCAGAGTTTTGAGAAGATTGGAGAAACTTAATTTTTCACCCCCGAAAAAAAATGTAAGGGGTAACACTGTCATTTTTTTTTCTGGTCAAAATTTTGAGTTTCAATATCTCAGCTCTGGAAGGGTCTACGGCCTCAATTTTTGCACCCAGGTCCATGTCTCGTGGCCCTCTATCAGAATCCAGAGTTTTGAGAAGATCGGAGAAAGTTAATTTTTCACCCCCCGAAAAAAAATGTAAGGGGTAACACTGTCATTTTTTTTTCTGGTCAAAATTTTGAGTTTCAATATCTCAGCTCTGGAAGGGTCTACAGCCTCAATTTTTGCACCCAGGTCCATGTCTTGTGGCCCTCTATCAGAATCCAGAGTTTTGAGAAGATCGGAGAAAGTTAATTTTTCACCCCCCGAAAAAAAATGTAAGGGGTAACACTGTCATTTTTTTTTTCTGGCCAAAATTTTGAGTTTCAATATCTCAGCTCTGGAAGGGTCTACGGCCTCAATTTTTGCACCCAGGTCCATGTCTCGTGGCCCTCTATCAGAATCCAGAGTTTTGAGAAGATTGGAGAAACTTCATTTTTCACCCCCCGAAAAAAAATGTAAGGGGTAACACTGTCATTTTTTTTTTCTGGTCAAAATTTTGAGTTTCAATATCTCAGCTCTGGAAGGGTCTACGGCCTCAATTTTTGCACCCAGGTCCATGTCTCGTGGCCCTCTATCAGAATCCAGAGTTTTGAGAAGATTGGAGAAACTTAATTTTTCACCCCCCGAAAAAAAATGTAAGGGGTAACACTGTCATTTTTTTTCTGGTCAAAATTTTGAGTTTCAATATCTCAGCTCTGGAAGGGTCTACAGCCTCAATTTTTGCACCCAGGTCGATGTCTCATGGCCCTCTATCAGAATCCAGAGTTTTGAGAAGATTGGAGAAACTTAATTTTTCACCCCCCGAAAAAAAAATGTAAGGGGTAACACTGTCATTTTTTTTTTCTGGTCAAAATTTTGAGTTTCAATATCTCAGCTCTGGAAGGGTCTACAGCCTCAACTTTTGCACCCAGGTCGATGTCTCATGGCCCTCTATCAGAATCCAGAGTTTTGAGAAGATTGGAGAAACTTAATTTTTCACCCCCCGAAAAAAAATGTAAGGGGTAACACTGTCATTTTTTTTTCTGGTCAAAATTTTGAGTTTCAATATCTCAGCTCTGGAAGGGTCTACAGCCTCAATTTTTGCACCCAGGTCGATGTCTCATGGCCCTCTATCAGAATCCAGAGTTTTGAGAAGATTGGAGAAACTTATATTTTCACCCCCCGAAAAAAAATGTAAGGGGTAACACTGTCATTTTTTTTTTCTGGTCAAAATTTTGAGTTTCAATATCTCAGCTCTGGAAGGGTCTACAGCCTCAATTTTTGCACCCAGGTCGATGTCTCATGGCCCTCTATCAGAATCCAGAGTTTTGAGAAGATTGGAGAAACTTCATTTTTCACCCCCCGAAAAAAAAAGGTAAGGGGTAACACTGTCATTTTTTTTTCTGGTCAAAATTTTGAGTTTCAATATCTCAGCTCTGGAAGGGTCTACAGCCTCAATTTTTGCACACAGGTCCATGTCTCGTGGCCCTCTATCAGAATCCAGAGTTTTGACAAGATTGGAGAAACTTAATTTTTCACCCCCCGAAAAAAAATGTAAGGGGTAACACTGTCATTTTTTTCTGGTCAAAATTTTGAGTTTCAATATCTCAGCTCTGGAAGGGTCTACAGCCTCAATTTTTGCACCCAGGTCCATGTCTCATGGCCCTCTATCAGAATCCAGAGTTTTGAGAAGATTGGAGAAACTTAATTTTTCACCCCCCGAAAAGAAATGTAAGGGGTAACACTGTCATTTTTTTTTCTGGTCAAAATTTTGAGTTTCAATATCTCAGCTCTCGAAGGGTCTACGGCCTCCATTTTGCACCCAGGTCCATGTCTCGTGGCCCTCTATCAGAATCCAGAGTTTTGAGAAGATCGGAGAAAGTTAATTTTTCACCCCCCGAAAAAAAATGTGAGGGGTAACACTTTCATTTTTTTTCTGGTCAAAATTTTGAGTTTCAATATCTCAGCTCTGGAAGGGTCTACAGCCTCAATTTTTGCACCCAGGTCCATGTCTTGTGGCCCTCTATCAGAATCCAGAGTTTTGAGAAGATTGGAGAAACTTAATTTTTCACCCCCCGAAAAAAAATGTAAGGGGTAACACTGTCATTTTTTTTTCTGGTCAAAATTTTGAGTTTCAATATCTCAGCTCTGGAAGAGTCTACGGCCTCAATTTTTGCACCCAGGTCCATGTCTCGTGGCCCTCTATCAGAATCCAGAGTTTTGAGAAGATCAGAGAAACTTCATTTTCACCCCCCGAAAAAAAATGTAAGGGGTAACACTGTCATTTTTTTTTCTGGTCAAAATTTTGAGTTTCAATATCTCAGCTCTGGAAGGGTCTACAGCCTCAATTTTTGCACCCAGGTCCATGTCTCGTGGCCCTCTATCAGAATCCAGAGTTTTGAGAAGATCGGAGAAAGTTAATTTTTCACCCCCCGAAAAAAAACGTAAGGGGTAACACTGTCATTTTTTTTTCTGGTCAAAATTTTGAGTTTCAATATCTCAGCTCTGGAAGGGTCTACAGCCTCAATTTTTGCACGCAGGTCCATGTCTTGTGGCCCTCTATCAGAATCCAGAGTTTTGAGAAGATTGGAGAAACTTAATTTTTCACCCCCCGAAAAAAAATGTAAGGGGTAACACTGTCATTTTTTTTTTCTGGTCAAAATTTTGAGTTTCAATATCGCAGCTCTGGAAGGGTCTACGGCCTCAATTTTTGCACCCAGGTCCATGTCTCGTGGCCCTCTATCAGAATCCAGAGTTTTGAGAAGATCGGAGAAAGTTAATTTTTCACCCCCCGAAAAAAAATGTAAGGGGTAACACTGTCATTTTTTTTTCTGGTCAAAATTTTGAGTTTCAATATCTCAGCTCTGGAAGGGTCTAGAGCCTCAATTTTTGCACCCAGGTCCATGTCTCGTGGCCCTCTATCAGAATCCAGAGTTTTGAGAAGATCGGAGAAAGTTAATTTTTCACCCCCCCGAAAAAAAATGTAAGGGGTAACACTGTCATTTTTTTTCTGGTCAAAATTTTGAGTTTCAATATCTCAGCTCTGGAAGGGTCTACAGTCTCAATTTTTGCACCCAGGTCCATGTCTTGTGGCCCTCTATCAGAATCCAGAGTTTTGAGAAGATTGGAGAAACTTAATTTTTCACCCCCCGAAAAAAAATGTAAGGGGTAACACTGTCATTTTTTTTTCTGGTCAAAATTTTGAGTTTCAATATCTCAGCTCTGGAAGGGTCTACAGCCTCAATTTTTGCACCCAGGTCCATGTCTTGTGGCCCTCTATCAGAATCCAGAGTTTTGAGAAGATCGGAGAAAGTTAATTTTTCACCCCCCGAAAAAAAATGTAAGGGGTAACACTGTCATTTTTTTTTTCCGGTCAAAATTTTGAGTTTCAATATCTCAGCTCTGGAAGGGTCTACGGCCTCAATTTTTGCACCCAGGTCCATGTCTTGTGGCCCTCTATCAGAATCCAGAGTTTTGAGAGGATTGGAGAAACTTAATTTTTCACCCCCCGAAAAAAAATGTAAGGGGTAACACTGTCATTTTTTTTTTCTGGTCAGAATTTTGAGTTTCAATATCTCAGCTCTGGAAGGGTCTACGGCCTCAATTTTTGCACCCAGGTCCATGTCTCGTGGCCCTCTATCAGAATCCAGAGTTTTGAGAAGATTGGAGAAACTTCATTTTTCACCCCCCGAAAAAAAATGTAAGGGGTAACACTGTCATTTTTTTTTCTGGTCAGAATTTTGAGTTTCAATATCTCAGCTCTGGAAGGGTCTACGGCCTCAATTTTTGCACCCAGGTCCATGTCTCGTGGCCCTCTATCAGAATCCAGAGTTTTGAGAAGATTGGAGAAAGTTAATTTTTCACCCCCCGAAAAAAAATGTAAGGGGTAACACTGTCATTTTTTTTTCTGGTCAGAATTTTGAGTTTCAATATCTCAGCTCTGGAAGGGTCTACGGCCTCAATTTTTGCACCCAGATCCATGTCTCGTGGCCCTCTATCAGAATCCAGAGTTTTGAGAAGATTGGAGAAAGTTAATTTTTCACCCCCCGAAAAAAAATGTAAGGGGTAACACTGTCATTTTTTTCTGGTCAAAATTTTGAGTTTCAATATCTCAGCTCTGGAAGGGTCTACAGCCTCAATTTTTGCACCCAGGTCCATGTCTCGTGGCCCTCTATCAGAATCCAGAGTTTTGAGAAGATCGGAGAAAGTTAATTTTTCACCCCCCGAAAAAAAAATGTAAGGGGTAACACTGTCATTTTTTTTTCTGGTCAAAATTTTGAGTTTCAATATCTCAGCTCTGGAAGGGTCTACGGCCTCAATTTTTGCACCCAGGTCCATGTCTTGTGGCCCTCTATCAGAATCCAGAGTTTTGAGAAGATTGGAGAAAGTTAATTTTTCACTCCCCGAAAAAAATGTAAGGGGTAACACTGTCATTTTTTTTTCTGGTCAAAATTTTGAGTTTCAATATCTCAGCTCTGGAAGGGTCTACAGCCTCAATTTTTGCACCCAGGTCCATGTCTTGTGGCCCTCTATCAGAATCCAGAGTTTTGAGAAGATCGGAGAAAGTTAATTTTTCACCCCCCGAAAAAAAAATGTAAGGGGTAACACTGTCATTTTTTTTTCTGGTCAAAATTTTGAGTTTCAATATCTCAGCTCTGGAAGGGTCTACGGCCTCAATTTTTGCACCCAGGTCCATGTCTTGTGGCCCTCTATCAGAATCCAGAGTTTTGAGAAGATTGGAGAAACTTAATTTTTCACCCCCGAAAAAAAATGTAAGGGGTAACACTGTCATTTTTTTTTCTGGTCAAAATTTTGAGTTTCAATATCTCATCTCTGGAAGGGTCTACGGCCTCAATTTTTGCACCCAGGTCCATGTCTCGTGGCCCTCTATCAGAATCCAGAGTTTTGAGAAGATCGGAGAAAGTTAATTTTTCACCCCCCGAAAAAAAATGTAAGGGGTAACACTGTCATTTTTTTTCTGGTCAAAATTTTGAGTTTCAATATCTCAGCTCTGGAAGGGTCTACAGCCTCAATTTTTGCACCCAGGTCCATGTCTCGTGGCCCTCTATCAGAATCCAGAGTTTTGAGAAGATCGGAGAAAGTTAATTTTTCACCCCCCGAAAAAAATGTAAGGGGTAACACTGTCATTTTTTTTCTGGTCAAAATTTTGAGTTTCAATATCTCAGCTCTGGAAGGGTCTACAGCCTCAATTTTTGCACCCAGGTCCATGTCTTGTGGCCCTCTATCAGAATCCAGAGTTTTGAGAAGATTGGAGAAACTTAATTTTTCACCCTGTTACGACCCTATGGTTGTACTTCTGTTATCTCTGTTGTTATGTCCGTCTCTCAATGTGTTTGGATAGGAACGTCATCGATGGATCCCTGTCGGATGATTGGATCGCCTTCCTGATTGGTTCCCGCATGACGATTGCTGTTTTATCCTGATTGGAGCAACGCGTCTTTAAAAGAGACGTCATTTCCTTTACAGAGCAGATCAGCAGCGCAGATCAAGCAGAGCAATTGTAGAGCGGACAAGGACTTGTGAAATCTTATGTTTGAAGTTGAGAGAGACTTTGTGTTTTGATTGTTAGGAGATTTTGAGACTAAGCACTCGTTTGTTTGTTTGATCTAAAAGAGAGAGTTTGTTACTTTGATTTTGCTTTCATTTGTTTCTTTGGAAAGAGAACGATTTACTTTTGAGACTGTTTGAACGATTGAGTCTGTGAGTATTGTTGTTTTCTTTTATGAAAGCTGTTTGTATCTTATAGATCCTCCAGGTTATATTCGACCCTTTTGCCTGTTAATGATACTGATTTGGACTGCCCATTTCAGTTTGATTGCCCAATTGTACATATTGTAAATACTTAATTAATATTGGGAAGTAGGGAGTTTGACGCCACTCTTTTCTTTATTGTAACCCTTTTGTCCCTGTTTTTGGTTAGGGAGTTAGTTTATTGATTGTACTTTTGTTTCTTTTGGTTTAAGGTTTAGAAAGAGGGTTTATCTAAAGATTGTTTTGTTTATTATTTTGGCACTGTCATCTCCTGAAGAATATCCCAAACTACAAAAATAAAGAACTTTAATTTAAAATTTACATCACCGCCTCGACTCCTCTTCATGTTACCCCTTTCCCCCTAGACGGGGCGTAACACACCCCCCGAAAAAAAATGTAAGGGGTAACACTGTCATTTTTTTTTCTGGTCAAAATTTTGAGTTTCAATATCTCAGCTCTGGAAGGGTCTACAGCCTCAATTTTTGCACCCAGGTCCATGTCTTGTGGCCCTCTATCAGAATCCAGAGTTTTGAGAAGATCGGAGAAAGTTAATTTTTCACCCCCCGAAAAAAAATGTAAGGGGTAACACTGTCATTTTTTTTTTCTGGTCAAAATTTTGAGTTTCAATATCTCAGCTCTGGAAGGGTCTACGGCCTCAATTTTTGCACCCAGGTCCATGTCTTGTGGCCCTCTATCAGAATCCAGAGTTTTGAGAAGATTGGAGAAACTTAATTTTTCACCCCCCGAAAAAAAATGTAAGGGGTAACACTGTCATTTTTTTTCTGGTCAGAATTTTGAGTTTCAATATCTCAGCTCTGGAAGGGTCTACGGCCTCAATTTTTGCACCCAGGTCCATGTCTTGTGGCCCTCTATCAGAATCCAGAGTTTTGAGAAGATCGGAGAAACTTAATTTTTCACCCCCCGAAAAAAAATGTAAGGGGTAACACTGTCATTTTTTTTCTGGTCAAAATTTTGAGTTTCAATATCTCAGCTCTGGAAGGGTCTACAGCCTCAATTTTTGCACCCAGGTCCATGTCTCGTGGCCCTCTATCAGAATCCAGAGTTTTGAGAAGATCGGAGAAAGTTAATTTTTCACCCCCCGAAAAAAAATGTAAGGGGTAACACTGTCATTTTTTTTCTGGTCAAAATTTTGAGTTTCAATATCTCAGCTCTGGAAGGGTCTACGGCCTCAATTTTTGCACCCAGGTCCATGTCTTGTGGCCCTCTATCAGAATCCAGAGTTTTGAGAAGATTGGAGAAACTTAATTTTTCACCCCCGAAAAAAAATGTAAGGGGTAACACTGTCATTTTTTTTTCTGGTCAAAATTTTGAGTTTCAATATCTCAGCTCTGGAAGGGTCTACGGCCTCAATTTTTGCAACCAGGTCCATGTCTCGTGGCCCTCTATCAGAATCCAGAGTTTTGAGAAGATCGGAGAAAGTTAATTTTTCACCCCCCGAAAAAAAATGTAAGGGGTAACACTGTCATTTTTTTTTCTGGTCAAAATTTTGAGTTTCAATATCTCAGCTCTGGAAGGGTCTACAGCCTCAATTTTTGCACCCAGGTCCATGTCTCGTGGCCCTCTATCAGAATCCAGAGTTTTGAGAAGATTGGAGAAACTTCATTTTTCACCCCCCGAAAAAAAATGTAAGGGGTAACACTGTCATTTTTTTTTTCTGGGCAAAATTTTGAGTTTCAATATCTCAGCTCTGGAAGGGTCTACGGCCTCAATTTTTGCACCCAGGTCCATGTCTCGTGGCCCTCTATCAGAATCCAGAGTTTTGAGAAGATTGGAGAAACTTAATTTTTCACCCCCCGAAAAAAAATGTAAGGGGTAACACTGTCATTTTTTGTTCTGGTCAAAATTTTGAGTTTCAATATCTCAGCTCTGGAAGGGTCTACGGCCTCAATTTTTGCACCCAGGTCCATGTCTCGTGGCCCTCTATCAGAATCCAGAGTTTTGAGAAGATCGGAGAAAGTTAATTTTTCACCCCCCGAAAAAAAATGTAAGGGGTAACACTGTCATTTTTTTTTCTGGTCAAAATTTTGAGTTTCAATATCTCAGCTCTGGAAGAGTCTACAGCCTCAATTTTTGCACCCAGGTCCATGTCTCGTGGCCCTCTATCAGAATCCAGAGTTTTGAGAAGATTGGAGAAACTTCATTTTTCACCCCCCGAAAAAAAATGTAAGGGGTAACACTGTCATTTTTTTTTTCTGGGCAAAATTTTGAGTTTCAATATCTCAGCTCTGGAAGGGTCTACGGCCTCAATTTTTGCACCCAGGTCCATGTCTCGTGGCCCTCTATCAGAATCCAGAGTTTTGAGAAGATTGGAGAAACTTAATTTTTCACCCCCCGAAAAAAAATGTAAGGGGTAACACTGTCATTTTTTTTTTCTGGTCAAAATTTTGAGTTTCAATATCTCAGCTCTGGAAGGGTCTACGGCCTCAATTTTTGCACCCAGGTCCATGTCTCGTGGCCCTCTATCAGAATCCAGAGTTTTGAGAAGATCGGAGAAAGTTAATTTTTCACCCCCCGAAAAAAAATGTAAGGGGTAACACTGTCATTTTTTTTTTCTGGTCAAAATTTTGAGTTTCAATATCTCAGCTCTGGAAGGGTCTACAGCCTCAATTTTTGCACCCAGGTCCATGTCTCGTGGCCCTCTATCAGAATCCAGAGTTTTTAGAAGATTGGAGAAAGTTAATTTTTCACCCCCCGAAAAAAAATGTAAGGGGTAACACTGTCATTTTTTTTTCTCGTCAAAATTTTGAGTTTCAATATCTCAGCTCTGGAAGGGTCTACGGCCTCAATTTTTGCACACAGGTCCATGTCTCGTGGCCCTCTATCAGAATCCAGAGTTTTGAGAAGATTGGAGAAAGTTAATTTTTCACCCCCCGAAAAAAAACGTAAGGGGTAACACTGTCATTTTTTTTTCTGGTAAAAATTTTGAGTTTCAATATCTCAGCTCTGGAAGGGTCTACAGCCTCAATTTTTGCACCCAGGTCCATGTCTTGTGGCCCTCTATCAGAATCCAGAGTTTTGAGAAGATCGGAGAAAGTTAATTTTTCACCCCCCGAAAAAAAATGTAAGGGGTAACACTGTCATTTTTTTTTTCTGGTCAAAATTTTGAGTTTCAATATCTCAGCTCTGGAAGGGTCTACGGCCTCAATTTTTGCACCCAGGTCCATGTCTTGTGGCCCTCTATCAGAATCCAGAGTTTTGAGAAGATTGGAGAAACTTAATTTTTCACCCCCCGAAAAAAAATGTAAGGGGTAACACTGTCATTTTTTTTTCTGGTCAGAATTTTGAGTTTCAATATCTCAGCTCTGGAAGGGTCTACGGCCTCAATTTTTGCACCCAGGTCCATGTCTCGTGGCCCTCTATCAGAATCCAGAGTTTTGAGAAGATCGGAGAAACTTAATTTTTCACCCCCCGAAAAAAAATGTAAGGGGTAACACTGTCATTTTTTTTCTGGTCAAAATTTTGAGTTTCAATATCTCAGCTCTGGAAGGGTCTACAGCCTCAATTTTTTCACCCAAGTCCATGTCTCGTGGCCCTCTATCAGAATCCAGAGTTTTGAGAAGATCGGAGAAAGTTAATTTTTCACCCCCCGAAAAAAAATGTAAGGGGTAACACTGTCATTTTTTTTCTGGTCAAAATTTTGAGTTTCAATATCTCAGCTCTGGAAGGGTCTACGGCCTCAATTTTTGCACCCAGGTCCATGTCTTGTGGCCCTCTATCAGAATCCAGAGTTTTGAGAAGATTGGAGAAACTTAATTTTTCACCCCCGAAAAAAAATGTAAGGGGTAACACTGTCGTTTTTTTTTTCTGGTCAAAATTTTGAGTTTCAATATCTCAGCTCTGGAAGGGTCTACGGCCTCAATTTTTGCACCCAGGTCCATGTCTCGGTACCCTCTATCAGAATCCAGAGTTTTGAGAAGATCGGAGAAAGTTAATTTTTCACCCCCCGAAAAAAAATGTAAGGGGTAACACTGTCATTTTTTTTTCTGGTCAAAATTTTGAGTTTCAATATCTCAGCTCTGGAAGGGTCTACAGCCTCAATTTTTGCACCCAGGTCCATGTCTTGTGGCCCTCTATCAGAATCCAGAGTTTTGAGAAGATCGGAGAAAGTTAATTTTTCACCCCCCCTGAAAAAAAATGTAAGGGGTAACACTGTCATTTTTTTTTTCTGGTCAAAATTTTGAGTTTCAATATCTCAGCTCTGGAAGGGTCTACGGCCTCAATTTTTGCACCCAGGTCCATGTCTCGTGGCCCTCTATCAGAATCCAGAGTTTTGAGAAGATCGGAGAAAGTTAATTTTTCACCCCCCGAAAAAAAATGTAAGGGGTAACACTGTCATTTTTTTTTCTGGTCAAAATTTTGAGTTTCAATATCTCAGCTCTGGAAGGGTCTACAGCCTCAATTTTTGCACCCAGGTCCATGTCTCGTGGCCCTCTATCAGAATCCAGAGTTTTGAGAAGATTGGATAAACTTAATTTTTCACCCCCCAAAAAAAATGTAAGGGGTAACACTGTCATTTTTTTTCTGGCCAAATTTTGAGTTTCAATATCTCAGCTCTGGAAGGGTCAACAGCCTCAATTTTTGCACCCAGGTCCATGTCTCGTGGCCCTCTATCAGAATCCAGAGTTTTGAGAAGATTGGAGAAACTTAATTTTTCACCCCCCGAAAAAAAATGTAAGGGGTAACACTGTCATTTTTTTTTCTCGTCAAAATTTTGAGTTTCAATATCTCAGCTCTGGAAGGGTCTACGGCCTCAATTTTTGCACCCAGGTCCATGTCTCGTGGCCCTCTATCAGAATCCAGAGTTTTGAGAAGATTGGATAAACTTAATTTTTCACCCCCCGAAAAAAAATGTAAGGGGTAACACTGTCATTTTTTTTCTGGTCAAAATTTTGAGTTTCAATATCTCAGCTCTGGAAGGGTCTACAGCCTCAATTTTTGCACCCAGGTCCATGTCTCGTGGCCCTCTATCAGAATCCAGAGTTTTGAGAAGATTGGAGAAACTTAATTTTTCACCCCCCGAAAAAAAATGTAAGGGGTAACACTGTCATTTTTTTTTCTCGTCAAAATTTTGAGTTTCAATATCTCAGCTCTGGAAGGGTCTACGGCCTCAATTTTTGCACCCAGGTCCATGTCTCGTGGCCCTCTATCAGAATCCAGAGTTTTGAGAAGATTGGAGAAAGTTAATTTTTCACCCCCCGAAAAAAAATGTAAGGGGTAACACTGTCATTTTTTTTCTGGTCAAAATTTTGAGTTTCAATATCTCAGCTCTGGAAGGGTCTACAGCCTCAATTTTTGCACCCAGGTCCATGTCTCGTGGCCCTCTATCAGAATCCAGAGTTTTGAGAAGATGGGAGAAACTTCATTTTTCATCCCCCGAAAAAAAATGTAAGGGGTAACACTGTCATTTTTTTTTCTGGTCAAAATTTTGAGTTTCAATATCTCAGCTCTGGAAGGGTCTACGGCCTCAATTTTTGCACCCAGGTCCATGTCTCGTGGCCCTCTATCAGAATCCAGAGTTTTGAGAAGATTGGAGAAACTTAATTTTTCACCCCCCGAAAAAAAATGTAAGGGGTAACACTGTCATTTTTTTTTCTGGTCAAAATTTTGAGTTTCAATATCTCAGCTCTGGAAGGGTCTACAGCCTCAATTTTTGCACCCAGGTCCATGTCTCGTGACCCTCTATCAGAACCCAGAGTTTTGAGAAGATTGGAGAAAGTTAATTTTTCACCCCCCGAAAAAAAATGTAAGGGGTAACACTGTCATTTTTTTTTCTGGTCAAAATTTTGAGTTTCAATATCTCAGCTCTGGAAGGGTCTACAGCCTCAATTTTTGCACCCAGGTCCATGTCTTGTGGCCCTCTATCAGAATCCAGAGTTTTGAGAAGATTGGAGAAACTTAATTTTTCACCCCCCGAAAAAAAATGTAAGGGGTAACACTGTCATTTTTTTTCTGGTCAAAATTTTTAGTTTCAATGTCTCAGTTCTGGAAGGGTCTACGGCCTCAATTTTTGCACCCAGGTCCATGTCTCGTGGCCCTCTATCAGAATCCAGAGTTTTGAGAAGATCGGAGAAAGTTAATTTTTCACCCCCCGAAAAAAAAATGTAAGGGGTAACACTGTCATTTTTTTTTCTGGTCAAAATTTTGAGTTTCAATATCTCAGCTCTGGAAGGGTCTACAGCCTCAATTTTTGCACCCAGGTCCATGTCTCGTGACCCTCTATCAGAACCCAGAGTTTTGAGAAGATTGGAGAAAGTTAATTTTTCACCCCCCGAAAAAAAATGTAAGGGGTAACACTGTCATTTTTTTTTTCTGGTCAAAATTTTGAGTTTCAATATCTCAGCTCTGGAAGGGTCTACAGCCTCAATTTTTGCACCCAGGTCCATGTCTTGTGGCCCTCTATCAGAATCCAGAGTTTTGAGAAGATTGGAGAAACTTAATTTTTCACCCCCCGAAAAAAAATGTAAGGGGTAACACTGTCATTTTTTTTCTGGTCAAAATTTTGAGTTTCAATGTCTCAGTTCTGGAAGGGTCTACGGCCTCAATTTTTGCACCCAGGTCCATGTCTCGTGGCCCTCTATCAGAATCCAGAGTTTTGAGAAGATCGGAGAAAGTTAATTTTTCACCCCCCGAAAAAAAATGTAAGGGGTAACACTGTCATTTTTTTTTCTGGTCAAAATTTTGAGTTTCAATATCTCAGCTCTGGAAGGGTCTACAGCCTCAATTTTTGCACCCAGGTCCATGTCTCGTGGCCCTCTATCAGAATCCAGAGTTTTGAGAAGATTGGAGAAACTTCATTTTTCACCCCCCGAAAAAAAAATGTAAGGGGTAACACTGTCATTTTTTTTTTTCTGGGCAAAATTTTGAGTTTCAATATCTCAGCTCTGGAAGGGTCTACGGCCTCAATTTTTGCACCCAGGTCCATGTCTCGTGGCCGTCTATCAGAATCCAGAGTTTTGAGAAGATTGGAGAAACTTAATTTTTCACCCCCCGAAAAAAAATGTAAGGGGTAACACTGTCATTTTTTTTTCTGGTCAAAATTTTGAGTTTCAATATCTCAACTCTGGAAGGGTCTACGGCCTCAATTTTTGCACCCAGGTCCATGTCTCGTGGCCCTCTATCAGAATCCAGAGTTTTGAGAAGATCGGAGAAAGTTAATTTTTCACCCCCCGAAAAAAAATGTAAGGGGTAACACTGTCATTTTTTTTTTTCTGGTCAAAATTTTGAGTTTCAATATCTCAGCTCTGGAAGGGTCTACAGCCTCAATTTTTGCACCCAGGTCCATGTCTTGTGGCCCTCTATCAGAATCCAGAGTTTTGAGAAGATCGGAGAAAGTTAATTTTTCACCCCCCGAAAAAAAATGTAAGGGGTAACACTGTCATTTTTTTTTTCTGGTCAAAATTTTGAGTTTCAATATCTCAGCTCTGGAAGGGTCTACGGCCTCAATTTTTGCACCCAGGTCCATGTCTCGTGGCCCTCTATCAGAATCCAGAGTTTTGAGAAGATCGGAGAAAGTTAATTTTTCACCCCCCGAAAAAAAATGTAAGGGGTAACACTGTCATTTTTTTTTCTGGTCAAAATTTTGAGTTTCAATATCTCAGCTCTGGAAGGGTCTACAGCCTCAATTTTTGCACCCAGGTCCATGTCTCGTGGCCCTCTATCAGAATCCAGAGTTTTGAGAAGATCGGAGAAACTTCATTTTTCACCCCCCGAAAAAAAATGTAAGGGGTAACACTGTCATTTTTTTTTTCTGGTCAAAATTTTGAGTTTCAATATCTCAGCTCTGGAAGGGTCTACGGCCTCAATTTTTGCACCCAGGTCCATGTCTCGTGGCCCTCTATCAGAATCCAGAGTTTTGAGAAGATCGGAGAAAGTTAATTTTTCACCCCCCGAAAAAAATGTAAGGGGTAACACTGTCATTTTTTTTTCTGGTCAAAATTTTGAGTGTCAATATCTCAGCTCTGGAAGGGTCTACAGCCTCAATTTTTGCACCCAGGTCCATGTCTCGTGGCCCTCTATCAGATTCCAGAGTTTTGAGAAGATTGGAGAAAGGTAATTTTTCACCCCCCGAAAAAAAATGTAAGGGGTAACACTGTCATTTTTTTTTCTCGTCAAAATTTTGAGTTTCAATATCTCAGCTCTGGAAGGGTCTACGGCCTCAGTTTTTGCACCCAGGTCCATGTCTCGTGGCCCTCTATCAGAATCCAGAGTTTTGAGAAGATTGGAGAAAGTTAATTTTTCACCCCCCGAAAAAAAATGTAAGGGGTAACACTGTCATTTTTTTTTCTGGTTAAAATTTTGAGTTTCAATATCTCAGCTCTGGAAGGGTCTACAGCCTCAATTTTTGCACCCAGGTCCATGTCTCGTGGCCCTCTATCAGAATCCAGAGTTTTGAGAAGATGGGAGAAACTTCATTTTTCACCCCCCGAAAAAAAATGTAAGGGGTAACACTGTCATTTTTTTTCTGGTCAAAATTTTGAGTTTCAATATCTCAGCTCTGGAAGGGTCTACAGCCTCAATTTTTGCACCCATGTCCATGTCTCGTGGCCCTCTATCAGAATCCAGCGTTTTGAGAAGATTGGAGAAACTTCATTTTTCACACCCCGAAAAAAAATGTAAGGGGTAACACTGTCATTTTTTTTTTCTGGTCAAAATTTTGAGTTTCAATATCTCAGCTCTGGAAGGGTCTACAGCCTCAATTTTTGCACCCAGGTCCATGTCTTGTGGCCGTCTATCAGAATCCAGAGTTTTGAGAAGATTGGAGAAACTTAATTTTTCACCCCCCGAAAAAAAATGTAAGGGGTAACACTGTCATTTTTTTTTCTGGTCAAAATTTTGAGTTTCAATATCTCAGCTCTGGAAGGGTCTACTGCCTCAATTTTTGCACCCAGGTCCATGTCTCGTGGCCCTCTATCAGAATCCAGAGTTTTGAGAAGATCGGAGAAAGTTAATTTTTCACCCCCCGAAAAAAAATGTAAGGGGTAACACTGTCATTTTTTTCTGGTCAAAATTTTGAGTTTCAATATCTCAGCTCTGGAAGGGTCTACAGCCTCAATTTTTGCACCCAGGTCCATGTCTCGTGGCCCTCTATCAGAATCCAGAGTTTTGAGAAGATCGGAGAAAGTTAATTTTTCACCCCCCGAAAAAAATGTAAGGGGTAACACTGTCATTTTTTTTTCTGGGCAAAATTTTGAGTTTCAATATCTCAGCTCTGGAAGGGTCTACAGCCTCAATTTTTGCACCCAGGTCCATGTCTTGTGGCCCTCTATCAGAATCCAGAGTTTTGAGAAGATCGGAGAAAGTTAATTTTTCACCCCCCCGAAAAAAAAATGTAAGGGGTAACACTGTCATTTTTTTTTCTGGTCAAAATTTTGAGTTTCAATATCTCAGCTCTGGAAGGGTCTACGGCCTCAATTTTTGCACCCAGGTCCATGTCTTGTGGCCCTCTATCAGAATCCAGAGTTTTGAGAAGATTGGAGAAACTTAATTTTTCACCCCCGAAAAAACCCCCGTAAGGGGTTTTCACCCCCGTAAGGGGTAACACTGTCATTTTTTTTTCTGGTCAAAATTTTGAGTTTCAATATCTCAGCTCTGGAAGGGTCTACGGCCTCAATTTTTGCACCCAGGTCCATGTCTCGTGGCCCTCTATCAGAATCCAGAGTTTTGAGAAGATCGGAGAAAGTTAATTTTTCACCCCCCGAAAAAAAATGTAAGGGGTAACACTGTCATTTTTTTTTTCTGGTCAAAATTTTGAGTTTCAATATCTCAGCTCTGGAAGGGTCTACAGCCTCAATTTTTGCACCCAGGTCCATGTCTCGGGGCCCTCTATCAGAATCCAGAGTTTTGAGAAGATCGGAGAAAGTTAATTTTTCACCCCCCGAAAAAAATGTAAGGGGTAACACTGTCATTTTTTTTTTCTGGTCAAAATTTTGAGTTTCAATATCTCAGCTCTGGAAGGGTCTACGGCCTCAATTTTTGCACCCAGGTCCATGTCTCGTGGCCCTCTATCAGAATCCAGAGTTTTGAGAAGATCGGAGAAAGTTAATTTTTCACCCCCCGAAAAAAATGTAAGGGGTAACACTGTCATTTTTTTTTCTGGTCAAAATTTTGAGTTTCAATATCTCAGCTCTGGAAGGGTCTACAGCCTCAATTTTTGCACCCAGGTCCATGTCTCGTGGCCCTCTATCAGAATCCAGAGTTTTGAGAAGATTGGAGAAACTTAATTTTTCACCCCCCAAAAAAAATGTAAGGGGTAACACTGTCATTTTTTTTTCTGGTCAAAATTTTGAGTTTCAATATCTCAGCTCTGGAAGGGTCTACGGCCTCAATTTTTGCACCCAGGTCCATGTCTCGTGGCCCTCTATCAGAATCCAGAGTTTTGAGAAGATTGGAGAAACTTAATTTTTCACCCCCCGAAAAAAAATGTAAGGGGTAACACTGTCATTTTTTTTCTGGTCAAAATTTTGAGTTTCAATATCTCAGCTCTGGAAGGGTCTACAGCCTCAATTTTTGCACCCAGGTCCATGTCTCGTGGCCCTCTATCAGAATCCAGAGTTTTGAGAAGATTGGAGAAAGTTAATTTTTCACCCCCCGAAAAAAAATGTAAGGGGTAACACTGTCATTTTTTTTTCTCGTCAAAATTTTGAGTTTCAATATCTCAGCTCTGGAAGGGTCTACAGCCTCAATTTTTGCACCCAGGTCCATGTCTCGTGGCCCTCTATCAGAATCCAGAGTTTTGAGAAGATTGGAGAAACTTAATTTTTCACCCCCCGAAAAAAAATGTAAGGGGTAACACTGTCATTTTTTTTTCTGGTCAAAATTTTGAGTTTCAATATCTCAGCTCTGGAAGGGTCTACAGCCTCAATTTTTGCACCCAGGTCCATGTCGCGTGTCCCTCTATCAGAATCCAGAGTTTTGAGAAGATTGGAGAAACTTAATTTTTCACCCCCCGAAAAAAAATGTAAGGGGTAACACTGTCGTTTTTTTTTTCTGGACAAAATTTTGAGTTTCAATATCTCAGCTCTGGAAGGGTCTACGGCCTCCATTTTTGCACTCAGGTCTAAGTGTCATGGCCATCTATCAGAATCCAGAGTGCAAAAATGGAGGCTCTAGACCCTTCCAGAGCTGAGATATCGAAACTCAAAATTTCGACCAGAAAAAAACGACAGTGTTACCCCTTACGTTTTTTTTTTATTTTGGGCGAAAAATTAAGTTTCCCCAATCTTCTCAAAACTCAGGATTCTGGTAGAGGGCCATGAGACTTAGACCGAATTGCAAAAATGGAGGCTCTAGACCCTTCCAGACCTGAGATATCAAAACTCAAAATTTCGACCAGAAAAAAAAAAACGACAGTGTTACCCCTTACGTTTTTTTTTTTTTTGGGCGAAAAATTAAGTTTCCCCAATATTCTCAAAACTCTGGATTCTGATAGAGGGCCATGAGACTTAGACCTGAGTGCAAAATGGAGGCTCTAGACCCTTCCAGAGCGGAAATATCGAAACTTAAAATTTCGACCCGAAAAAAAAAAAAACGAAAGGGGTAACACTGTCGTTTTTTTTTTTTTGTTTTTTTTTTTTTCGGGTCGAAATTTTTAGGTTCTCTGATCTTCTTGAAACTCTGGATTCTGATAGAGGGCCATGAGACTTAGACCTGAGTGCAAAAATGGAGGCTCTAGACCCTTCCAGAGCTGATATATCGAAACTTAAAATTTCAACCCGAAAAAAAAAAAACGACAGTGTTACCCCTTACGTTTCTTTTTTTTTTATGGGGGGGAATTAGGTTTCCCCAATCTTCTCAAAACTCTGGATTCCGATAAAGGGCCATTAGACTTAGACCTGAGTGCAAAAATGGAGGCTCTAGACCCTTCCAGAGCTGAGATATCTAAACTTAAAATTTCGACCCGGAAAAAAAAAATGAAAGGGGTACCACTGCTTTTTTGTTCTAACAAAAGAAAGATGCACACAGAAAATGACTCTTATATGACCAGATTGATTGATTCGAATATATTTTTCAGTTTGTTACAAACAATTTGCAATCTGTAAAACAAAAACCTCAGAATTATAGTTAAAACGGTATACTGCTGGAATTTTTTTTGACCTTGAGAAAAAGCTTAAAGTACAGACCAACAACTTTTATGTTTATTAATATATTTCATGTTGGTACATTTTTGGGAAGTACACCTGTTTTGACCTGATGTCCATTGGAATGGACAAAAAAAATCACAATGAAAGCAATTATATATTTTTCCCCACTTGTTTTCATTTATAGAAACGTCTTGAGATGGGAAAATGTACTTTTATATTTTTCAGAAACTTGAAGCATAATTCAGGTCTGAGGGGGTTAAGCAATTTTCAACTTTTAATAAGTTATACAAGTAGGAAATCAGCTCTCCAGAGAGTTCATGTTCTCTTAAAAAATTATTTTAGCTTGATTTTGTTTGAAATGATGTCCCAGTTCATTCTTCGATTTTGGGACCTTTATGATGTTTTTTTTCACAGTGGAGGGTAATGTTATACATAGATTGCATCACATCTTTTCGATGTTAAGAAAACTGCTTTGGTTTTTTATGCTTAATTCATAATTTTTTTTCTAAACAATCTTCTGCAGGGACACTGGGCTTCATCCATGTTTAGACTCCATTCACTCAAATCAGGTTGGTGGAACTTACCTCAGCATGACATCAACAGTGCTCCACAATGAGGAGCTTCAGGTGCCATCGTACAACCTTGGAATCAAATCAGCTATTCCCTACAGAGGAAAAGAGAAACTGTGGTTTACCATGTATTTATTTATTTTTTTAAGATGCCTGCTTTAAAAACCCTGACCAAGCAGCGGAAGCCAAGAATGTCACTCCTCTATGATACCCGTCTAATGAGGCTCTATAGCTAACTTTCAGCTCAACATAATATGAATTATTTGTCATCTGTGTGTGTGTGTGTGTGTGTGTGTGTGTGTGTGTGTGTGTGTGTCTTCGGAAAGGTTGAGTAAATCAGGATGAAGGAAAGCCTTGACGAAGAGATGTGGCATTAGCCCGAGGGCTCGTAGCACAGTGAGGGTAGTTAGCTCACAACATACTGCCATCATTAGGACTGCAGCCTGGCCACTGCAGTCACACACACTCACAGCGCTATCAAAAACTCCCAGCGAATCAAGCAACACATGCCACCTCCCATTCGCCTGACTACCCTTCCTCTAAATATCAAAGCATCTCTTTATTTCTTCTCTAACGCACGCTAGTTTACTTTAGCAATTTAGTTTCAGTGATTGAATGTGTCTATACTGTTTGTTATGCTGTTCCACAGGGTCATAAAGTGTCTTTGAAAATGAACATTGACATTAAAATGATTAAGAACAGAAAGGTACAATAAATCTTTTACAGTAATAGTTCTTTCAAACATGAAAATTCTGTTGTGCATTTTTTTATTATTATGATCTATTGGCGCTTTTCCACTCCATGGTGCAGCTCAGTACTGCTCACTTTTGGCGGGTTTTCCACTGTGTACAGGACCTACTACTTGGTACTTTTTCAGTAAGCTGTACCAAGCAAGCAGTACCAACACTAAAATCCATAAAATGTGACGTGTAAACATTATAGATCACTGATTGGTCAAAGAGACCATCAGCGTCATTGGATTGGCAATACAAGACAACAAACCTGCTAGATTTAAAAAACAACAGCAACCGCAGTATCATTTGTTCAACTTTTTTAAACGACTTGCTTTAAACAACCGTCACACACAACTTAAAAAAATGACTGACACAGTCATAGGTCAGTAGATGAGGTGGCGAACAAACGATCAGCAGAGCCAGCCCAAGGCATGAGCGAACTAAGCGGCCGCTTAGCGGCCGCCACCAGGGGGCCCCCTAATCGGGGTAATTTTTTATTTTTATTTTTTTTAGATGACTTAAACAAGTGACATAAATCAATGAATTTATGGATATGACTGAATGAATCATTCAAGACAACAAAACTCTGATTTAATGATCAATATACCTGCCTACAAGTTACAACTGCTGCTGTGTCTGCCAGCGTTTAAGTCATGCGCATAATCCTCTAGACACCTCGCGCGTGCATAGACAATTTATTCGCAACTGCGCCTAGTCACGGTATCGGTATTGGAGAAAACAGCCCGCAGGGGAACTTAACCTTCAAGGTGTAAGGGTAGCAGTTTGAACTCTTCTCCACTTTATTATACCACACATCCGACCTCCAAAAACCCGCGACACTCTCCAGTACCCTACCAAGTGCGCACAGCCGATCTACGGCAAGCCCCGAGGGGAAAAATACATTGCATACACAAATACAACGAGCGCCAGAACAACATTACCGGTATTATAGTAACAGACTTTGTTGGATTATGTCATGTAATATCTAACAAAGTCTGTTACGATAATAATAATGATAATAATAATAATCATGATAAAGCTTTTTGAGGACAGTTACACTGTATTGAGACAGTTGAGAAATAGTAGGCCAAATATTTTTAGTTTTCAACAAGCTTGTTGAAGCCTTGCTCTTATTTTTCTCAGTTTTGTCATAATTTTAGCAAATAATTTCTTTTATATGTTTTGATACAGTTTTAAGACTGTTAAAACTTTTTTTTTATTTAAGTAGGCATCTATTTTTTTATTAAGTATTAATTTTGTTGTAGCCTACATAACCTAAGTGTATTCATTTATAATGCATCATTGCGTGACATTTGTGTCAATAATCGCCAAACACAGGTGACTTCGCGTCGTGGGAAGGGCCCCCAAATCCAATTCTGCTTAAGGCCCCCAAAAGGCTCGGGCCGGCTCTGACGATAAAAAAATATACAAGTCCAAATATACGACTTGTATATTTTTACATATACGTCGTATATGTAAATATACAGTCGTATATTTTAAATATACGACTGTATATAAAAAATATACAGTCTAAAGTGTATATTTATAGCCTTTTCTCACAGCACTTGATATAATTAAACTTGTCAATTTGATGGCGGATCCAGAGAGGTTCAAATGACAATTATCAGTGACAACTGGAGATTCACCTGTTGTAAGCAAAAGACTTAGTTCAGACTTCGGAGTGGCTACAGAAAAAAAGAGACTGCAACCGGACCCATGCGAAAACAAGCTAAGTGTATCCCCATGACGGTTGCAAGTCACACAGGGATTGAAACACTGCACATTAAAAAATTGCATTATACTGATATGACTGTATGTCCTTACCAGTATCTGCTTTTCCTCCAGGAAGTTGAGGGATTTATCAAGGACATTTAGATCCTCAACAGTTGATGCCTGCCCTTATAAAACAAAAACATGAGATCATTATTTACAAAAACTTTAATTCCAGAAAACTTTAGTAACAATGCACATTGCACAGATAATCATTTGCCATATGTAATGTATTGACTATTAACTAATTGCAATAGGCTCTGCCATTTTGGTTTTGACTTCCACATTATGGATTGTATGAAATATTACTTAACAATAAGTAATATTTAAATAATGATACCTTTGCAAATCATAAGCTAATGATTAATTACAGCAGACAACTGAAGTAGCTTTGACCCATTGTGGTAATGATGAACACATTTATTTACACTGTTAGTTAATAAACTATATTATTTATGAATTAATACATTATGGCACATTTAATCAATTAATTAATATATTACTTAAAATATTAATATAGACTCTTTATTAGTTGCTGATGCAGTATAATTGTGTCATACATTGACTCGTGATTTATCTGTGCATTAGTTAAAGCCACAATCTGTATTTTTTCGGCTTTAAAAATAGCAAAAATAACTGTATCTATGTTATATATTTTTATTAGATGTGTACTTACATTATCCCGACAGTTTCAACCAACTTTCAAATACGGAGAAATTTATAGTTTAATTCGAAGACACGGGACGTTTCTTTATTTCCGTTTCGTCGTCCGTCTATGGCGTCATATAACCTTTGACTCCACTATTTTCTCTAACTTCCTTGCGGAACCCGGCGAAACCACCAAACACAAAGGGGAACACTGGACTACCGCCAAGAAAGCATAGAAAATGACGAAGAAAAAAAAGTAAGACGTATTTTTATGCGTGTAAATCACGTGCCCGCTCACTCAGACGAGATGCACTGTCCCCGGTGCTGCGCGCGCATATAGCGCTGCCCGTTCCGGTCGTCTCATTCAAATCAGCCAACTGTTGCTGTTAGCGAGCCGCGCAGGAGAAGTATGACACAGGTAAACATTGGGGTTGCATTTAAAGCTTCTTGACAAGCTAAATCTACAGAGAGATGCCGTATATCCGTATATTTTGTAAAAACGATCATGTCATGTCATGAGCTGAGCTGGTTGTCATTGACAGCGACAACAACTCCCG
The DNA here is from genome assembly GCA_038021265.1 of Cyprinella venusta. NCBI lineage: Eukaryota > Metazoa > Chordata > Actinopteri > Cypriniformes > Leuciscidae > Cyprinella > Cyprinella venusta. The sequence goes on from CM075877.1 coordinate 23,104,890, forward strand.
CGAGCCCACGCTCTTTCCTGACGTCATCAAAGTACGTCTTTGTTATTATGTGAAATGAGTGACCTCTGGTGGCCAAAAAAATTACATATTGTCCGTTTAAGTATGAATTAATGCGAATAAAGTACGAATATAAGTGCACCCGTATTGTAAAATGTTACCAGAACTTGTAAAAAATAAAATGGTTAAGCAGGAATTTAATTAAAATAAATCACATTCGCACCACATGACATTTTTTTAAGGCTACTGCCAAATTATCTAGATAAATAAACGTTTAATCATATCATATTAGGCTTATTTCTTAGTATTTTAAAATTGGCTGTCGAAAATCATACATTGATGTCCGACAAGCACATTTTACACAATAAAGTGATCTAGAATCCACAAAGGACAAGTATGGCCACTAAGTAAAAAAATATATGTATATATTTTGCGAGTCATGTGGAGGACTCTGTAAAATTAATATAAATTAATGCATTAAATTCACATGCTAGTCGTTTCCCCGACTCCTCCAACAACAGCGGCCTACCCCCAGCGAACGTGTTGGCGCACGTTCAGTTCAGTCTGACAAATGTGCGCTGAGGCATCATTCCTATATCACTACTTGTACTATAGTAGTTATTATATAAAAGTCATTTTTAACTACATCAACTAGGTAAATTAACTGTTACTCTGGTAGTTAAATAGCAGATCAGGTGGATATTTGCGCGCAGCCCAGTCCACATAAAATAAAATAAAACTAATAAACACCCATATTTATTTATATTTTCGTTACCTCTGTTCACTCACCTTCCACAGCAGGTATATCCAGATGTTGAAAAGTGTGCAGTCAGTGCCCGCGCAGACAGTATAATGGCTGCTGGTCTGGAGTGAAAACGGGTGAGGTCTTTCCGGGTCTTTCCCACAAGAGGGTAGAGCGGAGGAAATTGATGCCTAACTGTGATTGGTTAGGAATTAATTTCAAATTGATGCCTAACTGTGATTGGTTAGGAATTAAGGCCCGTTCACACCAAGCACGATAACTATAAAGATAACTATAAAGATATAATTCTAAAAATCGTTCTCCATATTAAAGAATAACAGAGTTCACACCACAGCTATAACGATAAAGATATGAGGAACGATATCGTTTGGATCACTTTCAGAACGATTTTTTTCCAGCTGTTCAACGATAAAACACTGACAACCAATCAGAATCGTGCATTTAAAATGGTAGATGACATTGCAGATAAGTTAATCGTCAAGGTACAAAAAAAATCATCAACTGTTTGACAAGTCAAACTCACTTTTCAATGATAAATTAAAAAAGATGGATATATGTAAAGCATCCTGGGAATAAACGGTGAGAAGTTTATTCACAACGAGATTATGTAGTTTAGCATAGTGTTACAAAATTACCTCAGGTAGGCTATCCAGCGCTAGTTGACAACATTGCTGAAGTAGGTGATGTTTTTATCCCATCATTGAATTCGTCAGCTAAATCCATCTTTCAGTCTAGAAATGCTAGATTCACTGTTTAGATGCGCTCCCAACACCTCTCGTCTTTTAAGGATATCGATCGTGTACCAAAAACAGCGCCTGTTTTTCCTTTTGATATTTGTTTGTAACGTAAAGCAGCAACAGCAGGTAATTTGCGAGCGCGCGCGCGCGCACTACTCTGAAACCGCAGCGCGCGTGCATGCTTAGAATAAAAAGAACGTTATCGGTCGTTGGTGTGGACGCATATATAGTTATCTTTATCGTTATCTTGACCATTTCAAAAGATGTAAACAACACTGGCCCAGAAGCACTTCCTGTTTCAATTTGTAACTGTATTCTTTATTTTACATGTAAAGAAACTTCTTAAAGATGTTTGTTTAACTTATTGTTTCAGTTTTAAATGTTCTGTTGGTTGTATTTTATCCCAGCTTTTATGTAGTGTTAAAAAACTGAAACAGGAAGTGCTTCTGGGCCAGTGTTGTTTACATCTTTTGAAATGATCGTGCTTAGTGTGAACGGGCCTTTAATTTCAAATTGATGCCTAACTGTGATTGGTTAGGGATTCATTTAAAATTTCTTCGGTTACCTGCAACATTCTAAAAAATGTTGCACACTTCAATAAGCTAGTTAAATTGATTTTATTATTATTGTTATTCATATTATTATCATTATTAATAATAACTACTGCGTTTGTCTGACAGCTGCACTGTTATGAAGCACAACTTGATAAAGAAATTATGGGTGCAATATGTCTATTTGTTTCTCATGGGATGCAAATGAATATATGTGTTATATACGCTATAAACAAAATTTCAGGGCCATGAGGTCCAACTCACCTGATAAGTAGCCCTAATTAAAAACATTTGTTGTCGGACATATGCTATACAGATGTTGGTTACTGTTACCCTGTCACTACCTGAATTCTGAATTCATTAGTCACCGATAAACTGCTGTATTGTGACTTTGGAGATTTTGATTACCCAAATGCACAACTTAAAGAGGTAATTCACATTTCACCCACAGAGTGTATTTGCTGTTCTATAATGTAGATCATCCAATTTTGAACCATAAAGTCTTTCCCTCTTGTGAGAATGAAAACCTTACCGGGAGTGTGCTGCTCCAAATTGAATAAAGTGTACTGTACACCTGCAAACAACATAATTTGAGCATCAACCCAGCTGATTTTTTTTTTTTGTAAATATGTAAAACACAGGGTGGTTTATGATTTATTATATAATTGTAGAAATAAGTATAAACCATTAATAAACCCAAAACCAATGTGTTAGGCACACATTCAGTCGCTTGCTTGCAGGTTGTACTTCATTCATTTTTAGATCAGCACACTCCTGGTGAAGAGCTTGTTCTTCTGACAAGGAACACACTGGGTCAACTTGATCTATTACACTTGCATGAACCAGAAAATCTATGGATAAACCAAACTATCACCAATAAAGAGCAATGCTTACAGTAAGTTTGACGTTTAGGTTACAAAGACTTCAGTCTAAATTATTCATAAGTATAAAGTTGGTGTATTTTAGACATTGAATTTCTCTTACCCAAGACCACAACTGAAATCATACCAAATATGTCTAATGTTGCCTGCATCCTATTTAAGATGTATATATACATTAGCATGCTGACATTTGTGTTTTGTTTAGGAACCTTGATGTGCAGTCAACAAAACAAAAACATCTAATAATGGAATGTTGTGTTGTCTAGATGTTAACATAGTGACATTGCTGGGTTTAGACCACCATACCTCATGACAATTTAGAAGTGAGATTGTGACCCAACAAAACGTTTTAGTATTTGACATCATTATGATGTTAGCTTGAAACGTTGGCTCAACGTTGGAATTTAGTTACTGTACAACGCAACCTAAAAATAACAAAAGAACAACGTCTAACGATGTTAGAATTTGACGTTATATGGATGTTACCATAATGACGTTGAAGAGACATGGATTTTTGGTCACCATACCTCATGACTAAATGTCAGTATTTGACAACAATATGATGTTGGTTTGAGACGTTGGCTTAACGTTGGATTTTAGTTACTTTACAACACAACCTAAAAATAATAAAAGATCAATGTCTAATGATGTTAGAATTTGACATTGTGTGGATGTTACCATTATGACGTTAAGGTTGTGGTCACCATACCGACTTAATGTCAATGTTTGACGTAAATATGACATTGTCTGGAGATGTTGGCTTGGCGTTGTATTTTGGTTTGTTAATACCACAACCTAAAACCAACAAAATAACAATGTCTAATGATTTCAGAATTTGACATAGTGCAGACATCAACATTATGACGTCAAGATGATGTTGGGTTTTGGTCACCACACATCACAAATAAATGTTTGTCGTGGGACGTTGTGTTGAGACGTTGGCTTGACGTTGTATTTTGATGAGTAAATACCACAACCTGAAACCAACGTAATATCAACATCTAATGATGGTAGAATTTGACATTGTGTGGACGATGCATTATCACGTTAAGAACATATTGGGTTTTGGTCACCATACCTCACGACTAAATGTCAGTTTTTGACGTAAATATGACGTTGTCAGGAGACGTTGGCATGACGTTGTATTTTGGTTAGTTAATACCACAACCTAAAACCAACAAAATATCAACATCTAATGATTTCAGAATTTGACATTGTGCGGACATCAACATTATGACGTCAAGATGATGTTGGGGTTTGGTCACCACACATCACAAATAAATGTTTGTCATATGATGTTGTGTTGAGACGTTGGCTTGATGTTGTATTTTGATGAGTAAATACCACAACCTGAAAGCATAATATCAACGTCTAATGATGGACAAATTCCACCATCATTAGACGTTGATATTATGCTTTCAGGTTGTGGTATTTACTCATCAAAATACAACATCAAGCCAACGTCTCAACACAACATCATATGACAAACATTTATTTGTGATGTGTGGTGACCAAACCCCAACATCATCTTGACGTCATAATGTTGATGTCCGCACAATGTCAAATTCTGAAATCATTAGATGTTGATATTTTGTTGGTTTTAGGTTGTGGTATTAACTAACCAAAATACAACGTCATGCCAACGTCTCCTGACAACGTCATATTTACGTCAAAAACTGACATTTAGTCGTGAGGTATGGTGACCAAAACCCAATATGTTCTTAACGTGATAATGCATCGTCCATGGACGATGGAAGTTGGACGATGGACGATGCAACATGGAAGTTGAGATTGTCATTTTTTCCTTGTTGTGACGTATATCCCAGTGAAACGGCTTCTGAAATTAGAAAAAAAAAATGAAATGTAGGGCCGGGGTTGATTTCGTCCTCCGGGAACTGATTGGATCGTTGGAGATTGGGGATAGAAAAAAAAATGGCGGCAGATTTGAATGCGATTCTCTGAGGGGCAGATTATAAGGGTACATACATTTTTGAAAAATATATGAAGTGCACAGATAAATCATTTATAATAAACACTACAATATTACATATAAAAAGATTTGTCATATTTGATTTCATGCCAACTCTAAGGGCTAAGGCTGGGTGATATAAATCAATATTAATATTTGTGGTGATAAAACAAATCTACAATATCGATGATTAAGAAATTAGGACATAAATAACAAGACATGTCTTTCATCCATGTTTACATCGCTTTTGTTGTAAATGAATTGCTATATTTTCATTTGATTACATTTTAAAAGATGGATTGTCAAAGATTTGTGAATTCAACAGATGGGGGTAAAGCCGATTTTACAGGTTAGATTTTAAAGCTGATTTTACAGGCTATATGGCTTCAGAAGACTTGGAATACATGGCACCAGTTATATAGTTTTTAAATAATTTTGTGGTAACTTTCCGTCCTTTTTTGGAACTTCTCAGCTCCTGGTCCCCATTCACTTTGATTGCATAAAAAGAGCAGCATGAGCATTCCTTAAAGCATCTTCCTTTGTGTTTCAAGGAACAAAGAATGTCATACAGGTTTAAAACGGCATAAATTGAGAAGCTGATGTCAGAATGATGTCATTTTTGGATAAGACACAACTCAGACACCCAATCATATAAATATGAAATGCATATTTTTGTTGTAATAAGTGCCTGAGGTGTGTAATATGGAAGCCTGCAGCTAATGTTCTATACTGTATATCTGCGTATTTCCCTCATTGTGGTGTTTTGCATTCGATTGTAAAGTGTGACACATAATCACGGCAGCAGTGAAGGCCTCATCATAAGCCCCTCAGCTCAGAATTACCATTCTGCTGTCAGTCCATTTCTCATCTGTTCCTCCACCCAAAGCTGTCCTGTCATCCAGCAGATTCGGGCCACCAGCAACACTCATCTCATTACCAAAGTACACAGTGCCTCTGTGGGTTTCCGGCCCTGTCTCTGTCTCCTCTCTCAAACACACATATACACTCAAGTTGTTTTTTCTTCTTCCCTGAGCTTAAAAAGTATAGAGTCTCCCAGGAAGTACTGACAGCTTGAGGCGACAACCGGATGAAGTGACAGTAGGAAGCCACTCATTATGATCACCTCTTCCTATTTCTTTCCTTTTCCTCTTTTTCATTTCCACCTTTTTCCTCTCTCCCGTCCTTGATCTTCTTCCCCCTTGACCTGGTCATGATTTATTAACCAACACGTCCATGTCATACCTGCCACAGAGGAAAGCAGCAGACCACTCCATAACATCCTTCCCATTTCTCATGCCACACAATATAGACTGTTGTCTTTTCTCTACTATTGTACGATTTTTGTGAGCACGGACAACCAACCATCAGAACCTACAACACAGTCTATCAAATAGCCAATTGACCTTTTTCACATTTTAGACATTTCACATTTTTCTCAGAAGCGGAAGTCGTCATCGTAAGGCAAACTGACTATGCATTATTGCATTAACTATCGATCATTATTGCATTAACTATCGGACTATAACAGATTCGATCTGATTCAACAGCCATATAAAAGGTAAGCATGCATGGCTGTACAAAATTGTTAAAATCTTAAGGGTCAATTAACAGTGAGGGATACATTTTTTATTAAATTATTCCTTAATTAAGCACTATATTATGTAAGTTATAAACTTTGATGAGATGCCATTTCTGAAATTAGATATTTTTAAATCTTGAATTCACTAAAAACGTCATAATAGGTCTAGTTAATTAAAGGGACAATGTGTAGGAATTGCTGCCATCTAGCGGTGAAAATGTATTTTGCATTCAAACGAATTGTGCTCTCCAGCGCCTGGCTTTTCAAATGCACGTTGCATCCATTGACAGTAAAAGAAATGGACAGAGCCTATTTCCAAAAAAAGTGGAGTATCCCTTTAAAATCAAGATTTCTGAGAACATAAACAACTCTAAATATATATCAGTCCAAAAACATATTTGATCTCTTTGGTCTCTCAGAAAATGTTTCTTTGAACACAAACAAGTAATAACTCATTTGTTTGACATCCTCTTGAACAGATCTTCCACAGATCGTGGTCATTCACAGGGATGAAGGAGAAGGATACAGCGTTTAATTTAGAGAAAACACACGCTGAAAGAGCACCTATGAAGTGAAAGGGAATTCGCCGGATTCAAAAGGTGAATTGATGGTTCTTCCAAGGTTAAGAGAGAATCCTAAAAGACACAGCATCACAACATAATAGCATAGAGTGGAGTTGTGTAGAAGAACAGGCAGTGATAGTTTGGTAAATGGACCCACCCTGAGTGCACCCTTTGGCAATATGTATCAGCCTTGAACACGCAGAATGCATATTTTCAGAGGAATTATGCTTAAAAAGAAAGTGGATGGGAACTGTGCTGGCAAACTAAACACAGCCAGTCAGTGTCTGTGTGGAATACGGATTGCAAAACGCATCATTTAAATTGAAAGTTTTTTAATGACACACTGTTGAAAGTTCACAAGCCACAATGTGGATTACAAAATCCATGTAAATAAATAAATGGTTATTAGTGCAATAACACAGATTTTGAGACGAATCGATATACATGTTGTCTCAAAGCAAATATTATTTCACTGGCAGCACACTAGACAACAACAAGTATTTTTAAAAGCTGAATCAAAATACAACTGCATATAAAATATGGATACAAAAACATGAATAATTCAGAGTGTTGAGGAGTTTCTTCTTAAAAAAAATGTAAAAAAAAAATAATAATAAAAAAATAGGGTGCCCAAAGAACTGAATGATTAGGAAAGTGTAACCTCATAGTTACCATTCAGAAAGTGATTTTTTTATTGTCTCCTCTTCATCCTTGACCTTCCAGTATACTACAGTACATCATGCTGGAAAGAATGATCTTCATTTGGATAAAATGAAAGTGAAAATAAAAATCCTTTTGATTTGAAAAATCCTCTATTTTACATGCATTTGTATTTGATTTAACATGGTGGATAATCACAGACATCATTCATCAATTTTTTTTTTTCAAGTTCAATTGATCCTTTGACCTTTGGGAAGGATTGTTGATATTCTTGTGAGGAAAAGCTTTGTAGAGGCTTTGGACATTTGTTGAAGAGTGGTCTGAATTGACTGATGTCTTATGAAGTTTGTTTCCATTCAGACAGAGACGATTCAGTATGTCCTCGAAAGGAAAAAAAAATAAACATTGCTTTTCTGGACTGAACAGAAAGCATATGTACTTGGATTGTTGACTAAATAACTCTTATTAAGACACAACTCTTCTAATAGACATCGCTGGATCCGAGAATTCGCAATGTCGAAGGCAGCAAGGTCTGGATGTTGTGTCGTATAGTGGCTTGTTTGTTCAATTTTAAAACGTTTGGTATCCAGAATATATCAGTAGTGTAATAACTGAAAAGTCTTTTTTGATTTGCCATACAGCCATCTGGATACAGAATACCTAGTACCAGGGTATAATATCTTTAGAAAAGATTGAAGGTCTTGCAGAGGAGGTGGGCTACTGATCTATAAAGACCATATAAACTAAGGAAACTGAATTAAACTGTATGGATATTGAATGTATGGCAACAAGAATGATTTTATCAACTGTTACACAGTCCAAACTGTTACACACTCCAGAAAAAAGCTAAATGTGCCCTGGCTTAATGAACAAGTATGGAATCTAATAAAGCTGAGGGATTATGCACTAAAATCTGCAATTAAGTCAGGGTTAGTCTATCATAGGAGAACCTTTCCGTTATAAAGTTGTAAATGAATTGAGGAAGGCAAAAGCAAAGGTTTTTTTGCCATTATAAATGACTCAAAAGCTAACAGTATAGGCAAACTTGGGAAAACATCAACAGAGCGTTAAAGAACACAACGAAAAATATAATAAAGAGCTTGAATTAAAAGTACAGTACATGGGATTTTAACTAAAGACAAAGATCAAATTTAATGTATTTCTCTATCAAGAGGAATGCTACACAACATCAGCCCGATATCTGTATTTTGGGAAAGGTGATAAATATTGTTGATCATGACGCCTTGGGAAGCATTTTGACCATGCTTCAATATCCGACACTTTAGGCACCCTTTAGTGTCAGTTAGATGACGTCCTAGGATCGCGTCATGTAACTGACGCTAAAGGGTGCCTAAAGCGTCGGATATTGAAGCATGGTCAAAATTGTCAGTTAGATGACGCCCTAGGATCACGTCATGTAACTGAAGCTAAAGGGTGCCTAAAGCATCGGATATTGAAGCATGGTACATATAGCTACATTTATATATATATATATATATATATATATATATATATATATATATATATATATATATAGTATATAGCGACAAATATAGCTACATTTATCTAAATAAAGAGCAGATGACGACAGAAGGCAAGTTCACATACTAACTCATTTTTATTAATACAGAACTGCATGCTACAGAGACTGTACAGCATTAACATTTATTCATTACAAAAACATGGTTTTTGGGAACCATTTCAAATAATGGAAAAAAAAACGGAAAAAAAAGGAACAAAAAAAATCGAAATAAAAACAAACCAAAATAAAAACATAAGAGCATAAAAGAGAACAGGAACATCACAGCCGTTAAGGAAACATTCAAACTATTCATCATTAGCATCTTAATAAACCAGAGAAGTAATCGACGGGTTACAGTTGCGTCATGTCAACTACAATGGCACCGAATGAATGATTCTCTTGTAGCTTTTTTTACAGCTTCTTGCAACATCAACATGCCTATTTTTTCTATCTACCTATATGTAGTAGTGTACTTAAAAGTGGCAGTTTGTGTTTTTTTGTAGTATTTCATAGTTTTTTATGAACCTCCTAATATACATAATTTGGCCCTTGAGGGTTTATACAGTATGACGTCCGTCTTTTAAGTTTAAATTTTATTATTTGACAATCTGCTACCAAACACATTTGTTATAGCAACATTTATACTACATACATAGCAATCTATGTAACGTCACAGCAAATCATGGTTGAAAAAGAAAAGAAAAAACAAACATTGGACAACGAAAGAACCTACAGCGTCATAAGAGGTGGAGAGGAAATTATCACAAATTTTGGCACGGGAAAAATCTGTACACGATCCTACAGTTAGGCGGAGATGAGAATGTGCAATAGAAAAGAAGGGCTTGAGACGAAATTCGACTATTGAAGACATGGAACCCACCGTCCCCGTTTCAAGTTTCCTTTTCACCTATTGTAAAATGGCTTATAGATATGTCTCTAGAAATTAAGTTGTGCATACATCTGTTTGTTGTTTTTTTGCTTTTTTGCATTTTTGCTTTTTTAGTTGTTTTTTTTTTGAGAATCTACACTGTACTTTAGGTGGAATCCTGGTTTTCAACAAAACAAAATAAAATAAAATAATAAAAACGAAATAAAATAATAAATTCATGTTAAAACAAAACATTTGAAACTTCAAAACCTCCTTGTAAAAATGGATCATTTATATATATATATAAGTTGCTTACGTTAAGAAAAAGAATATTTATACAATGTATTAAGAAAACGAAAAGATTTCAAAAAGGGACAACATACAAGATACAACAAGCAATCTCTAAAGCAATAAATACTACTGGTCCTAGCATTGTGACAGTTTGTATTGAATATCCCAAACCCCCCCACCCCCCCGTCCCACCCCACCAATCGAGTCCACCCACCCCAACCCGAGTCAACCTCCCTCCCCCTGGTAAACAACGACAAAAAAAGAAGGATAAAACAGACAACGCAATGGAACAATGCATATTAACACAGTAACCCCCCAAATTTCTGTACATTTAAACAAGAACAAGTAACATCACAATTAAAGTTGTTCCTCAGGCGGAGAGGTGTCTCCACAGTCCTCGTGCCCTCTGAGTTTTGGACAGCTGTAAAATGATTGGTTCACAAGCTCGTATTTAATACAAATAATGAAGGAGAACCAATTCTTTGAGAAAAGGGCTCACCGAATCCTCGCCTAGTTTTTATATCTGTCTTTAAACGTGTCTATGTAAAACTACATAACAAGTATGCATTTTTCTGTTGTACAGCTGAAAAACAAGCAATAAAATCAAATAAAAAAAAACAAATCATAAAAATTTGGCAGATTCACAAAGCTATACTCTACAACTTAGTGTATTTAATTATCAATATTTAATCATAATAATTTCATTTTTTAGATAATGACAGGTCAAATATTGACCAATGAACTTTGATAAAGAATTAACTAAATTTTCAAAGCCATATCGCATCAGAACACAGAATGAAAAAAGACAGAAGACTGACGGACAAACAGAGAAGCCAGTTTAAAAAAATTGACAAAGCTAGTCTATTGACTTAGTTACGAGTGAAAGGGGTTGCGTCGGGGTGGAGCTGGGCAGCAGAGAGTGGGAATGACAGACCGATGTGGGCCTGGAGGAGGCGGAGCCTGTGGGTCGGGACGACGGCACATCTGAGTGGTCCAAGGAGCCGTTGTGTGCCGAGCCGGATGTTTTGCTCGCCCTAGAGTTGTCCAACAGAGCTAAGGGTGGAGGCGGAGCCATGGAGAGGTGTTGGTGTTGGGACGACGAAAGCAGGGGGGGCGGTTTCATAGTCAGTGAGAGAGGTTGCATTTGTTCAGTCTGTGGTTTGGACTCTTTCGAGGACGGGGAGGGAGAAACCATGGAGGGGGAGGATGGGGGGGACTCTAGTAAGCTTCCGTCCGAAGAAGGAGGACTGGCACAGCTGCCTTCACCTTGAATGTAGCGAATGCACTTCTTTTTTCTCCTGAAAAGAAGGGGGGACATGTTGAATCTCTTGGTTTGAACAACAGAGTGAATCACACACAGCCCTAACGTCCATTTGAATGCACATATCTTCAAGTCGGGACACACATTTTGATCTCATTAGCGACTTTTGGCAGACCCACTTTCAGACTTTGCATGAAAACGGACGCTAGAGCTGGACGAGATTAGCGGTCTCGCTCTCACGTGGTGTCACACGATTACATGCAGAGAGGACAGGACAGTGGGAGAACGGGAGGAAGATGAACAGACCGAATGAGGATGATGAAAGATGTGAGGCCTACATTTCTCTTTGTTTTCCTTCGGCGGCACAACGCAACTCCAAACAAAAGAACTCCACCCCAGTTTCGCAAACCGCGAGGGGATCCATCCAGTTTACACATCAGCTTGAATTATTACACTCCTCTTTCTCCCTTCTTTTTTCCTGTCTTTTTCCTTGCATTCCTTCAGGGTAAGTTCAGATGGTGGGGTAAGAGGTTAGAGAGAAAGCGCTACTCTCAGCTTGCCCTTAAGACATATGTGTGAGCGCTCTGCACAGAGGTCGTGGTGCCATGTTTGCATTTCTGCTCGGGTCAGGACCCTCTCTCGTCTGCTACGCCTACGGCCAGCCATTCCAGCCAGCCACATCTCACCAGCGCCAAGCCAGCGCGCCGTGAGGTAGGGGTAGAGAGAGAGACGAGAGAGAGAGACGAGAAGTGATAGGGTGAGGGAAAGCGAGAGGAACGGAGAGAGCGGGAAAACCTCAGCGTACCTTGCCCTACCTGACCTGACCAACCCTCCCCCCCTTCCTCCCCAAAAACTCTCTTTATCCTGCCTAAAGGGCGAGCTCAGTGATGCAGCCGAGGCTAACTCCAAAAGAGAAAAGAAAGAGAGTAAAATAAAAGGGAATTAAATCAAAGACAGGGGGAGCCAGAGAGTTGCGGGAGAATCGGGTTCAATTACACGACTTCTTAGTGGTTTCGTCATGACAATAACAGCCAGGTAAGGATTGTTTCTCAAGTCATACCCCTGCCTGCTCTTATGCGTGTTGGTTTCAGACGAAAGTGCGAAAAAAGACAGAGAGACAGTCAGGGAGGTAGATGCACACTATGATGAGGAAAAATGACAAGAAGCGGGCGATTTTGGGGCGTAACTCTTGTCACGGCCACTTAAACCCATTTGGTGTACGGTGGAGGGATCTGCACAGAACAGACTTAATACAGAGGAGACATGGCACTTCAGGGTCAAAGATGGGTGAATAGAGACAGAGGTGTGTTTGTGTGATTCGTCTGCTACTCTAACCCTAGAGTACCCTGTGCCGTACATAACTGTACAGTGTCGTGAAGCTATGAACGTTTCAGGTCTGTCAATGCGCAAACTGCCTGGCAAACGGCAGCAAATAAGCTAATATCCATTTTTAAGAACCATATTGATTCTATGTATCTCCCTGTGTTCCTTATTGATTTAAAGGTCTCTGAGGGAATTTCTCCTGATGCATCTTTCAGGAAACAGAGCTGAGTGGGGTCTTTTAACCTTCCAGCTCCCTAAATCAAGACACAATTACCAGCGTTTCTCTCAGCACAGCCCGAAAACGCACAAGTTATTCCTCTGAATAACAAGCAGTGCTGATGAGCGGCACTACACCCCTCAAAAAATACCACCCCATCAACTGCAATAAAACAGTTACTGGCTAGTGGGGTAGTTTGAAAATTGAACGTTTAAAAAGCATGAACAACAGTGTTTTTTTTTTTTCCTCTGACAAGACTGACATGGGCGAATCAAATCAAAGAGAATCCACAATCTACAAAATAAATACCAATTATCGTCATCCCTCAGTGTGTCTAACAACATTTAACTCTACCTAAACATCTAATTGAAAATATTGCTTTAAAGGAATTTTATTTCATTATCATAGTTTTATACACAATACAGTTTTGTCAGAAAGATTTTCACCAAACCTGGACTAAAGAGAGTGGATTTTGGAGAATCAGGTGGATTTCTAAACTAGAAAGGATTATGGAGGACAAGTAGAAAATGGACAGTGGTGTATCACAACAGCGCAACGTCTGATGTCCACGAAGAGGAAAGGATGAAAAGGAAAGAGTGCACAAGCATGACACAGAAAAGGGTATTACTTAGCAGAAACAAATACCTACCATCCACATATTCCCAATTCAAAGACTGCTTGTATTAGAACAGAAAGACAAGAGGTTGGGACTGAATAAAGGGTTATAAGAGAGGAGTGGAGAAGGAAGAAAAAGAAGAAGAAGAAGAAGAAGAAGAAGGGGAAGAAAAAAAGAGAGAGGGGGGATGAGATGGCATCACCCCAACCCTGCCCTCCACAAAACAAGTGGCTACATCACACAGTTCTAATAGAAGTGACTGGGCAGAACAGTACAAAACAGCAGATTAGTTCCTTGGGCAGAAAAACCCGCAATGTTGAAGTATACTGATATAAAAATACTTTTTTTGCTTGAAATTTGAACCACAATGCCTTTGTAATTATTTTTGTTTCGTCATTTTCTGCCCAAGGGTTTAAGTTCGTCTGAAGTGATTCTAAAGTCATAAAAGGACAGAAACAAGTAAGAAAGAAGTCTTTGCAAACATATAAACTGAAACAAGGCCCTGGAGACTGAAGTAGGAAAGCATAATCCATGAAAAAAGTGTCGAGAGAAGAAAAGATGATTGTTTCGGTCATCTTAAAATCATCATCATCATCGTATTTTAGACGTTCTCCCCAAGAGTGGGGCTGGGAATATACCTGCAGGGTTTGCACCATAAACCCAGCTGGTCAAGCCCGAACAAGGCACGACACTTCTTAGGGGTATTTGCATCTGTTATCCATTGAGGAACATAAAAAACACAACAAAGAAAGAAAAAAAAAGCACATGTCATTGGACACAAAAGGCATGGAGCTAGAGCAGTTGATTCAGCTGTGGACATTGGTACCATGCCTTCCCAAAAACTTACCATGACCAGCCCATCTCAACCCCCTGGCCACACCCCTCACCCTTAACAGAGGGAAATAAACTCCGTCTTTTTATTTAACCCCGCCTCTTTTCAATTTCAAAAAGGAGTACTATGTGAACTCCTTTTTCACACACTCACGCACAAACAGCGAGTTCACCAAAAACAAACCCAATCTCCCAGATTTGCAGAAGCTGATTGGCAGAGGAAGTGGCATGGAGAGAATGCGAGGTTGAGAGAGCCAGAAAAGTGGGAGGAGGCACCAACGAGAGAGTTCCCCAGCTGTCACCTGCTCTAGCACACCTGCCGCCACACCAGATACACACCTGCATGGACCACACCAGTTATTCTGCTGGTCGAGCCCGAAGCGTGCGCGACACTTCTTTGGGGCGCTCAGATCTGACGTGACGAAGAAGGGAAGAGGAAGCCAGTGCAGAGGAGAGATGGAATCAGAAAACAGAGCGGGAAAGAGAGATAAATTGAATCCAATGACAGTCTTTGCACTACTATTTGTCCTACACATAAATTTAAATAGTGCAGTAATGCATTTACAGACATATTTGACCATATTTTGTTAGTCGTACAAAGAATTAAATTCAAAATCAAACTGTGAGAAACGAATATGAAAGTAAATGAATGACAGAAATCAAATCAGCACACAATGCATGCCTTTCATAACCAAGGCTCTTTATGAATAAATGCTCGTTTGTTAAAAGGTAAGCAGGGCGGGATGCAGCAGATATGGATACATAACTGCCATATATAATCTGTCTAATCTAGATTAGAGGAGGTGATAGGGACAGGTTGTTGAGGCAGCAGTAGCAGGGAGGAGCTAAAGGAGGGAGGTGGAGCATTAGTTTAAGCCAGGGAAACACTACAAAGCTGCTTCATAAACAGGCCTGGCCCACGTTCATCCACCTCCAACAGTCCAACTGATCATGGGTAGACGAGTGTCTGAGGAGGGTGAAGGCGGGGCAGATCGAGAGGAGATAGGGCATAACCCGCACTCATGCTGAGGAGGCGCAGGGGCAGCTACTGAAGGCAGTAGATTAAGGAGGTTTACCCTGATAACAACATCTCTGGTTATTTTTAGCATAAAGAGGTCTTTCCTATAAACATACTGTAGCTGCATGCGTAGAGTTTACCAAATCTGAGATCTTTTATCTTTAACATAATAACACATGACTTTTAACATAGAAGCATCGTTTGATGAAATTATGCGTATAATGAAAAATGGAGCAAAGGAAACAACTGAAAATGAGCAAAATAAAAGTAAAGCAATGTATTCTTCAAGAGAATTACTGAGCTTAGCAAATAAAACATATATAAAGCAAATATGTACATGTAGCATTATTCATTAAAGAAAGATCATTAAATATTTGATATACTGCACAAGCACAAATAAATAAATACATAAAGAACCATAAAAAAAGGGAAAAGGCAAGTTAGTAATTTAAGACTCAAAATGACATTAGCACCTGTAATCGGAGGGAGTGAAAGGCAAGGGTTTGGAAAATATTCTCTGTGTTCTGGAAAAAAAAAGAACAAGATACAGAGGCCTTCAAAAGGTGTCCATGATGGAGAGAGACCGCAAATACATTCTTCCAGGACAGTTTCTCACAATAATCAGCATCATTAAGAAGAATGGTCAAAGTGAATCAAATCAATGTAATCAGCAAACCTCCTTAATTGAAAGATGTGGGTGAATTTAAAAAAACAAACAATTTTCTTCTATCATCACTATATAAACACAAATATACAAAAAAAGCATGCAGCAGGCACAGCCCAAAGTTACGTCCACAAAACCACATAAGCACAAGCATGGGCGGCACATTCGGAGGCTGGCACTCGGTCACAAGGGTGATCAACTCGCACTCTCAAAACATACATATCATAGTATGATAAATGCTGGAGGGGGGCTGGGCAGCTGGTGAGAGGGGAGGTGGGGGGGTCATGCATATTCAATGTTATTAATGCTCAACATGGGGCAAGGGGAGGGGAGGGGGATAACAAGCAGTATATCGTGTAAATATTGCATTGGGTAGCATAGCTATATACAAAATGAGGCAGGCACAAAAAAAAAAAAACGAGATGAGACAAAAAAAGGCTGGACTTTCATCTTTGAGATGTCACACTTGTGACAGATGATGGGTCTGCTTTAATATGAGAGATAATTGCAGCTCACTTACCATTGCCCTCTCCTGCCTGCTTTTCCCTTTTTCTCTTCTTCTTTTTCCCCTGATAGTTACCCGCCAGAAAAAGAGAAATAGACAGGAACCTTAGTTATTATATTGCAGAAAAGACCGAGACATGAAATGAACAAGAGAGGCCAATGTTTTCACTGATTTATTTATTCATGTAAGAGCCTGAAGGTTTGAACTGCCACTGCAGGACAGAACAGAACTTTCCCTTTCTTTCCACCCTCGTCCTATTTCTCTCCTTTTGTTTATTCCTTGTTGTCTCGCTGCTGCTTAGTTTTCCTTTCATTGTGAAACGATTGGATTCTCTTGAGGTTTCTTTGAGCGAATCAGTTTACTGGGGGGGAAGAGCAGAGCGAGAGAACTTTCGTTGCGTTTGTCCTCGAAAACAAGCTGTGTTTCTGCCGGACGAGTCCATGACCACTGATTTCGTTGAGGCCCAGGCAGAATGATTGAGGAACTTTGACTAGGAGGGTCGAGATGCGCGGTCAGACTCCAAGGGGAGATGACAGGCTGGGCGGTGGGGCCGTTTGTCAGGCGCGAAAATCCGGGAAACAGTAAACGGTGCGCTCGTTCCCTATTTCTGGCGGCGGAGAGAGATGTCCTCTTTCATCAAAGCTGCGAGGCGTTTAGGCCCTGTGGTTATTTAATTACTCTGATCTCAGCTCGCCTTTCTCTTTTTAGGTGAACCAGTGGAATACTAATGAAAGCAGAGGAAAATCGCACAGTACACGAGGGGGAAAAAAACCCAGATCTGACTTACTCAGAAAAAGCACATGTACAGCAAATAGATCTAAAATAAATCTAAATACTTCCAGCTAGGCTAAGCTGGTCTGTTTTGCTGGTCTTAAAATGGTTTTGAGCAACTAAACCAGCATAAGCCAGATAAGACCAGCCAGCTACCAAAAATAAAGGTCTTTTTGTGAGTGGTGGGTGTCATATGATTTGTAAAATACACATCTAGATGGCTTTAAACTGCTGTGTGGCTCCTGGGGAAGGAATAAACACTGTTACTTGTTGAAAACTTAAAAACTTACATAGTTGTCTCGTGCCGACCAGCCGGGGTAGAGCTGCATGTGAAGCTGTCGTTCTTTCCTGGCTAACTCGTAGTATTTGGCCTGTTCCTCTCGAGACAGAGCGTGCCACTGCACATAGACAAATACACACACAGTCATCAAAACTGCAGCCATCACACTCAGAGAAAGAGACCACTGATATTTTAGGCTCAAACAACACGGAAGTGTTTCCATGAGCGGTCCAACCACCGCGATTAAAATTTCCCCTTTCCCATGGTGTTGTACTTTTACTCTAGCAATACTGAGCAAGATTACAATTATACAGAAATAGAAAAGTGAATAAGCAGTGTTTTTCCACCACTGACAACACTGCAATCTGTGGTCTTAGTAGTTGAGACAGTCTGCTGCTGCTTCGCATAATGCTTTGGTCTTGTTGTGTGTGTGACGCTCACCCTTCGGCCTAGGATCTGGTTGATAGCTGCGCTCTCTTTCAGTGTGCACTCTGCCACCACTTTGGCTCTCATTTCCTTCATGTAAAGCATGAACGCGTTCAGAGGTTTCTTTATGTGTGGCTGCTTCTTTTTTTCCTCCTCCTTTTTCGCATCCTGATGTTTCCTGCGAAAGGGAGGGATGAGATGTTATACATACCGACTTGATTGATTAATAGAGAATGGAAAAGCGTAAAGCGAACTTACGTGCTGTTGAGGGATCCGATGTCACTGTGAGAGGACTCCTGCTTGACATTGGGTGTGACGATGGCTGGGTGGGGGATTCCTGTGGCGTGCAAACTGTGGTGGGGTGGCACCATATGATGTGGGAACCTGGAGGAGAGAAGACTGTGTAAATCGTCAGAGTGGACACCGGTGAAATGATGGATGGATATACACACATTCACAGTGTAAAGAACTGAATATGAGCTAAAGACTTAAAATCACAGCAGATACAAACACAAAGCAACAACTTATACATCTGTTATGTGGGAGAAGGGAAGTGACAAATCCAAGATTTGGAACTCTCGCAACATGAAACAAAGTTCAGAAACGTTTGTTTCCGGTATTTTAGCTTTGAAATGTGATGCACTGTTTAGATTATATTTTGATTCAGATTTTTTATTCCGAAAAATACTGATAATTTGTTCAAAATAACAAATAATGAATAATAATGACCAAAATATTAAGTAATTAATATATTTTTTATGTTGTTTTAACATCAACACTGGAAAGGATCATGAACTGTGGACTATAATATGAGTTGATACCCACACAGCATTAGTTACGTCAACAAAACAAGTCATTTCTGAGGCGGCGAAAAGACTACATTTTGATCAAATATATTATAAAATATTGTGACCCCCCCCCCTCCCTCCCTCCCATCTAATAATGCGTTCTGATGCATCACCTTCCATAGCTATGTATGAATAAAGGAAACAAGGTAAAAAAAAAGTTTTTTAAATCAATATTTTTGGGAGCATTTACTAATGCATTTACTACAATTTTTTTTCAGGAATATTTACTAATTGATTAATTTCTTGCATTATACACAAAAATGTCCCCCTGCTTGATTGAAGGACTTATCTACAATTCCATCCCCTAGGCATTATGTAAAGATCTGTAGGAAAGCAGAATAAATTCCTGAGCATACAAAGGAATATATCTGTGCCCATGTGTGTGTGCAGTGCGTCCCAGCTGTGTGTGTCCGTACACAAATCTGAGAGAAAGAATGGAGGATGATAAAAAAAAGAAGAAGAGATAATTCTTTTTTTCAAACAGCTCATTATCTGCATGAGTGTGGCTATATGGCTTGGAGCCAGAATATAATGATGAGCGTAAACTCACAAGGAACAACTAGTTTCTGTTGAAGGTTCTCTCTGGGGACTGTTTCCCCCCAATCTCTCTTCTCCTATTCTCTCTTTCCTTTATCCCTGACACACGTGTGTTTGTGCCATGTCACCCAGGCCGCCCGCCCGCTCCTACCGAGCGGGGACCGGCGTTGCGGCTGCAGTGCCGTGATCATTAGCCCCCACCTTTTTCTTTCTCCTTCTGTCCTTGCATACTTGTTAAAATTTCCTCCGTTCCGTCGTCAAAATTTTCCCTCCTTTTTCTTCCTGACTGTCCCATCAGCACCTCCCATCTGTGCCGCTGTTGCCATAGCGAGGCCCAGGTTATGGTTTAAACATGACGGCCATCCCTTTGAAGCGCAGGGCATCATTCGGCTCATCAGCACGCAGCAGTGTCTACCACCAATTTAGCCCTGCTGAGGGAAGAGCGAGACAGAGGTGTGCAGAGAAGGGCCCCTGCAGGGTCCAATGTCTCAATCTTCTTCCACACCAGCCGAGTGTCAGTGAGTGCCATTTAATTGCCAATCGGAGCGATGGCCTCGGCGCCTGTTTAATGTATAATGACCCCGCCGGTGCGCTCTGTCTGTCATTCGCTAACTATTCCTCAGCAGAAAAAGAAGGGATTGGAGCGGAGGTGCAGATGGAGGAACATATCAAAGGGGAGGCGCGGGCAGGGGCCGAGAGGCCTACACTTCCTCCCCGTCACCAAGGACGGCCGATACACCTGTACGACTCCAACCCCATTATTAAAACAACGTAGCTCATTTGCCGGATCCGAGTCTGCGCCGTTCGTGCTCTGAAATGTATTTTTTAGATGGCTGGGTGAATAGCAGATCGCTACATGAAGCCTCGTGTGCTAACTGCATAATAAATGGCAGCAGAAAGGGCCATTAGAATCTCTCGAAGCCGAAGACAGGCACCAGAGAGAAACATATGGGCTTCTCTTAATCCCAAGGCCTTCTGGAGTTGCTGTCCACTGACAGAGAAAGCCAGAATTTCTTTCTTGCCCTCTTTATTCATTGAAAAACCATAAACACAATTAATGAAACCTTTTCCTGGTGCTTATTATTTTTGCGCAGGAGGCTGGTGACGGCAGACGCCACCGATTTTGACACAAACATGCTAAAGCACCTTCCCTCCGCAGAGACACAAGACCACCACTTATTAATCTATGCTAATTCAATTACAGATTATCAAAACGCATTAGCTCTTCCCCAGCACATCACCAATCCCCCTAGCCCCCATTCAGAAGATTCAATTAGCCTGCACTGGAAATAGGATGATCACAATATAAAGGCCTCATTAGAACAGAATCAGCTGTCACTTAAGCGAAGGTCCAGTGTCTGAGCAGAGGCTGCAGACCTGCACAGGTCCCTGACAGCGGAGCAGGCAGAAGAGGCTCATTCCAGGCCTTTGGCAGGGCACAGACGACTTCTCAATGGAGCCCGAGGACTCAAAACACACACAAGAGTGAAAGCTGTTGGTGTCAAATGTGTGAGGCCTCGGTTTCAAAGCCAGCTTAATAAAAATGGACCTTTAAGAGTCAGGACCAGCTGCAAAGACCCTGTGCTCATAAGCAGAGCAGCTGCCAATGCACTCAGATCATCACTGCGGCGGAGCTAAATATTGTGTTTCAGAGCTATTATGTTTGGCCTGACCACTTTAAACTGTGTGAGGATGATGAAAATATACTAGATGCAAGTGAGAGATAGGGCCTCATTCACTCACGCAAACAGAATGAATGTAAATGTTTTGTTAGAACACTCTCACGTAAAATAGATTTACATGAAAATTCATTCTCCTAGTTTTGATGCAATATACTGTGTAAACTAAAAATGTACATTTACTGTACTACATAAATGCACTGCATCAATGCCTAGTATCACATCAGCATTGTTTTGCAAATGATTCTCTCTCAAAAAAAAAAACAAAAAAAACCCTGCTCATATTTCATGAATGAGGCCCAATGTTTGTGTATAATGTGCTGATCAACAGAAATATGGAAGAGGACAATTCTGTTAGCTCTGAAGTACCTTCTCCAAGGCTTTTTATGCTTAAATACAAGCCAGTGTTTAAGGGTGCACAAACCCTTTTCCCTGTTTCTCCCTCCTCCTCTTGCTTCCCTGCTCACATTTATCAATCAACGTCCTATGGTCTAAGCTCACCAGGCCTCCAGAGCTGCTTTTCCAATCACGCTGCAATTAAACAGGAGTTTGTCCCTGTCTGGAGACACAGGCTGGGCTTGAGATGGTCTCCATTTCTCGAAACTATAAACCAGATGTGTCTCTGTGCCTCTCTGGCTAATCTCGCCACCACCACCATCATCATCATCATCATCATCATCGTCGTCATCACATTCATCATCATTGTGAAAAAAGTATCATATGCTTCAGATTAGGGGGAAAGGCTAAGTAAATGCAGAAGGTGACCACCATATGAAGATCTATTGGATCTCACGTTTGTGTTTGAATGACATAAAAGCAACAAAGCAAACAGAGATTTGTCATCTAAAGCAAACACCTCCCACTTCTCACATAACAGATGAGTAACAGTCACAAGGGAGCAATCACTATGACAGTCAAAACAAACATACACTCACACACATTTCCCACAATCCCCCCACACATTCAACCATTGCTGCTCTCCTGGGGACATTTGCGTCCAAATCGCCACTTAAACCAGACCCCAAAGGGGCGCACAAAGCTCTCGCTCAGAGACCAACAACAGCCCCCTGAAATCTGCAGCACTTTTACTTTTACGAAGAGATTCTTCTACTTATGACGTGAAGACATTGACAGGCCTCTCGTTCTCTGCCATTCAGTGAGGGGAAACGTTCTTCAGGTGTCTCATTATAAAATGATAACAACAATTAATATTTTAATACGTAGCGGATCGCATGGGACTGTCTTCTTTTTGAACACTGAGACAAGAGCTGTCTCTCCTTAAGGGAGAAGTTTGACACGCTCACAGATCACGCTTGCATTCTCAGCGAGTCGGTCTTCCCAAGGCTCAACTCACCTTGACATGGACGCATTGACAGTGAGGGCAGTCGGGTAGGGGTGTCTGAAACCTCCCGTCGTGATTGGGTAAACTGGTTGACCTTGCCTAGGAAAAGAAGAAAGGGAGGTAAAGGAAGGGATGAAAAAAGAGAAAAAAGCACTCTATGCAGGCGGCTTTATTCTCATTTGATCAGAACAAAAATCTAGGGGATTGCAGAGCGCAGATCAAAGGGAAGCAAACTCTGAACAATTTGAATGCCACAAATCTGATAGGAATGGCTAATTAAATTTCATAACCCCGCGCTTGGTGTCGATGGAGGCCCCTCTCCCTGAGCTGAAACTAGGTGTTTTGTTGTGCTAATTAAAGACGAAGCACCGGCCCCTTTAATGGAGCCATCACGCTAATTGAGGTCTACACATCCAAAGACAAACAATAATGAATGTAAATTTATACCAAAATAAAGTGCAGAGAACCAAAGGGCCGCGGCTGCGCTTGGGGCCTCTCTCGGTATTTAGATCGCGGTGAGAAAACATTAAATTAACAGAGCTTAATTTGTAGCCTTTTGTCATATTAACAAGTGTTGACAAGAGTTACCAGGGGAGAGCCCCCGTGTGGAATTGTGGGTAAAATACTGGCAATCACAGTTCATTACTCTAATTGAACAATACAGAGACATGCAAAATAGCATTTGCCACAGAGGCAATTTAGAGTTTAGGGGATGAAGAAAGCCATGGGTGCATTGCTGTGGGCCCCAGCAGTGCCTTTCTAGAATGTATAAACTGAGGTTATGAGTTAGCTTTTGCGCTCTAAGATGCCTAAAGTTTCAAACTGCAAATTAAATACCCAGAAGCACATGGCAAAGTGGAAAAGATGTCTGAAAAATATAAAATACTTGCAAAATGCAATATATTTGAACAAAGCATAAAAAAGGTTGTGTCGCATTTAAAGTGGAGTCAAAAGTCAGAGTTCACAATAAAAATCTGGGATCTGCGATTCAAAATCGAATTCAACTCAAGAAATAAAGATAAAAATCAATATTTTATATATATTTAAGATTTCCATTTATAAAATATATTAAAAATACATATTAAAAACATAAATGTTATTAATTTACGTAAAAAAAAAAATAGAACAAACTTTGATCTTTTTTGTATTTAAGAAAAATCTGATATATACATATATTAAAAGGCATTTAAAAAGGCATTTTGTGTTCTCAGACTTTTGGAACCCACAGTACATTATTTTATAACAGCACAAAAAAAGAGAAGAAGAATAAAATTGGGCTGCTTACTGTGGTACTAACCATCCTAGCGGATGGGGAATCTGGCCTACAGTGCCAGGTGACAGGGGGTAGTAGGGGGATATATCTGAAGGATGTGGAGGCCTTGGGATTCCTGCAAGAGAAATATGAAAAATGCAAATAAAAGAATGAACAGTGATTGTGAGATAGAGAGAGATGGAGATAGATATATATGTGTGTGTGTGAACGGTGTGAAAATGTTTCTGCTCTTGTCCTGACATAGAAATTCCCTGATGAAGTTTAAGTGTTAAATTTATCCTTTGTGAGATTCACAATTGAACAAAGTCAACATCAGAGGGAGGTGGGAGAGGGAGGAGGTTGAGCTCACATGCACAGCTCTAAATAACACGTTCTGATCAAAGCGTGTGGAGGCAGCCACGATGTTGTATGGCACACAGGGGAGAGAAGAAAAAATACAGAGCCCTGTCACATTTGTCTATCGAATCAGAGGATTAACAACGGGCGATAATTGAGGTTCACAAGTCAACAACGCAAACACTGTGGCACGTGTTAAGAGAGAATGACATATTGGCACGGATGCCTGTTCAAGAGCGGAAACGGCCTCAATATTGCTTTAACGGCCATTAACTATATTATCAACATCACACATAATGGGTAGAAGGTTTAAAACAATTCTGAGTTCACAAACACAGTCACCTGGTTAACAATAACAAACGTTAGCATGCTAGCTGACTTTTGATTGACTTAATATAATTCTATCAAGTCTACTTGATGCCGTTTTGCTTCCAAATCTATACTAAATCTGGTTTTATAAAAATAAAAAAAACAAAATATTCTGCTTAAGACTAGTGGCTAATGGTAGCTGTGCAGGGGGAGGAAAACAATGCCTCCACAGCACACTGGCACTGTATGCAGCAGTCTTAATACAATTTGTTAATTAATTAAACTCTAAACTCAATTAAGCGAGCCATTAAGCAGCACATTAAACAGTCTCTGAGTCTTTAAAGAGGCCCTTAGTGATGAGGTCTGTTATGGGAGCAGAAAAAGCCCTCGAAAAATCAACATGCAGGTTGTTGACAGCTTTGAAGAGCAGCTGCTTGACTGTGTAGCGTTGCAGAGGAGCAAAATACCTCTCCGTTTGATAATCTGATTTCGAAACGTACCACCAAATGACATTATATCACACCTGAACAGAAATCGTTTTGTTGTGAGATGAGAATCCTGACAGATACGACATAAGCCTTCAAATAGAGTTTCCTGGTAAACCTCCTGCTCAGTTTTCATCCTGGTTGGGAAATCTAGAGTCCCCAATTGTCTGATTTATATCTCATCATTTTTTATTGATTCATTATATGAGGGGGAAATGAAATTTTGTTTCTCAGAATCAAAACAAGAGTTGCTTTGGGATCCCGCAGTGAAGTATAAGAGGTCCCTGACTACATCTCCCAAAAGTCAAGTGGCTCCACAGGCTTAACTGACCCAGGTCAACAGCTCCATCTCAACATGCACACAAAAGGAGGGGCGCAACCTTGGACCAGTGCCAAGACGACTCCAAAACGCTCTGATGCATCTTAGCAGGTAGCTGTGAATGCAACAGTACAGACTGAGCAATCGGCGGGATCACTCAGTAGGCTACAACCGGGACAGCGCATTTAGTTAACCAGGCCTGAAGTTTAGCCTTGGGTTTCATCCTGCCTGTTCTAAAATTCATGAATGTAAAGGAAGACGTGCATGTGTATGTACCTGTTTTGGGGTCCACGTCTCCCTGTAGATGCGGAGGGGGGTTCCCAGGCGTGAAGTGCTCATTGCTGTAGGTTATCAGAGGTGTGAGCGGGTGCACATGGTGAGGGTGCTGTACCACAGGGACCTTATTAGACTGGCAAGAAAAATAGAGGGATGGGGGTGGGAAGAAAAAGAAGAAGCCGTTAATACACGTTTGGGTTGGGGCCTATATGCGTCCATCACAATCTGCAAGCCAATTCTCAGAACAGTGTGGTTTGTAATTAAAAACAGTTTCTGAGGTGCAGGATATTGATTCAAACAGTCATTGGGTACATAAAAGACACAGTGCCTGATTGCATTACGTATCTCTGACCCAAAAAGCACTCGTAGAAACCACGTAATATACCAAATGACAGCCAATCTAAGCACACCCTCCCTCCCTTTTTCTCTGGGTTTCCCACATCTCCCTCTTCCTTCAGGGTCTGGTTTCGGAAAAGGTTTGCATTATAAAAGATAGGAGTGGAGGGGTGGGAGGGGAAGAGAGAAAATCCATTTCTGCATTTTGGTCAAATTGGTTTTAGCTATGTAATCTGCTCTTTGTGTTCTTAAGTGGCACAGGCCCCATTTTCAATTACCCAAGATTACAGCCGAGCAGAGGGGTGCTGAGGCATAGCCTGGCATTAGTGTATTCCCAGTGCACGCGACCTAACCAGATTACTGCCGTGGTGTAGATTTGACGGGCCACACATGGAAAGGGATTTGCTCCCGCTAGACACTGTATAAATCGACGCAAACCGAGCCGACTGACAGGAAACATCTAGCACCCCCGAGTTGTTCGCATACATGCCCGCTCTGAGGCGTCCGTGTGTCTGATTGACAGCTGTGCATGTGCTGCAGCCAATTCGAGGGGACGGAAAGGGCATGTAGGGGCCAGTGTCTTTATTTAAAACGTTCCAAATTTAAATCCGGCACTCGAGATGTTGTTAAAAAAAAAAAAAACAATGGCGCTGAACCTCACAACATGTTTTATAAAAGCAGAGGCAAGCCATCCTTCTGTCAGGGCTAAAATATCTGAGCTTTCAAAACGGGAAAGACACCAGGGCCCAAGTCTGAGTTGAAGTGTCCATCTAGGGCCTCTAAACTGGGAGAAAGAGGCACAGAGAGAGGCCACTTTCAGCATTGGGGGGCGTTCCGCTCTGCCATATTCCCAATGAAAGATTAATGAACTGAACAGAGCTGCTTGGGGAAAGAAAAGGGGCTCTGGGGACATTTTCAGGGCCCCTGAGAGCAGAAAACTGTGTGGAGACAGAAAGAGAAATGGGAAAAGGAAAGCGAGCGGCCACAGAGAAAAACAATGAGAGGAGAGATAACATATAAAAAACTCATTTTTAGAAAAAGAAAAGAAAGACCTGTCATAAGAAAAACAGACGGGGATGATGACAGTTGCCAAACAGCTGACGAGTTTGCCATTAGGGGAACGATGCTGCACACCCCTCCACCGTGAGCTACCCCATAACCTCCCCCTCAGTAATGATGTGAAAGAATGTTGTCAATTCTCTCCGCGCTGAAAGGCTTTAGTAGCCATTTAAATGAGTTCTTTTGTCCAGAGCCTCTCCATTGAGGGACAGCTCCAAATGGCAGTCCACAGCGGCCACATTCACCCAGAGACAAGCCAAATGATTTACATCACAGTCACTGGGCCTAACAGAACTCCTTTCAAATGCCACACAGCCCCACGAATAATAGCTGGGCATCCCGTTTAACTGGCTTCTGGGGAGCGCAGCACGCTATCGCGGCTCGCTACAGTGGCGTCTCTACCTGAACAGATCAGCAAAACCCTGAGAATAAAAGAGGTAGACCGGAGTAGTGGAAATGGAAATTACTTTAGCTAGTACTTGTTCTCATTGGGAGAAATGCGCTTGCTAAATGACTAATAAAAAAAGTGGACCTGTGTTCATGTCTCATTTTAAAACATGCAAGCACTTTTCTGGTTGTTTTTTTCTTGATTTTTTCCCCCATGATGCCTTGTGGACAAGACACACAGCAGGACAAAAATAACATGGCACAATGGATAATCAGCATACAAAAACACATTCTTCAACCAATCCCCCTTCTGAGTGCTATTCAAGTCCATTAAGTCTTCAGTCTTAAGAAAAGCTTTACAATAAATCTGGGTCTATTGACCCCATTGCTATTGTATGATGGCTTTACCCTGTTCCTCCACACACGGCTAATTGTCTCTAGCAACTCAGGGAGTGAGGAAGACCACCTACGTACGCGTCCGTGCATACCCCCGCGGACAACCGCATACTGTCGGACGCTAACAAATCGCAGAATACACGTTCTTTAAAACCCTACTTCTAAAACAACTCATTGAGTTTGGAGACTGACACACGGAGGTCCAGCGAGATGCACAATAAACCCACACAAGGAACACAAAGAAAATATGTGGGCGTCTTTTCTCCCTATTATGTGCAAAGAAAGCAGGCTACTTCCTGTTTAATCGTTTGCCAATACCTCCCACCACAACCATTATGAATAGACAGAAGAAAAAAGGCTAAAGGACTAATTCACATAACCAGGTGAATAATAATAATAAACCTAGAAGTCTAGATGTGGTTATTTCCTGAGGAAATTTGTAAATGACAGTTTGTAGATGCCTTTGGACGAGGTAAATAAATACAATAAAATATGTGTCAACAAATCTGTCAGGATACCTATTGAGTGTGTGCGAGTAAATCTGTAGACATACGTACCCCCCTCCAAACCAATGAGATTGACAGCTTCTGTTTAGGGTCGTGACCCCTAGTGGTGGTCTTACAAAAGCCTGGCCTGTTTTAATGGAGAGGCCATGGAGAGGCCTGTTTGTCTTAGAAGAGCATGTCACATTTGTTTCAATGCAGCGCCTATCAAATCCTGTCCTTTACTCTCTTTTCCTGTCTCGTTCACAAAGTAATGTGTATGCACACACTTATGACATCTTTAGATGTCTTCAGACAGTTTTTTCGTGATTATGATCACAAAATCATAACTTTTTAAACTCACAAAATACACATGGTTACTTCAGAGAAATAATATAGGATGAGAAATATCTCATATTGATCGCTTTAAAGGGTAAGCCTTGCAAACAAATTATTTCAAGGAGATTAGACAATGAAATATTTAAGAGCAGAACCTAGTCATAAAAAAAATCAATTCCGTCATTTAAAATTTACTATTTAAAAATCCTGATATGAAGTAAATCTTACATCAGTCGAGTCAATAAGACTAATGGTAAATAAGTGATATTTGGGTACTCCTGTGGAAGAGACGCAAGGAGAAAGAGAAAGACAGAGGGCCGGACAGCAGCAGGAAAAAGCTGTTGGCGCTGCATTTCCGCTTGGTGGCACCTTGCAGAGCAATTTAAAGACAAAATGTGAAGGTGGCGACCTTGTGGCCCCCGAGGGCCCGAGCGCCTCACTTCGCTTTACGCCATGATATGATGAGTTGTCACTGGAGCTTGTGGGCTCTAATGAGCTGTAGTGGGGCTGGGGGACGGGGGGACGCAAGGGGTGTGACATCCTCATGATGGATAGAGGGGCTCTCAGGCCTGCGAAATTCCAGAGCAAGCAAAAAAAGCAGCCAAGGACTTGAACTTGAGAAGTGTACGTGCCAATGGCTCGCATCCAAACATAGTGGACACAATGCAGAAAACATCCACGCTTGTTTATGTATGAGAATGTTCAATAGATGTGTAGAAATGTGTGCTGTTTGTAAAAGAACACTCGAAATGAGACGGAAGAACTTGTGGAACTATGATGATGTCACCGTCACTATAACAACCCTCATCCACCCACCACTCACACACACACAACACAACAAATGACGCTACAACATCTATTAAAAATATAAATAGCAACTTCCCTCCTCTGTTCTCAATATTGAAGAACATTGTGCCAATTATCTACTTCCTTCATTTAAAAACAAATATGTTCACAAAATCAAATGTATCAAGTGATTAAAATAATAAGAAAGAAAAAAATTACACTGCTTCTAATAAAATCAAAAGCTCCATAAAAATGCTTTTTTTTAAAAAATGTAACAAATAACCATTTATGCATTTTAATCAATTTATTAAATTTACATGGAAGCAAATTACAATTTTCTGTCAATTTAAAACAATAACGAAAATGTTAATAACAACAGAACTAATTTTCTTACATGCAAATTTAAAGTCTCCAACAGAGTAAAATTAAGCCCAGAACACTAATGAAATATTCAGATAATGCATGCATTATTACTTCCCTTCCTTTCCAAACCCTCACCTTTAACTAGGTACACATCTTCAAATGCCATATCAATCAATCTATCTCTAAGTTCTTCCTTATGAAACACACACGCACACACACACACACACAGAGATCTCTTAAGCAACTCAGAGGCAGACAAAATGACAGTGCATCCTTACTCAGTCTAACAAAAGCAGAACGAAGATTTTAAAAAGGCCATAGGAGTGTGAAAACAGCGTGTGTAAAAGCGCTGAGCACTTACCCAGGCATTAAGACTGAATTGCCAGCAGCCAACCTGCTGTAGGAGAGACAGCCCAGAGGCCAGAGAGCCAGTCTTTCCTCCCCTGTCCTCCAGCCCCAGTGAAAGGCCTTCTCTCGGGTACATGAGCCCTCCCCTGTCCTCCACCTCTCACTCCCGCCAACGAATAAGACTTTTTCTCCTTTCTTCCCTGTCTTCTTGTTCTTTTTCAACCTTAGCTTCTTTCCCAAAACTGCTATTGTGTTTGAGCGGGCGCATGTGTGTGTCCCTCACCAAAGGGTCGCACACACTGAAGTTCACGTGCACGCCATTGTTCGCAGGGCTTTTTTTTTTTCTTTGCTTTTTTTTCTCCCCTTGCGGATCACAGGGAGATCTGCGTCTTAGGACGTCCGGCAAGGCCTGTCCTCCGCCAGCAGATAATCACTCATCTCTCCTTCTCCGTGAGGTTTTCCTTCAGCGGTCAGTCGGTCCAGCTCAAAGATATACGTTTTTTGTTTTTTTTTTAAAGATGAAGAGAAATCTTACTTGATAGTTATCAGAGCTGCAGAGATGTCTTCCCACAAGCAAAAGAAACATGAAAAAAACACTAGGAAAAAAGGCTTATTACTGTTGTGCATGTGTCTGTCCAAGTTTGTGTGTGTGTGTGTGTGTATGTGTGTGTGTGTGTTTGTGTGGGTTCTGCAGTGCCTCCAGGATGCCCAAAGACGAACTAGCAGCTTGAAAAGCCTTGGCTACAACAAGGTAAAGC